>JAACJT020000030.1:9516318-9533939 GCA_009936485.2 Gymnarchus niloticus
TCCAGCATGATTTTTCTTCCCATTGAGATCTGATGTGTTTTCAAAGTGTTCCTTTAATTTTTTTGAGCAGTATATGTACGGGAAATCGCCTGAGATTTCTTTCTTATATACTTTATTTCCGCGTGAATGCATTGAATTGTATGACTTCTTCATTTTAACATTTTCTGCGCCATTCTGAAATGAGCAAATATTTTGTCACAGTGACATTTTTAAATTACTGCAGTTGTCTTAATTAATTATGCCACCTTTAATAGACTGATAAATTTTGCTCTCAATCATAAAGATCACTGAGACCGCAGTGGTTGACTTTGAGACTATGAATCTGACCTTGAATCATCTAGCAATGGTTGAAGAAAAGTTTTACTGAAAAGCTATTGAAAATAAGTAAAGAAAAATGGCACCTCCTTTTCAAAGACCGCCAAAGTCACCTCTTGCCTCATCTGTGCTGGAAAGGTGCAACCTCCAGGGTCCTTGTTACAAATTGATACTTTTGTTTACTAGAATAATTTTGTACTCCGTTGTATTTAACGTGAGGCCAGGCAGAACTTAGGAAATATAACTATATGCATTAAAATAATGCAATGTTTTAAAAAGAAGCCTACTGAAATCTCAGTTTTGAAGACCCAGCCACAAAGAGGAAGCGATGACCAATCTTCAGAAAAAAAAAAAAAAAAAAAACAGCTCACCTGGTATTTTGTTGGTCAGGCTTGTTAAAAAATAATAAATAAATAAAATAAATACATATTCTTATTTGCTGGTTGGTTAGTTAGACAGTTGCTTGCGTCCTATCATCTCCTGGCACCCGCCTTCTCTACTTCCCGATGCTACTTTAGAGTATTCTTCCAAAGTAGTGTCTGGGCCAGCCCCATGCACTGCAAGGCTGCCCAGTGTTGCAGGTTCACCTCCCTGGAGCCTTTTCTCCTTCCAGCCTCTGATTCCTTTATCGTTTCTTTTAGGTCCGGCACCATGCTGAGCCACAGATACACTGGGTCAAAGTGAAAGCGTGATCCAGTCTTATTTAGCTATTTAACTTATTTACTCCAATGGAAAAGCATGCTAAGGTTGAAAGCCATTAAAGTCTAATTCATCAGTCCATCCATGTTCCATACAACATATCCACTGCTGGAACATGGTGAGCCTGGAGTCTATCCCAGGCAGAATAGGACATAAGACAGTGGACACTCTGGAAAGGAAATCTATCCATTGCAGGGAAGTCTAATTCATCCATCTTGCAACTGTTATCCTGGTCGGAGTCACAGTGAACCTGGAGTATATCCTATAGTGTTTTATATCCCTTGCCCTTTTGGATGCGTTGATCTGTACGCAGATTATAAAGTCGTAAGCAATGAGAAACCGTTGCACAATCAGACTAAACAATGCTTCAGTGCACATGGAAAATTTTCAGACTTTCAAGTTGTCCATATTTTATTCTACAGACATCCTGAAATAGATTCAATTAATTTTTTTACAGTCAATCCTCACGCAACACTCCACATTGACAAAGCAACATCAGGCTCTTGAAGTGTTTTCTTAATTTATTAAAAATGTACCATCTGAAATATCCCATTTTGCATTTGTATTCAGACCCTTCACTTAGTACTTTGTTGAAGCACCTTTGGCAGTGATGATGGCCTGAAGTCTTTTTGGAATGACCCTACAAGCTTGGCACATCTCTCTTTCAAGGTCAGCCACGGTGGATGGGGAACGTGGGTACACAGCCTTTTTCAGGTCTCTTCAGAGATGCTCTGTTAGGTTCAGGTCCGGACTCTGGCTGGGCCACTCCAGGATTTTCACAGAGTTTTCCTGAGGCCTTCTTGGTGGTATGCTTTGAGTTGTTGTCTTGTTGAAATGTAAACCTTCGCTCCAGCCCGAGCACTCTGAAATAGGTTTTCCCTGAGGATTGTTCTATATTTTCCTGCATCCATCTTTCCCTCTGTCCAGTCTAGACATTCCGTCACACAAAAACACATCCACAGCCTGACGCTGTCACCACTGTGTTTGACTGTATGGATGGCATTATTGAGGTGATGCTCAGTGCCTAGTTTCCCCCACACACGCCATTGGGAATTATGGCCAAATAGTTCAATCTGTGTTTCATCTCCTGGTCTGAGAGTCCTTAAGATGCTTTTTGGCAAACTCCCAGAGGGCTATCATGTGCCTTTAGTGAGGAATGACCTCCGTCTGGCCACTCTACCATAAACGCCTGATTGGTTGAGTGCTGCATTGATGGTTGTCCTTCTGCAAGGTTCTCCCATCTGTGGATCTCATTCATAGTGACCATTGGGTTCTTGGTTTCCGGCCTGACTGAGGCCCTTTGTCCCGGATTACTCAGTTTGCGTGGGTGGCCAGATCCAGGAAGACTGTTGGTGGTTCCAAATCTCTTCCATTTGAGGATGATGGAGGCTAACGTGCTCTTGGGTACTTTTAATGCTGCATACATTTTCTTTTATCCTTCCCCAGATCTGTGTCTTGCCACAATCCTGTCTCGCAGGTCTACTAACATACTCCATCAGCTGTGAGACCTTACGTAGGCAGGTGTGTGCCTTTCCCTAATTATGTCTAAATGTCTAATGAATTCGATTCGACATAGATGGAGTCCAGTCAAGTTGAAAAAGCATCTCAAGGACCACTGACAGATGCAGGATGCACCAGAGCTCAATTGCCAATGTCATAACAAAGGCTCATAATACTTATGTATTTTTTTTTTTATAAATTAACAAAACACTCCAAAAGCCTGATTTTGCTTTGTTATCGTGGAGTGCTGTGTGTACGTTTATAAAAAAAAAAGAATCTATTTCAAGATCAGTCTGTAAGATAAAATGTGGACAACTTGAAAGGGTCAGAAAGCTTTCTGTTTGCTCTGTATGTGCTCCTTTGTAAATCAGTGCCTTCAGGTTTTCTGTTTTTGCACTCACATGGGTTTGTGCAGTAATAGACGTGTAATTTACTTTATTGTTCCCAGTATTGGAATAAATGTATTAAACTACATAAACATGCTCAGATTTGCTCATGGTACTTCCAGACGTAGGCCTAGATTCTTTAAGGTCAGTGTAAGCAAAGTGAGTATTGGTGATTGTCACTGAGCACCTAGGAGTGCTGAAACACACCACACCGGCAGGAAGAGTCAAGTCTCAGACCTCAATTCTGTAATATTACGAGTAAAACACTCTAACGGAATATGACACAGCCGACTGTACAGATGCATAAACTGTAAAACTGATGTACATTTTTATATCAACCTTGAATGTCAGTTCTTTGGCACAAGACCAGTTAAATTTTTATTTTTTTTTCTTTTCTTTTTCTTGTTTTAGAAATGAAAAGCTATTAGGAAATGTCTGTGGAAGTTAAATTTTCCCAGGACCTATCTCCACTGCTCATTCATCTGACATTCACCAGACAGTTGCCTGACGGTCTCTAAATTAAGGATGTTTAATCTGATATAGTCTCACACTGACCGAAGAATGATCACCGCAGTGACTTTCACCGGCTCTTAATAGATCCAGATTTATATAGCCTGTTTATATATACCCTAACAGCGCAGCAAACATCTATTGCTAATGAGGGCAGGTTAGCTGGATTGTCACAGTCACCTGACGTGTATTACTGGGGAAAAATGAATTGTACGAAAAATACCAAATCGCTTTACTGATATACAGTACCTGATCAATGGAAGCAGCACGCAGAGAGCAGTAATTTCCTTGCAGGATTTCCTGAGATACACTACTTGGAGCGTAGATAAAGTGAGACTTCTCCAAGACCACACAGAGGTCTATTTATTACATCCAGTTCAGTCTCCTCTGTTTCAGATACAATGAAATTGTAGATTTAGTATTTGTTTTGTGGTGTGCGGATATCTGGAATGCATCCTGAAGTCTCATTTTTTAAATGTTTTACGGGTCCTACGGGAGGATTATATGGATGGTTGATAATTACTCATCTTGAAGAAATATGCTTGTGATTAACCCAGGTCTTTATCAAAGACGTGGTGGTTTGTTCACTGGAGGTTTTCCCTGTAATTTCCCAACACATCAACAGCTGCAATGTGCACTGAACGTATTTAGATGAACCGATCCTATGTTGTTGTGAAAGGTGTTCTTTGTCACGCTACGTCACACCCCTGAATGATTTATGTCACCCAGATGTTTACTTGACAGTCTGTGATTAAAGTGTTTTTAAAAATCTTTTGAGAAAAATTTTCCCCACACACAGGAAAGTGACTCTCTAACCTGAACAATTCTGAACATGGGGAGGTACGTATTTACACGTCCAGTGGTGACACAGAAAACAGTAAGCCATTGTGTGTATGTATCGCTTAAAGGACTTTCAGTACCATGATAAATACTGAACGGAATTGCCTCTTGATTTTTTTTTTTTTTTCAAACAGCAAAATGAAACTGTAATAAAAGTGGAAGAATCATTAAATAATTCTGCAATACATCAGATTTGTTAGTTTAATTGCTCATGCAATGATCTTGTTTTAATATTGGAACTCTTGTTAAATACTGTTCAAAATTATTTAGATATCAGCTTAACCTTCTTTTTTTTTTACCATATTTCGCTCTCTTTTATTTTTGTTGTTGATATGACCTGATAACCTGTTAACGAGTGAAGGTTCCCGCCCCCAGTTGTGTCAAGTTACTGATCAGCATGCTTCAAAACAATCGACCTGCACGGCGGCGAAATTAGATCGGTTTGTGTTCATATCCGATGCACTCATTCTTACTTGCTGAGATCCCTGATGCTGTTTCCTTGATTGTTCTGAATACATGAAACGTTAAAAGCAAAGAGTGGGAGGAGGGGACTTGCCGCTGCCCTTTCTGCCATCCCTTGGAGCTCAGTGTTGCACCAGCAATGGAACAGAGGTCAGGAGGAAGTGGGGAGGGTTCTCTAGGGAACTGGTCTACTGGCAGCAATGTTCATTCAGCGGACACTAGACTTTCAGACGTCTGCCATCCAGCCAGCAATCCCAGGGAAAGCATTTAATAATGTCTGTGTGATATAATAAAGCTCTAATTCTGCCAACATCTGAACAGAATCACTGGACAGATTTAAGACTATAAGAAAGAATAATATTAGAAAAATTTATACAAGAAATTAACGTAGCACCGGACATTTTAAAGCAAAATCTGGGAAGTCCCTGGTGTGTATGATTATAGTAGAGTTTCGGGGTCCTCGTTATAACTCAGTGGGTAGCATTGTTGTCTCACCCATCCAAGGTTGGCAATCTTACCTCTGCTCTGTTTTTGCACAGATTTCCTCACACAGTCCAAAGCCGAGCTGACGGGCATCGTGACACCTTGTGCCTGTAGATGTCTCATGATTGACGGCATCCCGTTCAAAGTGAACCCCATCCTTGTCCCCTATCCTGGCTACGATAGGCTGTTGGTACCCCCATGACCTTGACCAAGACAAACGGTTGGATGGATGAATGAATCTAGGAGTCCTGGCTATAACCGCATGCATTCAGGAAGCTTGTCAATTAAGGGAAACTGTTTTCTGTCGATCGTACTAATCTTAATGAGTGCTGTTATCTGGGTCTGTCTGTAAGTCTCATCGTCATGGGGTATCTGCATTGCTTACGTGCTAGTGGTCCCGTTCTTCCCAGGTTTCTATCGTATTTAAAGGCCGTCTCCCACACCCCCCCCACTTGCACAATTTTTGCATCACCAGGCCCCCACGCTACACTTAAATGTTGGCAGGTATGGCATCCGTGTTTTATTTATGTCTTGTATTTGCTGTTTTACTCGTATATTTTGTTGTAAACTGAATTGTATAGCCGTGCGTCATTTATTAAATAACAATATGATTTTCCATCTTATTAACATGCTGTAGTTGAATCTCAAAATATTTTATTCAATGTGGGTAGACTTGAGTACATTCTTGAGAGAGAAACCAACTTTTGTCTTTCGAGTTTTCTTGGAACAGCAAAATATAGAGTAAATTTATATACAGAGCTTATTTGTTGTTCAGCCCAATTTTTAAGTCAATTTAAGTGAAACTGGAGTTTACTCATGTTAACTGATGCATCATACATGCTACAGTGTATTGTGGGATCTTGACCCGGTTCTATATGAACGGCGATTGAAGGTTCAATCGATGCTGTGATGGTTTCCTCTAGGTATGCTGGTGTCTGCCATTATTCCAAAAACATGGACCTAAATAAACTGGCATCTTTGAATTGCCCATCGTGTGCTTGTGTGTGTGCGTGCCCTGCAATGGGCCTGCACTCTTTTCAGGATACCTACCTTGTGCCCACTGTTGACTGGGATAATCTTCAGGCTCACCGCCACCCTGGATAAGCGGTTGGAAGATGGATGGATGGTGACACAGCATCAGTGCAGCTTTTGTTTGTAAGAAACAGGCCTGTCATATGTGAGTTACGAGAGCTTCTGTGATACAGTACAGTACGTGGGGGGAGGCAGAGTCAGAGTATTGAAACATCAGAGATAAACTTTTCCACAGTCACCTGAGGCATCTAGACTAACAGAGGACACCCTTAAGAGGCCTCTTTTAAATTACAAAGTTATTAGAAAAATTATAGTAAAATCACGCAGTCTGGGGGGTACTTCTGGATAATTCATAACTGGACAGAGTTGATTGAGATGTAGTAAAAGAAACAGAACAAAGGTAATTTGAACTTTTTTTCTAATAGTTCTATACTATGGAATTCTTTTGATAATTTTTCGCCTTATTGTGAGTGTGAAACGTGGATTTCATGAATGCCCATTAGATCACACATTAACACATTTTCAAATAACACTGATTCTCAACCGGGTAGTTAAATTACGGTCCATCTGTCTGTCGTTGTCCACGGCGACATTTGGGGTTCGTGTTTCTACAACAATGTCACCACGTCCGTTTTATGGCAAAGTCGCTCATAGCACCGACCCCGCAATTCCAAGGTTTTAAATTATAATTAATGTCGAGGTGCAGATCCACTCAGAATGCTAGCATGCTAATTGACTGGACAGGACATGAAGCAGTGAGACCCAGTACCCACACGGAGATTTTTCACTCCTGCAGTTTCCACTGCCATGAGGAAGGTCAGTGAATGAAGGTCAGAGTCTCGTGAATGAAGCTCTTGTGTTTGTGCATTTCCAGACTTTTAACTCTTACTTATGTTGAAATTTAGTATTGGAGGCACAGGTGCAGCGAACTGCAGTGACTCAACTAGGGAGGGGGTCAAGTAGTGTGGAGAAGTTGGATGATGGCCCCCGTCTGTTAATGGGGTCCATTCATCCATCCATCTTACAACTGCCTGTCCAGCCAAGGTCAAGGTGAGCCTGGAGTTCATCCCAGGAAGAACTGGCCAGAAGGCAGGGGACACCCTGGAAGTCCATCACAGGGCACACACACACACACACAGAGTTGACTGAAGTGTATACGAGTATTTTGGGACTGTGGATAATATTCAACATATAAAACGTAAATTTTGAATGTCAGGCACCTGGAATTTTTTCTCAGATTTAAGTCGTTGCCCACATTGTTTCCTTGTGTCCCTGTGTATTTTTCTTTGATTCTAGCAGCAGGCTCTTCCATTTTTTTTCTAATGTTAAAGAGGATGGTGGACATGGTGGCTCAGTGGTCTGTACCGTTGCATTGCTTGGGTTATTAGTTCAAATCCCCCTACTCCAGGTGTGTAGGGTTTCTATGTCCTCCCCATGCTCTGCAGATTTCCTCCCATCTGTTATTAAATCCTCATCCATCCTCCCTTTCCTATGCCAAAAATTTCTCTTCATCATATCGGCCAGTGCGTGTCTTAGACACACCTATGACAATGATTCAAACCTCATCGACCAATAGACAAAGGCACTGCAACTCATGCTTTGCTTGCATCGGTGTTTCTCAGACGCCATCCTTGCACGCATGTACGGAAGGAAAGGAGTCTGGCTTATTGGTTCCGGTAAAGTCTGTAACTAAAGGTAGCTCAAATCGATGTATTCACGGTGCAGACACGCTGTACTCTTTCGAAGCGTGACGTTCTCTCCAGCTGAGAAGCTGGTTTGGCTGCATGACACACGAGGCAACAGAGTGTAGAAACATTACCTAAAAACCATTTCACTATCATTACATAAAATATGTTTTGAGCAGCTCATTGGACTTCAGTCAACAAATGCATCTTCAATGCAATTTACTTCTATATTCTGGTATACAATTATGTAAGTCTTTAAGTGTTTTTTTTTTTTTTTTTTCCAGGACTTTGGAAATGTTGCCGGTGTTAAATAAATACCAAATTCGGTATTGATGACCGCAGTGTGGTTGCATTAGAAGATTAAAAAATCGCAACTCTGGTACCATCTACTGGTCAATCTGTCATTGCTGCCACTCAACCAGTGTGTATCTAGTTAGGCTGGTCTCACAGTGTAACACCATGGCTAAGATCCTTCATTTGTCATACTCCACAGGAAGAAAATGGAATGAACCACACTTTTCGTCTCCCGTTTAGAACGTTTTCCAGAAGTCACCTTGCTAAAGCATACTCTCTTCCTTGTCTGGGACCTGGCCTCGGTACTGTCCCTTTCAGTTTCCTGTGTTTGAAAGAGGAAAGTTTGTTTCCGTGTGAGCTGTGGCGTGTTTGCGAGAAGCTGTGTTAGTCTTTCTTTGGAGATAGTAAAGCACACACTAGTCCCCCTGACTAATTTCTTCTCAAATTCTCTCCGTAGCGGTCATTGGGCTGAGTGCATACAGAGGTGGTAACTTGGCCATTCTGTTAACTCCTGCATACTTGAAAAGTCGCTAGTGATACAGCGATATTCATCCATCTTGAGTTTGATATTTGACCCTTGTGGCAACAAATGAGTCAGAAAGTCTGGTTTAGGAATGTTTAGGTCGGGGTTGTAATATCGTGATGTGGTAATGTGAAGTCCACTTAAAGTCATACACCGGCCTCATTTGTAGTATCCCTTATGAATTTGTGACACTCAGCTTATGAAGTTTCAGGCTGGGTTCTTGTTATTTGTCCTAGTGTTTGCTGGTGGGTCTGGAAGAGCAATGTGATAACTCCATGCTTTAATGCATGCCCGTCATTGGTCTTCATTGCCTTTGGTCATGGAGTTTTGAGTTAGACCGTGTGTTCATTCACTGGGCCTTATGCTTTCTGCTGTGGAGGTTATTTGACAATGATGCATAAAACTCTTTTCATGCAGGAAAATATCAGCAACACATCTTAAAATAACTAAGAAAGATGTGACACTCACATTTGATGACTTTTGTTTTAAAATGTGATTTGTTGCACGGGGCTAAGCTTTGTAGCTCTGGAGTTATTAACTTTATCATTTACCAGAAGCCCAGATGTGTGTGGGAACAGCTGTGTTTTAGATTAATGTTAGTCCCACTGCAAATACAGCCCGGAAGGCTGTGAAATGCACTTAAACAATATCGTGCCAGCATGCTGCACACAACATAACCTAAGGTTCCAATGTATGCAAGAAGTCAAGTTTAGCAGGTGCTTTTAAATGAGCATCACTCCTTTGGTTTTGTATATTAAATGAGAAATCAGCTCACATAAGCGGCACACAACTCATGAAGCGTGGATATCTCGGGGGAAACAAGTACGTGCATACCACCATGTTAATTAATTTACTTAATACTCAGGTATTTTCCTGCTAATCAAATTTGGTATTCAAGCCTGAAGCCATTTGTTCATATTCCATCCATCCATCCATCCATCCATCCATCCATCCATCCATCCACCCACCATCTTATCTTGTACAGAGTTACAATTCATAATAACCACCAGCTGAAATCTGAGTGCCACACATTTATTTTTACAGTGCTGTACAGAGCTGGTTTAATCGTACAGTATTGCTTCCAAATGGTGGCCTAGTACCATAACCTCAAACTTCCAGGGTTGTGGGTTCGAATGCCTCCTGAGGATCCATCAGACCATGCAATACGGCCTTGGGCTAATCTAGGTACAGTCAGACAGCCAGTCAGTCACCAGATGGATAAGTACAATGTTCATAGTGTCTGAAAACGACTTATTACTTATTTGTACAGTTTGCACATTCAGCCGTTGTGTAACAGATCACCGTTGACTTGTTCTTAAACTTTCACTTGTATCATTGTCGTTTGTGTTATTGTAGTGTGTCGTATTCGTTCTTCACTTTGCACAGTCAGGCGCTGTGTACTTAGACTGCGTATGACACAGACGACTGCTCCATACTTTCACTGCCGCACTGGTACGGTCCTCTCGCACTGATACGGACTCGTGACTATCATACGGGAGTGTGACCTGTGATCTACGGTTCTTTACCCTGTACCTGTTTCTTAAGTGTTATGTTGTTATTGTGTATGTGTGTGTAATATTGTGTTGCTTTGCTGCTGTAGCCGCTGAATTTCCCTTCGAGGATTAATAAAGTGTGTCCCGTGCATCGAGCCCCATGATTCTCAAGCAGGTTTCAGGATCCCTGCGACAGTGACTTTGGAAAATGGATGGATATTCTTAAGTTGCAGTACATAACACATAGCTTTTGAAAACATACTGTAATTTATGGAATTCTACATAAGTTGCCTTTATATATTTCAAATAAAACAGCTCTGAAGTGTATCAAAGATTCCCATGGTAACAGTTATGTAATCAGTTTAAAAACATGTTAACTCAAAGTTACTACATTGACAGAGATGACATCAGCTCTGTGTATCTATAATGTATGACATTACACTCCGATACACTGGGTTTTGAAGAATTATGTAATGAATACACGGACAGGACCCAGGTGCTGAGCAGGGCTCTTTAATTGTGTTCGAAACAGTCAGGGTCAAAACCGGAAACAGACAAGATTTACAAAGCCGAAGGGATATGCAAAGATATAGTTCTGGTCACAGGCTAGATAGTCAACACGCAAAACAGGTGAATCAGCACAGTTAACAAATCCAGGTCCAAAAGGGAGACACAGAGAACTAGCCAAGATCATATCACATAAACCAGATAGCAATCATTAACCACTCACTAGTGGTTTGGGAACTCAATACCTTGCACTGAGGTGTGGGAGCTATAGAAACATAAAGGAACCAAATGATAGGATAACTGAACACAGCTCTTAGTACTCTAGCCATGAGGAACAAAGGGAAGTGGTGTGTGGCTGGTCAAGGTTAGTTTGGCTGGATTGGCTGAGTGGGCTGGCTAGGCCTGGGAATGACAAAGTACATCTGGACAGAAGCCTTGCTGGGACGTTACACACGAAGGACGTTTTACAAATCTGACTTTTCTGGTCAGCCAAGCAGCCTGAACTTAGAGCTCTGAACTAGATAGAAGATCTCATTCCTTAGTATGAATGAATGAATTCAGAGGAAGAGTAGCTGATCTCAGAATACGTGTTTCACAGCCTGAAGACACTCGCAGCTCAGCAACATCAAAAGGGTACATTCTTCATTTGTGCTCATAATTTTATTGGGCTTATAAGTTATTTGTAAAATTTATGGAAAAAAAAAAAAGATATTCTTCATCTTCTATGAAGCCATGAAATGATCTTCCCTTGTCATGTGACTGTGGCACGAAAGAATTTTACTTTGATTGTGTGAACTGTTGATGTATAACTGTTGATTTTATCAAGATATTTAAGAATATCTTCTCTTGGCTGAAATCCCTCATGTTGAATTCAAATTCAATGTTGATGTTTTTCCATTTGCTGCAATCTTCTGAATTATTTCTGCATGGTCCATGCGATGTATGCGGCTTGCATCATCATCCACTGCAAGGGCAGCGGGTTGCATGCAGCCCCAGCCTTGATGTTTTCATTTCCTCATGTTTCCCTGGATAATCAGGTGTCCTCTGCAGAGTCTAGAGTATAACCCCACATTTCAGCTGAACTAGTGCCCCTTAGAGAGTCTTATTGTATCAATGTAGGATTGGCCTATCGTGGTCTGTGTCCGCTCTCCGTGCACCGTGCCCTGCATGTTTTCTATGAAGGCCAGGGTTCACTGCTATAATACTTGGATAAACAGTTATTGAAAATGAAAGGATTTATTTCCCTGTGCCCTAAAAGTCCCTTCTTTCCCTTTTGTTGAATATTGAAACAGATCAAATACTTGCAGTAGAATCCCCACAGAGTAAATTACAAGGCTGGGGCCTGGATATGAAAATCTCAGGGAAAGGAAGAGCGTTTGGAGTTGGACAGTGTTTGTAATATTCAGAGTGCCGATGAATCTTAGCAGTGATGTTTTCCTGTCAGTCGCACGAGGACTGGCGATATCAGTGGTATAATGTCGGTATCGATATTTAACTTCACGGCAACCTGAATTGTCACACGTTAATCTTGTCTCTTACAGATGGTCTACAAATCCTGGCTTTGCTCCCAGTACTTCCAGACAACACAGAGGCAATGCATTAACAGGATCCCATGCAAGCAATATTGCCTGGAGGTTCAAAAGAGCTGCCCGTTTATACTGCCAGACAATGACGATCTCATTCATGGAGGAAGCCCAAGTTTTATATGTACAGGTTTGTACTGTCCTTACAGCAGCTCATGGAAAGCTAGCTGGTTGCAAGCTATGACTGCAGCAGCAATGTAGCCGTTACCAGCAGGTGACACCTAGTGGCAAAGTGAAGATTTGGCCTCTGTTAGCCTAACAAAGTTGATTCTTTAGGAAACGGGCAATCAAGTGGCATGGGGTGATTTTACAAATCTCTTTATTGGTGCCGTTTTTTTCTTCTGGTTCATTTCACTAATTCACTTGAATTCTACCCTGGAAAGATAGTAGTGCGGTACGTAAATCAGTTGTATTATGGGGTGCAAAATTATAGGGTGTCAGTTGTTCAATTGCAACACTCTAATTTTAGCTAGTTTTATCGTGCTTCCTTTGTGCTTTATGTTTACGTCTACGTGGGTTTCACTCGCTGAGTCACCAGAGTAGGGCTCTGCTGTTTTTTAGGATCGCAAACACATCTTAGTGTTGTCAGTCTGTTTGAATACGCATCACTTCCTCTCAAGCTGACAAGCAGACACGTGTTTCATAAAACCAGTGCATGAGTTTGAAGAGTTACGGCAACGCAATTCTGCTTTTAACGCCAACCGTCTGCATTGTACGTTATCACGTACCTCTTGGCTCAGCGTGGATTCATTGCTGCCTTAAATTGTAGTAACATATTTCTTACATAACTTCGCAGGGCTTTTAGAAAACCATCTGTCCAATTCCGAGGCAGAGTGCTGTGATGTCCGGTGGGATTTTAAGCCGGATAACCGTTCCAAAGGGACAGTGAGAAGAACTCATCCCTCATGCCACCACAAGACATCGGTCACCACCTCCACGGCATCCAGACTGTGTAACAGCCGACTCAAGCTCTGCATGCTGGTCTTGGTACTGTTACACACCATCTCCACTTTGACTGTGGCACAGAGCTCCGTGAGCCTCGACTTCCGGGCCGTGGCCCCAGTGGAGGAAAGTTCCAGCGACGAATGAGGAGTGACTTCATGCATGTATTCTCACGGTTCCAGCAGCTGCGAAAGGAACTACAGACGGCGGAAAGCATCCACTGAAGCCTCCCCTGATTCTGGAGCGGGATTTACGACTCGGGGTAGAGACGGGGGGATGGAGATCAGGAAACGACCAGGACAAGACGACACCACAGGCTTTGCTAGGACAAATTCTTCTCCAAGACTGAGTTCTCTCACACAGTTTTTTACATTATGCTTACCTTTTGGGATTTATTATTTTTTTTTTGCCTAGATTACAACAGGATTTTTGGTCTCAGATATATTTTTTTGTTAATGGGTAATTTGGCAGAAAGGGGATGACTGTAGGAGATTTTGGTTGTTGGTCAAACATGAAAAAGAGGCAATCATGATAAGCAGGTTGCTTTCTTTTGTGCGTTTATTTTTGTTTTTTGGTAAAGCTACATATGAATGCTGCTGCTCCATTTTAACCTTGTAAAACTGGAGGTTTATTGTTAATATTTCCAATGCAGACACGTGTCCAGTCACACATAAGCACCCACGGAATCCAGCTTAAAATCAAGCTCTTGCTGGCTTAATTCAATATTAACCCACTCTAATGATAATCCCGATGTGTCCTGTTGACTCACAGAGCACGTAGTTCATCGGTTTATGTTATGGTACACTGTTGTTCAGCCTTGCCTTACCTGGAAATGAAGTAGAAACTGACTGTGATTTAGGTCTGAGACCAGATGTGCTTTAAGAGAGTCCTGTGCTCCGAGGCTTGGTCAACCTAACTAATCAGGCATTGATGGAATACAAACATACAGTAGGCCTTGAGTCAACATGTCTCCTTTCCTTCTGTCACCGATCATGAGAAGCTCCGGAAGATTCCATCATTCATTCTTTGTTCTTAATCCATACGCATCTTTATAGTAATCTATAGTCTAGGCAATACCAAAAAAAGCAATGAGCCTAGAACTGAATTTGATAGACTTTTTAGCAACAGACAACAGACATCACTGATTGGACAAGAGCATAAGTGCTGTTTGAGTTCACTGTAAGGGCCCATTATGTGTTGATCTAACCCACAAAGGTCTTGAGAAGAGCCTTTAATGTTTCTTTGATGCAGTCCTTAATGTTTGTGGCCGCAGTCCTCTTGTCATACTAACCCTGCTATGTTAATTTGACTCAATCCTCCAAGCACCTTTCATGACAGAAGACAAGTTATGGAGTACGTTTTGGATTATGCCTCATTCACGTTCTATACTGTAATTCTTAGATTAGGAGAAAAGAGTAACATCTGAGCTCTGGGTTTTACTTCTAATGTGTTACTCTAAATGAAGGGCAAGGCAGCTATTGATTGAAGTAAATATTGAGATATTTTGTTGCTGTGAAAACTGAATGCATTTGGGAATTAAGGTGGATTGAGCCCTCAAGTTTCTCTACGCTTCGATCCACTCACTATTCCACGTCGGCCACCCGAACTGGTTCTTTTAGAATCTTGCTTAAATGGCATCCAAAATACAATCGAAAGGAGACATTTTGACAGGGAGCCTAACCTGCTAGCCAGACTGTAATTTGTTTTGCCCAACCTGACCAAGTGAGACATCCACTCCATAACCACTGCACATTAAAAACACACACACAAAATGAAAAACACAGAATTACTAATTCATTATTTCATTTATTTGCTTTGTGCATCTTGCATTGAGCAAAGGGCTTTTTAAATGTTTACATATCTTAAACGGAACACGAGAAGATGCTCACATAGTAATATAAACAGACAGAAACATATCTTTCACTCGTGCAGACATGCATGCATGCCACAGACCTGGGGCCCCTTGACTAACATTACACATTAAGAAGAAGCCTCAGAGAATTTCACACTTTTTTTCATGTTTTGCTTTACAAAACCTCAGTATACAGAAGAATGCAGTTCGAGAAGCATTTAACTTTGACCGGTAAGCTGGAGACTAGGCCTGGAGGGAAGTTATAAGGGCTGATTTTTTTCCTTGTTTCAACAAGTCTGCCATCTTGGGAGGTTGCAGGTGTTTGCAGGGCTTAAAGCAGAGAAGAACACGGAGCAAATCATCTGAGTGCGTTAACGTACAAACCTTTGGGTGCGGTCGCAACATACGGGGTCACTTCTCTAAGCAGGAATTTTTTTTTAATAGTTAAACATAATTACTATTAAGAGTAATATTACCAAACCGACATATATATTAGTCAAAGTCTCAAAATAAACAGCAATTCTGTAATATTAAATTAACGTTCCTACCCTAAAAAATATAATTTAGTCAGCATTTCTGAATGTGTGCTTTATGATACATCCTATGGAAATTAAAGATATACAATTTAGATAATCTATTTTTAATGGACTATGTGTTTTGTAAATAAAATGAAAGATGATTTTTTTGCCAAGGAAGCAATACTGGTCAACATGTGTTCGTGATTGGGTTTATTGTACACTGTCATTGCTACGTAGCACAGATCCCCTATTTAGGTGACCGACCTGCCTTCTCTGTTCACTCCTCTGCTTTTTAGTTCCTTTTTTATTTATTTTATCTACCTCTCTCTGATAAAAGACGACTACTGAGTGCGTCTGAAAGATATTCACGACACTCGACAAAACCGATACCGCAGAGGGCAACGGAGCTCTGCGGGTTAAAGCTATTTATGTTACACACCTGATAAAAACATTTCGCCCACCTCCTCTCCCTGTTACCTCAGCCCCACAAATGCCATGGTTTTGATATAACAAAGCCGTGGTTGGGAGCAGAATCATTTAAACAGGCTTGCTCTACAGGCCGTATTCATTCTGACCAATCAGCAGGTGGCAGTGTGCGCCTGCCTACAGGAGGCGCTGGAGATTGAGGTGTTTAATTTATCTCACTGCAGTGCTTTCTGTAGCAGAGGGACAGAAGCTGGCTACAGCGTTGTATTCAAAGGGATTGCAATTCTTAAGCTATGCAAATGAAAGCCCGGCCATTATCTTTACATTTTAAATAGTAATTTCATCTGAAATTGGTTCAGAACACAATAATATTGTATGTGAGGTGAAGGGGTATACTGGACAGGGTAAATAAGGGAGAACTGAGAGGTGCACGACAGATGGTCCAGGCCTTGGGTGTTTCCTACAAAATTCACGTTCAGGGTTTGAAGCTATTCATCTCTACGTCGGATAAAATTCACCAAAAGCCCTACGAGAGGAATATTGCTTCTGGGAATAAGGGTCTCGTTGCTCCCTGAAAGAGAGAGGTGGGAAATCTGGAGAAGAAGTCGCCAAAAAGTACAGCATATTTCACAGCTACACGCATGCATCGTAGGAGTTAAGGGAACGTGGAGAGCTGCACACATGTCGTTTGATGCCAGGTACTCATCTCTGCCCAAGTCAGCCCTTACACTGCGTACATGAACGGACCAACCCTATTTACAGTTCTGATTTCACTTCCAAACGTGTTTCTATTTCTTTGTACTGTGCGTGCTTTAAGTGTTTGCTGTGGACGTTACTGTTTGAATTATTCAACCTTCTGAAAGCCATTGCAAAACCCAAATGAAACCCCCCTCTCCACGCAGACTGTCTTTACATTAAGCAGGCATTAAGCAGACAGACTCCGAGGCACTGCACTGAGTAAGCAAATGTCTCAGCAGCTCACTGTAGCCGAGTCGATGCGAACCAGTCTTAGACCATCTCTCGGAATGAAATGAACACTGATTTTGAAATCCGTTCCGTTATACACTGGGTGGGTCCAGGTCGTTGTTCCCTTGTGAGTACAAAATTTTCATGAGTGAATGCAAAAAAAATAATGCCTACTTAATGCAAAGTGCTACCCAAAAATGAAAAAAAAAAAATACAAATGTATTTTTAATATTCACCATTCAAATGTCGTTTCTGTGTTGTTGTTTGGGTGACTCTTTGAATTTTTTCACCATTATTTTATAAACCCTGTGGATCTATGCAGTGCAGCCTTTTTCCGATTTCGGTATTCTCCAAGATCCTTGCTTTATTTATTTCTTTTCTTTTTTCTTTTCTCTTTTCATCATTTCCCCTTCATCTGTTTTATACCACTGGAAAGCATAGCTTGGATTTTGGTTTCTGTTGAATGATGCATTATGGGAAGTTTTGGGGGGCGGGGGGGGGGGGGGGGAAAAATCTAAAGCATAAAAAGATATAGTTATTATTTTTATGGTGGTGGAATGTCCCACGATAGACTATTTTGTTCAGTAAATAATTTGAATTTTTTT
>JAACJT020000030.1:9534039-9573119 GCA_009936485.2 Gymnarchus niloticus
GGGGCTCATGGGATTGTCTTAGAGAGATGTCTGCCTTTGGACGTGGGAGCAGAGCATTTTGTGGGCTTCGACCCCATGACATGCTGCATGGTGTGGGCCACTGTATTTTTGCGAACCCTGCGATAGAGGCGAACTTCCGTGTTCTTGGACGGCACAGGGGCACTGGTGTTCTCTGGGGTCCTCTCTTTGCAGTGAAACAGGATCAGTAAACACCTATAAAACTTGAGACAGAAACCCCACACCCACTGTGTAAGTGTGGCAGTAACATACCGTACATAGCATGGCAAGGGCTAAATCAAGTCAAATTATATCTTCTTTAGGGCAGCTGGGATTTCATTCATTATTGATGAGAAGGATCTCTGCGGATAAGGCCCTGGAATCAAGCCATGACTGGCAGGATGTGTGTCTTTGCACTGTGGTAGTAGACATCTCTGACCCTTTGAGTTCTAAAGGCGTGACTTTCATGACCCCGGCAAATGACAGTTTTATGACCAGCATGTGTCTCATCTTCTCGCTTCAGGAATTGTCCTGATGATGGCGCTGTGCAAAGAGGTCCACGTGTACGAGTATATCCCATCACAGAGGCAGTCCTTCCTGTGCCACTATTACGAGCGGTATTTTGACGACGCGTGCACCCTGGGGGCATACCACCCACTGCTGTACGAGAAGGTCCTGGTCCAGCGCCTGAATACTGGCCTGGAGCGTGACCTCCAGGAGAAAGGCAGAGTCACTCTGCCTGGCTTCAGCACAGTGGAGTGTCCACCCTGACCCGATTTCTCTCAACTCGCTTTCGCTAAAACTGAGATTTGATACCTGGCTAGCAGTTAGGCATACTTATTAAAAGGCAGGTTCTTTAACTGAGCCAGACCTTAAAACAATGTTTATTCCACCAACAGTCCTTGTAAAATGCTGGGAAATTTGTTTACCAAAATCATGACAGCGAATATGAATTGTCTCATTTCTGAGAAACAGCTGAGCAGAATCGGAAGGGCTGCAGCACAGCGGTTTCTATATTCTGCCTTTTTTCCAGGTGGGTAGACTGTTAGACGTTTGTCGTGAGGAGCCTTTTTTTGTGAAAGGATTTTTTTAAAAATTTGATTATCTCTCTGGACTGAAACAAAAATTTGATACCGTTGATGCACCTGCAAGCCAGGCTATAAACAGATTTTGTGATAAGATGGAAACAACACAATGTATTTTTCAGGCTGATAACTGTCTTTACTACTGTTTTCCATGCTATTTGTCCAGTTTTGTACACAATTTTTTATATTGTATGTTATGATGCTTTTTAAATTATCCTAAAATTTCAGTGTGTCATAAAACAAAATGCCCTTCATAGAAAAAAGACTGTATGGAAGTTAACCTTGCTCTCTTAGCTAGTACTCAGCAGTATGAAAAATAACAATTTCTTGGGCAAGAAAAAAAGAAGGAAGGGTATTTTGTATATTGATGGTGAATTTACCATTCTGGCGTAATTTTGCCATGTATTTGTACTGATACTCTTAATACTCTGTGCTTTCCTGGTTTTAACTGTGGCTATTTTAAGAACCGAGGATAGTCAGGCTTTGGTAGTGACCTTACTGACAGCGGACTCCTAGAGGCCTTTTATACTTTTGACAGTTTAATCCTTTATTAAATTGTCTGATTTTATTCTGAAAGATGCATCCATCTATTTTCCAAACTGCTTATCCTATTTAGGGTCATGGGCTGGGGGGGCATGTCTTTTGACGGTGGAAGAAAACCCACAAGGCGGGGGAAAAACATTCACGTTTCACATGTACACACACAGAGTGGAGGTGGGATTTAAACCTCCATCCCTGGAAACAAGGCAACAGTGCTAACCACAGGACCCCCACACCCCCCTCTGAAGGATCTATTAAATGGATACATTTTGGACTACTTCAATTGATAGTGGCATGATGTAAATAAATAGGGCATTAATACGTTTCTCCCCATGACCCTGACTAGGATTAGTAATTAAAGGATGGCAGAACAGATGGATTAACTGCTTTTTGTAATGTATTCTGAAAACACTTTGCTTGATTGTTTCATAAGCACGTACGTCAATATTGGAAACCTTTCTCCAATGTCGCACGGTATTGAAGTCGCCCGATTTATTTAGGAATGGTAGGTGGGCGTGTTGAAAAACCAGACCTTTCCATTAAATTACACACACAATGCAGTGGACGCTGCATGATGTCCGTTTTCTTGAGTATTAAGCAGTCTGTTTGTTCCTGTGTTTGTGGCTCTTGAAACATTGCAAAGCTACATTCGAGAAGCCTTTCTATGACATTTAATGAACAGTATCTTTGCTTTCGATATGACTGTTTTGTCCAGTTTTGCTAGACTTTGCTACCTTTTTGCCTAATTTAGAGACTGAATAATGTTTGCATTTTTTTTCATTCGCAGTGTTTTCTACTCTAAATAAAGAACTGGTTGTAAGAGAAACACGATTACTCCTTTCTGATCGCGATTCTGATTTTTATTCCCGACAGATCTGTCATCAATGCTAGCACCAGCATTGATTGGTTAGTTCAGGATACTCCCACCCACCATGGGTTTTGAAGCCTCATTTGTCCCATCAGAACTACTCAGGTCCTTCAGTTAGTGACTGACCTGTTTGTTCATGAGGATGTAAATTATGGGGTTGATGACGGTGCTGCTCTTCGCCGGAACGGAGGGCACCATGCTAGCAAATCGGCGAGATGATGGCAGGCTGCCCAAAAGTGGCCATCAGTGCCACCACGCCATAAGGCATCCAGCAGAACAGGTGGCACAGGATGAAGAGGATGTGGTACTCTCACATGCAAGCCTCCGTCTTCCGGATTTTTCCCACCTGAGACAGAAAATGGGATAATGGGAGCGCTTCCAGTACAAGGCACAACATTTTACATTAAAAATACTTAAGGGGATGAAATATGCAGCCACCTATCATTTTTGATATTCAACAGTTCTGAACTTGGATATTATAACAGTTCTGGACATGGAGACATAACGTTCATCTGTTATTGCAGATGAATTTATGCTGTGTAGGGACAGAATGTATAAAAGTGAGTGTTAAGTTTCTGAGAGAACCTTGTGACCAGCTTCAAGTAAAGAAAAGTAACTGATACTTCTCAGTAGTAACTGATGCCAGCTGAATAATGTCTGAGTATCCAAGATCAGTTCTGAGGTATCGATCTGCCCGGCAGGAGCTACAGGATATATGGTATGCTTTTCACTGAAACTGTGAAAAAGCTCTCACTCACTGAATTTGGAAAGGATATCCATCAGCAGGGGGAAATCAAAGGAAAGTTATAATGACTAGATGTCATTCTCAGTATATAGAGGGAGTACATGAGATGTCAGGACATTTTAAAAAACCTGCAAATAAAAATGATGATTTAAAATGCTGAAATGATATTCATTGCGTGACACTGAATTGCCAGATTTCATTGTTTCTTTAGCGCTCCTTCAAAGACATATCTGAGCCATACACTGCCCATCACTGGTGTGCCTTTGCTTCCTATCCAAAAACCTGCTTGCTGTAGCCCAACCGTTCACAAAGTTCTCCTTCATGTTATCTTCTTCATGTCAGGCATGACATCCTCCAGCCTCTCAGTCACACGTTCATGTTACCTGCCCATGCTTCAACAACGAGGCAACCGCGGTTGTGTTTCCACCTGAATTCCACAGAATTAATGACAAACTAAACCCAGTTAGTTTAAGCTCCCAATCTTTCTCTGTTAGTCTGTAAAACTCCTGCTGCAAAGTAGCTCCAGAATCCATTCCGTAAGCATCCCTTGGACAACGCCTTTGCGACGCTCAACGAGATTTAAGCTATAGCATTAAAACACCATGAAAAAGCAGAAAAACAATATTAACCTATCGTCCAGATCTGAAAATAAATGTGGTCTCATTCTAATTTAAAAACAAGTCATTTCTGTGGTTACTGCATATTGCGAATTGTAATGCATTCATTTTATCATCAAAAGTAAACGAAACAATGATCAAACATTTCTTAAGTAATGTTCTAATCCAAGACTGTCAATTTAATTACATTTTGATAAGCATGTGGCCTGTTACTTTTTGCCAGCATAACTTTAAAAAGTTTAAAATTAATGTCAAAACATTGGACATAAAGTTTCGCTTGTAGTGTTTTTTATGCCTGTGCTAAAAACAGAGGCCCCAAAAAGCAACAGAAAACTGAAACTATGGATGATGAGATGAGATCATCTTACAGTAGAGCTCAGTCATGCAAAGCATTCTGGTAATCAAACATACTACTGTGAGAAGGTTGTGACTCACCTACCATACCACATAGAGCAGCTCACTGTAGCAGTAACCCGTGAGCAATACAGGAAGGAGGAGACAGAAGATGAAAAAGCAGATGATGCAGGAGTGGTGTGTGACAGTGGTGTGTGAGCAGTCCAGGTCACGGAGCAGCTGGTCTCTGCTCCCTCCAAACCATAAGTACTCCAGCCCAGCAGGGGGGGGCATTGTCCAAAACTGAGAGTACAGCCAGGATCCTCCAACTGCCAAAAGGGGCTTTCTTAAGTTTGGGCCCTGCTTTTTGTGGACAGTTAATGTACTGTAGCGGTCATACGACAACACAGCCAAAGAAATCAGTGACACAATTCCTGGTCGAAAAAGGAAACGAGAACAGACAAAAAATGTGTTTATTTTTTTATGCTACACAGAGCAGGACCCAAATAAAACTGGCATAGCACTGCACCAATAATAATCAGTAAAGAAACATTTTTTTTGTTTGAAATATTGAAAGGGGGTCTTTAAGATATAAAAAACACATGAACGTTGGCTGAATGCCTTAAGGTGGTCGAAAGACAGAACAGGGTTTACCTGTTTGGAGCACATGGCATCAAGGAATTCGCTGCAATTTTTTAACAGAGACAAAATTTTAGTGACTAATAACCAAATAGTACATTTCAAATTAGATTACGTACTATGTGGATACAATACTCTGCCCCTTTTTAAAACAATTACAGGAAAAATCTAGCATTAATTCTGAATTTCTCCACTTAAAGTATCAAAGGAGATTTCACTTTGAAGAGAAAGGTTGATGGACAAGGGTAAGCTTTGTTTTATGTTGTAGAATTAATCAACTAATAATGAATATCAGTGCTGTTTGTATGAAATCATGCTGACATTAGAGTCTACAGTTAAAGAATTGACCATGTTTCTAGAGTAAGTTCCTCGATCCTGTTCTCAAGTCCAGGTGAGCCCAACGAGAGGTAAACTCCTACTGCTTCACAGTATGCAGTTCCCCCCGAGCATCAGAGTCTCTGATAATTCAGAAACTTGGGAGGTAATTTTGGGTCAGAATTTATCATACTTGGGCTTCAGAGAGTAATTTTTGTATATTCATCGAACTGATTGTTGATACATAGCTCACAGGTCATAGCTTCCATCTGATAACATTCATCGTAAAGTTAAGATTTAGGTAGATCTGTATACACTTTTCTCTAAGCAAAACACGATGTTTAATACATTAACATGATTTATAGTTCATACGTTTATACATGATTTATGTATTCACAAATAAGATTTCAGCTTTGCCTAGTCCGGTAAACAACATGTGACCTCGAAGAGGGTGGCTGAAAAAACACAATACAATATTTAATAAAATAGTCATTAACTCTTGATGACAAAA
Source organism: Gymnarchus niloticus (assembly GCA_009936485.2). NCBI lineage: Eukaryota > Metazoa > Chordata > Actinopteri > Osteoglossiformes > Gymnarchidae > Gymnarchus > Gymnarchus niloticus. Next base: position 9,539,690 of record JAACJT020000030.1, read on the forward strand.
CTCAGTTATATTCTAGAGTCTGAACTACACAAGGAACTACTGAATGACTTTTAATTTGTGTGGTCATCTGCCTGATATTCATTTTCCCAGTCCAGTATCCAGGCAAAGGTCAGCTGTCTACGTAAAATATCAAACAGTAAGTTCAGTCCCTGTCATCGTTTCCCTGGTAAATTTAGTTGGAAAGCTCTTGCCAGTCTGTGCTTCATTGCGTTAGACCTTCTGTTCTCTCTACACGACATGTCTGTGCTGACCAAAATGTCACACAAGGAACACATAACCGGTTCAAAGCAGCAGCGTTGATGAGTCCCTCAGAGAGAAACAAACCTCCATTTAACTGGGATGAACTCTGCAGCAAGGATGGCTAAAGGCCTGCCGGGTGTACTCGGACTAAGATGTGATGTTGAAAGATGTTAACGAAGCATTCATTAAATTTGCAATAATAATAAAAACAACAACAACGATAATAATAATAACCACAGTTTCTGCTGCTCACATGAAATGTCACACGGAGGAGAGACGCAACAAAGTGTAACCCAGCAGAGAGGGAACGTTACAGGTACATTACAGGAACATTAAGAATGTTATTGGAGGTTGTGGGAACATTCCTTGTCATTGCATAATGACATAATTAGCTCGCTGGCAGCTAATCAAAGTTTTACAGAAGTTTGCCTCCAGTACTTAGCCTATTGTAAAATATTGACAGGTCGTAATTAATATTTCATCAGTCAATAAAATCTCGAAACCCAAAAACCACAAAACTGAAGAAGTCTATACAGCAGCGGCACCAGTCAATAATAACTCAGTAACACTAAGTGTTGTAAAAGCATATTCATTTTTTTCTTCTACGAATGTCCATCATCTTCACCAAAATAAAATTAATCTTAAAATAAACAGAACTTAGTAAAACTAAATCACAAATACAGACTAAAGGATAAACCCCCGGAGGCTCTCTTCACTGGATATTTATGCACTGTAGCTGGAAATAATCCATGACTCGTTGATTCAATTACATGTTAGCAAAAAATGATTGGATTCCATCTTCCTCGCCGGTTGGATATGGGTGTTCTCTTTGGAAGAACCTTTCCAGAACACAGCTGGAGTGACAGGCTGACATCACTGCCCACACCTTGGGGGGTTCTAGGGTATGTTGGGCCATCAACAAAGGATCCCCCTCCTGATTTTTTCCACATCTTGTACTTCTCAGATTTTCATTCAAAATGTAACACAAGATAAGGAGAAACAAGGAGACACAAAACAAGGGTTTTCAATGGTCACTTCATTTTCTGAAGGAAAAATGTTATCCAATACATATCACCAATTTGAAAAAGTAACTGTCCCCTCCCCAAAATTCACTTTTTGTGTGATCTTTAGCAGCAACAACTGGAATCAAATGCTTCAGTTTTCATATCTCTATGGAAGAATTGAACTGGCCTGTTCTTCTTTGCAGAATTGCTTTAATTCAGCCCACAGCATCTCAGTTGGGTTCAAGCGAGGATGTTGACTATACGCCACTCTAAAACCGTTATTTTGCATCTCTTGAGCAATTCACCGATGTACTTGCTCGTGTGACTCCAATAATTGTCTTGCAGCATAACCCAACTGTACTTGAGCTGATGACTAGATATTCTCCTTCGGGATTTTCTGGTAGAGAGCAGAATTTTCGGTTTTGTAACTTGTGGTGAGTTGACCAGTCCCTGAAGCAGCAAAGCATCCCCACACCATCGTCCTACCGCCATGTCTGACTGTCGCAGTGATGCTCCTGTTTTAGATTGCTGTGTTAGCTTTACACCAGTGATCACGTCGTAAGTGCGTTCGGTTATACGGGAATAATATGCAACCAGTTCGTCATACTTGGTCCCATATATTTATCCTTCAGATTTTCTTGCCAGGTCACAGTGGAGAAAATGATCAGCTGGTAAACCTTTAAAAGACCCCACAAACCAAGCCCTTTGGAACCCTCATTGTACAATGTGACTCTACGACTTTTTCATTATTAGAGGCCCTCGGCTGTTCTAGAACAATCAGTCTGCCCCGTTGTTAGCATCCTAATTAACGTTACAGCGAAACCCCATTATCGTTAACTGTTACCTCTCATCAGACTGAACCAGCTGAAGTCCATTTCTGGAATAGATGTTGTTCAAATGAAATTTCCATATATAAATGATATTAATAGAAGTTAAGATTCATATATGCTTTTGAAACTGGAGATATTTACTACACATTATATTCCAATATATTATTATATTTACAATATAAAACTTTTATAGAAATACAGACTATGGCACAGGAGGCAGGGATGCCTGCAGGAAGGGAGAGATTTATGCGGAGGAAACAGGAAAATGTGCACGAGTTTTGATGACAAAGGGACGGCGGTTAAGGGGGAAGCCCTACTACTCGTACCTCCAAATAGGCAGACACAATTACGGCAGCACAGACAGAAGGCACCGGTCCAGTCAGAGTCGTCGCCCATCAGGCTGTCGACTTTGAGGGCGGAGAAAGCAGAAGCAGCTTGTTTACCTTTTCTTCCCCCCTTTACTTTCTCCCCAGCACAGGCTTCAGAATGCACTGGGGAGGACAACCCAGGCTCCCAGTCAGGACAAAGAGCAGCCCCTAGCCACATCCTGTTGACACTCCTCACAGGTGGTTTCTGGGCCGACTATGATGAATTTAGCTGTCCTGCTGTGTGGTGCTTCTCGAAGCCTGCTAGCGTGCAGCACATTTACGGTGGGCTGTCATTAGTTTTATTTTCCATCTAGCATATCCGTTCGGCTCCACCACTTCTGCTCTGCTGCAGAAATGCCCAGTGACAGTTGGTAGCCTGAATCTACATACACTTGAGGCACAGTGAAAACTGCAGTCATGCCTGCTTCTCCTGTCACATCTTGGTACTACCTCCCTGCAAGATTTGACAGCTGGCTAAAAGCGACTGGTGGCCAGTTAACTACACCGTCGCTTTAAAGGAGCAGGTCCATCAGAGCCCACTGAGTGGAATTAACTAAAGACACATAATTTTACTTCGTATTTTTTAAACCTTATGGATAAAAATATTCAGACACCTGCCTGTGCAACATCTCATTCCAAAGCCAAGGGTATAAATAGGAAGTTTGTCCTCCCAGGGGGAACATGCACAGGGCGGAGGCAGGATTCGAACCATCATCCCTGGAGGCGTAAAGCAACAGTGTTACCCAGTGAGAAACTGCACCAAAAATAAAGGGGCCGTAATACCTAAATGCATTTAAAAAAATAACATGCCAGCTACCAGCATGGTATTGTCAGAGTGTCTATTTTAAGAAAGACTAATAACTGGGCTGCTGAATGCCAAGGTGTTATACATTATGAAATGTGATGACAGAATGTCTCAATCCATAACAATCTCTAAGGATCCTCCATTATGACAACCTGCCCAACCAATAAACTTTCTGCCTATTGTTAGTCTCTAATTGTATTGCTGGAGGTCAGAGACTGGATCCTAGTGCAGAGATGACAGACTGAAAAGGTTTTACTGTAGGGCACTGGGGAGGTAAGACAGGGTGAAGGCAGGGATAACGGGACTGGGAATCGAGAGAGGCGGACATGGCAGGGGAGCACAATAAGAGAATCTAGCAGACAAGGTCAGATGCACAGAGGGTGGTTCGGTGACAGAACAAGGGCAAGGAGGAACTGAGGGGTGAAGGCAGTGGCAATAACACACCGGTGAGGATAATCAGCCCCAGGGGGCGCTGGCGTGCCCTTCAACACTGAACAGTGATGTTGAATATGAAGACTTACCGGGCAGACGGGATCTTTGGAATCTGAAGATGATCAAGCATCAGAAGAGTAATATATCTTCATTTCTGGATTTTCAAAAATGTTGCAGCAGTGCAGTGAATGCAGGTCAATATGAATTTACGTGACGTTGGTGGGACAAAGGATAATAGAAGCAAAACAAAGACGTTACCAGTTTTGCAAACAAGCATAGTATTTCCTGTATAATGTTTAGTTGTGTAACCTAACTGAGTTTGTCCTGTGTGGGCTTAGTACATCTAAACAAAATTTCATAATTTATTAATTTAGCTGTTCTGTTTATTTTATAACTTCATTATAAAGTTGTTTACGTGTCTTATTTGGATCTCTGTTGCAGATGCTGTTGGGATTTACTACCCAGTCCTGTGATCATAGTGCTGATGTAAATCCCAGGTGCACATACCTTCAAGCAAAGTAATTGCTCCAATTTTCTTTTCAGGCGTGAAACTTTAGTTTTCATATTCTGCCTTTGACAGAGGTGTCTGTATGCGAGGTAACACAATCTGCTATATTAAGTGTTTCCCTGGTGGATAGTTATGGTGTAGCATTAGGGCCATGAAGGAATATTTGGCCAGGCAGACAAGCAGACAGATTTTTAACAATTTTTTCATTATTACCAATTTACTTGTTTTTTAATTCAATTCTCAATCAATTCAAGTTCATTTCTTATCCACATAAGAATATTAGTTATTTAAGTGACCTAAAATATTAAGACTTGCCAACTCAATATAGAAAAGTGACTGGGTTTGTTTTTTACATAGACTGAACTGTAGAGCATAAGTGGGCATGTGACAATTTTAATGTTTCAGGTCTAGAAGGACTAACGTGGTCTTTCAGTGCAAAGTGACTCGACATGTATGGAGTAGTACTTCAGTGCAGAGCATCCTTACTCTGGGATGGCATCAGAAGCTGGAGAGAAAAGCACAGCTTGCATTAGCATAGCTGTTTTGATGTTGCTGTTGCCTCCTTCTCCTCTACATTGGTTTTATAGTCAGTCCAGTACATTTTCAGGCTTAGATTGTTTGTTGTTTATAGCACAATTCGTAGCCCATTCCTCGCCAATGTATACTGCCCTACATTTGTTTTGATGTTAGAGGTTTGTCTTGACATCTTTTTAAATATCTGTCCATCAATGATCTGTACTGTATGGAGACCAGTCACGCCTGGACCTGTCCTCCAGGTCCCCGGAGTACTGATCGGGGTTTTGTGTGCCCATCGTGTTTCCTTGTTTCTTCTATGTGTTTCTCCCAGTTGCCCTTACCATGACTGCCCTCACGTGTTCCACCTGTGTCTTGTGTCTCTCCTCTCGTCTTTGCTGTGTGTTTCTTTCTGTCACTGGCTGTATTGGTCTGTGCCTGGTGCCTGTAACCTTGTTCTTTCCTTGTTTTCTGTTGACTCCTCGTGTTTGTTACTCCTTGTACTCAGGGTGGAGCCATGTGGCTATTTTCATACTTGCAGCCTTGCCTTGTTTCTTGGCCCTGCAAACCCTAGTCCAGTGGCAAAACTCGACACGATAATTATAGGGCCACGAAAGAGGCAGTTTTTAAAAGCGTATATTGTATCATGCTCTTATTTATACATAAAGTGTCGTTAAAGTTATTCAAATGGAAGAGTTATTAACTCTCTCATGTTCAAAAGCATTGCAAAAACCATTTAATAAATGAGATCCTTTCTATTTTATCTAATGAAGTCTCCTCTCCCCTACCCTGGCATAGGTTTCCCTACACACCCTCTGTTCCCTCTTTTCAAAAGTTGGGACCCCAGCCCCTGCTTGTCAATCCAGAGGTACTTTAACTGCCTTCCATACAGAAGTGAAGAGGCAAGTCTACCGTGTCACAGCAAGATCACTGGGTGCTTTCAGCATCTCTGGACAGATTTCATCTACCCTTGCAGCTTTTCCACCACAAAGACCTCCGACCATCGTAGCAACTTCAACTGTAGTAATACAGAAGACTGAGATCCACCAGAAGTTCCCAGCATTGCCTCCTGGCATACCCTCTGCATTTAGGAGTTCCTCAAAGTGTTCTTTAATGATCCAACTTAGGATTCAGGAGGTACAATGCAGATTCCAGGCTGATTGTGAAACAGTAGAGCAGCTCTTCCCCCTCACACAATTGTGTGAGGGTTGGTGGGAATATGCAAACCCAGTCCACATGTACTTTGTGGACTTAGCCTATATGACTGCATGCCCTGGCACATTCTGTTGGAGGTGCTATAGGAATACGATGTACCAGGGCTGCCTTTGCCTACTGTTTAGTTCCTGTATAAATGCAGCAAGAGTCGCGCTGCAAACGGCCTCAACATACCGGAAGTGTTTCCGGAGGACACTTTTTTCGGGCGGTCACATGCTTTTCAATTGTATGGAGCTAAGCGGTGGAAACCAGTGAGTGAGAATTTATATTTGACATATAAACGATTGCCATGGTTTTATCGTACATAGTTGTATGTGCAGGAATCGTCCCGTTTTCTATGTTCAGTGTATCGCCCTTTCTGCGGCGCATCAGTTACATCAAATCTACCATTTACCACACAGCTTCTTGATTATTTCCTAATATAATAAAGTTGTTTCAGCAACTCGTTCAAATAGAAGAGAACTTACCTTTCACCTGTAAATTATCGCCATTGGCTCCATTGAAAAGTACGCCCGAAAGAAAGTGTCCCCCGGAAACACTTCCGTTGTGTTGTGGCTACTTGCAGCGCGTTTCTTAATTTTGAAGTGCATGGACTTTGTCGGCCACCGTACCCTTGAGTCATTAGCTCGATTTTCGACATCATTTGGTACATTTTTTTTTTTATCATGTGAAAGCAGCTTTTACGGTACCTGACTACCAGTCAGGGTTTTTCTTAGAAATATCAGCAGTATCTATTAGTGTAAGTATTGAAGCTTTTATGTCACTAAACCATCCTGTGCTTTAAATGATTATATATGAATATATATTAATGAGACAGATGTTCTCTGCCTCCTTTAAACATTATCAAGGACATCATTAAGCAGGCAACCAATAACAAATCAGTCAAGTGCACGTGTAGTGAACGTTTCGAATCTTTATCTGTTAATGCAGGACAGAGACAAGGGAGAAACGTTGTGGTCTTTCTTTTCGGGATGCGGATCACCGTAGTTTGTTCTGGCGTGTCTGCCACCAGGCTGAGACTCAGAACACTGTGGAATTTGCTTCTGCCTTGGAGCCAGAGGTGTGGCTTGAAATAACACTGCTGACGTTCTCCAGGGCTCCTTCACCACTTCACCTCCATTTTCCCATTCCTTACCAGCATGCTTCATTTACTCTTCACATATCGTAAATTGACCTTCATTGCCACTCCAGCATTCTTTTATTTCCTCCATCTCCTGTCCTCTGTGTGCGTTTTTTTTTATTATTATTATTATTCTCCTGTCCTTAATATGTTATGCACTTAGGACAACCATCAGAATGCAACTGAATCGAATGTGGGCTTCAAGCCGGGGTGACGTTACGTGGATTTACAGGCTCAGTCTGCATGGGCACTGCTTGTGAACAGCATCACATGAGAGAACAGTCATCCAAAAGCGGTTACATTTAAACGTAAATGTAAACAATGCAAATAATTTTGGAAGTTAGACTGTGGGAAAACTTCTGGAACCAGAAATGTGAATTACCGTAAGTAAAACTGCAGCAGTCACAGTTATCCGTGCTCTTGGTTGTATTATATTGTTTCATCATGAATCGAACACTGCTATGGGCGATTTTTTTCGTATTATCTGGCCCTGATTGCTGTTTGTATCAATGTCTTGTCTAACAAAATGTGGAGCTTTCCAGGAAGATGTGTAATTATTTTGAGCTCGTTTGACACTTTAATTACACCCAGGTGGATTTCTAATACGGCCAGCTTCTGAGGCATTAAAAATGGTGAAAGAAAACCAGGAAAACAGAACTGTGTGAGTCAATGGAATCTACTTAGTGAAAGAGAGGATGTAGTTAATACAACACTGGTGAAGACTGGAGGAGGGACCAACGCAGAAAATAAGTCTAACTTGTCCTGAGCTCAGCTAACTTCCCTGACCAAAAAACAAAAAGTGAACAACAAGACAACAAACTCCATCAAACTAATGATGCAAATTCAGAAGGCAACTGGTTGCACCAGAGTTTTTTTTTTAGTTGTTTCACAGCAAATGGGGTAAATACTTAAACAATCTGAGACTTTTGAGAGTATTTTTTGGGCAAATAAATTTGAAAACTAAGTAGATTTTTTATTTTTTTTCTCATTTCAACATTATGGGCTATTTTTTATAGTTATCTAAAATAATGCCCCATTATATCTGCCTAAACTCAAGGCTGTAACAGTAAAAGATATGGAAATGCCCAAGGGGATGAATACTTTTGCAAGGCACTGCTTTATATTTAATCAGTGGTCTGTCAAAGCAACCAAAAATGTTCTCCCCTTAACACGCATGAAATAGGTACTCAATACAATATGAATATGGTCAGTGAAGTCATCATTCTGACTGTAAGTGGAATGCTATTTTATCACTTTAGATTGCATGATTGTTTCTGATCCTTCAGGCTCATGGAATCGTTTTCCTTGTGAATTCTGTTCCAGTTCTCCTCTGGAGCCCGGTGTGAATCCATTGGGCTCTATTTTGACAATCTAACACAAAGCGCAAGGCGCAAGTAACATTTATGGGCATGTCCAAATCCATTTTGCTATTTTGACAGCAGAAAAAACAGATTTCGTGCCAGCGTAAGGCACAAAAAGGTTGTCTTAACTCTCTTAATTATTCAGAGGTGTGTTTTGGGTGTAACATGCAATAAACCAATCAGAATAGCACGTCACCTCACCTTTAAAAGGCAGGGGCACATGAGGTATGGCGGATTGCTATCATAATGGCGTGTTTACCTGGGAAACCAGATCGGTTTTCAGCCGTGGAAACGGACGTGCTCGTGTGCAAAATGAAAAAGCGGGAGCACATCATTTACAGGAGCACCACTGGTCCACCTAAACCTGTCGAGGTGAAGCAGGCTTGGGAATATGGAGAGAAATTTGTCTCAAAATGATTTGAGACAAATTTCTTTCCATAAGTTGTACTCTATAATAAAACATATATGAATGAAATTAAATAAAAAAGGATTCGTGCACTTCGAGCGCGCACCTGTGTCCATAACGAGCGTCGTACACCTGCATGTTTCTAAAACGCACCACTTAAATATCATTTAATAATACGCCACTGACGTTAGACGTGGTTTTTGTTGGTCAAAAGCACAATGTCATTTTGCTGCCTTAAAACAGCAACGCACCGACAACGCACCCAGCCACACCTCATTTTAAAAACACCACTCCTACAAGCGGGAAATGTGTGCAAAATCATTTGTGATTTTGAAAACACGCTTGCTTGGCGTGAAAATGAGGAATGCGCTGGTATGAAACTAGCCACTTTGCGTTGTGCTTTCCGCCAGAGCAAAATAGGCCCCATTGACTTATGTTGGCACCTCAGTCTGATACACACATAAAGATGCTAAAATAAGTTCATATAAAGGTTGCATCAGCATGGAAAAATATGCATGGTGCTTTCGCTGCTCTGAAGGCTAGCCTGTCTAGACTACTATCAGGAAATGGAAAACGTGAACTGTCAAAACATAGACACCAGACGGAAGGTAAACTACGGATCCCATAACTGACATTCTGCTCAGCGGGATTTTTTTCTCGACGACTTGAAAAGTGTGAAGAGAGCCATTTGGTGAATCTCTTCAAGCTGATATTGATGTGTTAAAATCTGCCCTCCCCCCACAGTGTGCAGTGCGTATTGTGTTGCGGGCAGGGTTTTAAGCTAATGGAAACACATGCCATGTTGTGGTTTCATTCTGCAGCAACTAGACTGTCACTCTTCATTCATACTGATATGTAAAGAAAGAACACATATCTATACATATTTTATGCACCCATTTACCTAGAAGCTTTCATGTTGCTGGTGCTGGTTACCCGCTTATAGTGTGATGCGTGGAGGTTTGTTTCTCCGTCAGGCGTCGGGCCTCCATGTCGAAGCATCAGTGTGGCTCTGACAGCCTGGCTGGCATTGAGGTGCAGCAGACGCCGAAATCGAAGAAAAAAAAAAAAATGTTCTCATCAGTTTTTCTTTCCCCCCAGCATCTGTGTCTCTTATTTATGCTACATGTTTCTGAAGGAGAGCCCAAATTAAACAGCCTGCCAGTGGCAGAGCCCGAAAAAGTCAGGACAACGAACCAGCAGCAGAATTCACATTCAAAGGCAGGACAAGTCATAAAATTAAGGAGAAGTGGCACAAGTGCAGAGCATTGCATAACCATCGTGCAAAGCTCTACTGAGATGACACTGGACAGGTCTGATCATCAAGAATGTCTATTATTTAGTCTCATCCATCTTCCTAATGTTTGCTTTCCTGCCTCACCTGCCAAACATTGACTATATCATTTAAGACAATGCAATCTGCTTCACAACCCTGTACTAGATAAGTATGAAAGATCAGTGGCTGAGTGGATGGAGTTTTCATAATTAATATTTCATATTTTCATTTTAACAATAATCAGAATCAGAATATCTTTAATGTCATTGTAACGGGTACAACGAAATTAAGTGCAGTCCCTGTGTCAGAGAGATTTATACAGGAAAATAAATAGGGGGAAATATATAAATAAGGAAATATAAAATATGGGAGGTAGCATATGTACACAAAATATCAAAATATGAATTGTAGTGTAGTGTAGTGATGGACAAGTCACAAAAACAGAGACCAATGTCATTCCTTTTAGAGGCAAAATCGTTAACTTTACATCTAATCTAAGGTCTAAATAATGTGATTCACATAATGTACCTTTCCGTGATATAATGTGGAAAGTCTTGCACCAGAAAAGCCACAAATGATTACAATGTTTATAAATACACATAAACTGTATACAATATAGATTACTGACAATAAAATATCACTATTACACTGTAAGAGGACAGAAACATGGTGTCTTTACTCATAAAATGGTCTTGCATGTTGTTCCTTGGCCTCGCCCTTGTAGAAAGTTAGTAGTAGTCATAGTTGATATTGGCACCGTGGCAGTACAAAGCCGAATCCCTGGGTCCAATTGGGCCGTTTTCGTCATAATGGTGCTGACGTCCCTGGTCGTTGGCACGATAACGGTCCATCCAATATGAAAGGTCAGTTTCAAGTCTCTGCGGACACAACAAAAAGTTACTCAGTTTTTCCTTTCTTGGTATTATTTGCTGTGATTATGGTTGCCAGCGGATCTCAGGTATGGCTAATTTGTGAAAACTTTACTATTTTTCACGGACTGTTCTAATGGTTAGTAAATGCATAGGTTCCGACTGTTTTTATATGATGTCTGCAGGGTGTGCTCTACGCTTTGACCGGCACTGCTGAGGTTGTGGGGACTGTGTGTAATTGATCTGTCCTTTCCAGATGCCTGTGGAGTCACTCACAGTGTCTGGCTCCCAGAGAAACTATAGTGTGCAGGTTTACTGCGTGAACACCCCCCCCATACACACTCTGAATAGTGTTAGGACCCAGTAATTTGCTGTGATCAGGAAATTATTTCTTATCGATCTGTTTTTCTTGTTTTATTTTTGGCATAATAAAGCAAATGAAAACACTCCCTCCCTTATGTGTACTTTTGAGTACTGGTGACATAACTAAAAGAATTACAGAAAAACACACCAAATGTAAATCGAGCCGAAGCAGTTACAGTGTTTCTGCTGAGGCCTACCCTTGGCTGAAGAAGTCTTGAGATGATTTTTAAATATTAATGCTACACATCACTTTAGGACTGCTCACATCGGTACGTCGCAAGTAGATCGTTAAATGGCATGTGTATAATTGAAGCTAAATCATCGTTATATTCAGAATGGCCCTGGAGTCTGCAACAATGTGGAGCCCATCAGATATGTACAGACGGGTTACTGACAGACACAGACATGTTCCAGGTGTCCTGCTGGCCAGCATCAACACAGGCAAGCAAAGCAAAATGACACATGCAGGATGGCACAGCTAGTGGGGCACGGTTGGCTCAGGGCTGACTAATGACATGTGTCATGTCCGCCCCCACAGTTTTAAGTGGTCCTCCAATGTTATAATTTGTTCTAAGTGTTCTAATAATGTTCTGAATTGTTCTAGTGAGACTGGAATGCACGCTGTCAATGTTTTCTAATTGTCTAAGAAATAAACCGCTAAAATGCGGCCCTTTGAATTTACGGAAAAGATGAGGGTGGCACAGTAGCTCAGCAGGGAACACTACGGCCTCAGACCTTCAGGGGTGGGGATTCCAACCTTGCCTCGTCTCTGCTCTGTGTGTGTGTTTTACCATGTATGCATGTTTTACCCATGTTGTGTGGGGGTACTCTGCTCTCCTCCTGGAGTCCAAAGGCGTGCCTTAGGCTAGCTGGTGTCTCTGCATGTAGAGTACGTGGCCTGTTGACCCCAGTCCTGCGCACCATGGATAGGCTCCCTTATGACCCTGCTCAGGTTGTGGCTGGAGGACGGATATGCAAAATGACCGCTCTAAAAACATCATAAAATCAAATGGTGTGTGTGGACTTCTTTCCTACTAGACAGAAACATTTTTACCACTGTTATTTGTGAAATTAAAAAGAAAAGTTGAGATAATTGAGCATGTACATTGGAAGAGTTATTTAATGGTACAGATGACCCGTGATATATGTGTTGTATGTACATACATAAAGTTTAAGTTTCCTTTCATGAGAACGTCAGGCAGGATTCCATGTGTGAGCCACACCTTTTCTCTTGTAGAAGGTAACTCCTGTATTCATATGACAGTCGTTTTAAAGCGTCTGTCCGAATCGGCGAACGTGCTCACTCACCACCTCATCGTAGCCCATGGATATGACCTGCATGATCCACTGCTGCACATCGGCTCGACTGTGATCCCAGATGTTCCTCTTCGGCCTCCTCACCAGGAACTCCCGTGGCCTTGTGTGGCGAAACGGCCACAGCCATGGGTCCAGGCTCTCTCGATGCTGGGAAAGTGGGACGCCTGGTGTCAAAATCTGTAATAATCGCCAAACTGGCCCCTGCATCTGTCGTTACTGAGCCAAGGGAGGTGAACCTGCTCACCCCTTCCTCCCCAGAGACTTCATATAACGATGAATTTAAGTCATTCTGACTGTCTGTGAATTCACATCAACATCAATTGTTTGGGCAGATATAAACAACACTTCCTTAATGATGATACGAAATCTGTCATTGTTAATAATCAATCATAGCACCAACTGAGCCCTCTAACTTGATAATGAGAGTCCAGGCAAAGGACGAGAGCACTCATGAGGGGGGATTTCTATAAATAGTACTCTCGAGTAGCCTTAAGGAATGAGTACATCAATTTAGCATGTAAGTTCTGTACGGATCGAAAGACAGTCCTGACATACGTTACCTTCCCTTTTTGCCAAGATCTTTAATAACAAGCTCTCACTGGAAACATCTGAAACATACACAAGAATCATTTAGGAATTCTTAGTCTACTAACAACGGCAGAAACAGTTTAAATGTTTGGGTACTTAAATCAATTGGAATCCACTGTAAAAATAACAAATGAAGAAATGACCTCATCACGTATGAATATCCCTGATAACGATAGATAAACGTGAACAAAATGATTTAATGCCACAATATAAGCATCTGTTTCAGCTAGATAGCTACTTTTGTGCATGTTTTTATTAAAGTTGTACTGTTATAATCCACTAAAAATGAAAAGACATTGGCCAGATTTCTTTCATGTTTCTGTAGCATCCTCAGTAAGGAGGACAGCACACTTAAGTCACTTATTTAAAAATACCCTATTGGTGATTTTTTTGCAAAGCACTTTTCTTGTTTATTTCCTTTCAACCTTTACATTGTGCTTATAAACACACAATCCAGCAATATTTCTATGGATTTGGCTGGATTTTCCTGGTTTGTTACACTCTTTTTTTTTAGACTGTACCACAATCTCCCAGCTCCAACTTAAAGGACTAAGCAGTTTCAGTCAGGGCGTAGAGAGAAAAAGCTGCAGGTTACTCTCTGCATTTTGCTCCATATTAAATAAATCAAGTCTCCAACCTTCTTCTCCGACACATTTTTGTTGCCAGTAATATACTCTATTAATAAAGATCCAGCTCCTATGTAGCATTTGCCACATTTTTCAGATGTATAAAATGGAAAAAAAAAAATGCAGAATTTGAGCAGCATGGTTACCTGAGAAAGCCATGAGTGAGAGGATCAGCACATGCAGCCAGAGCTTGTTACAAGCCATGGTCTCCTCCGCTGCCCTGACTTAAATGTGCTTTAAGAGGCAAAACGAGGAAATGCCCTTAGGAGGACCAAGCAAACATTCCTGGAGAAGAACGTGTCTCAGCCGGCAGAAGTTTGTAAGTTCGAAGCCAACACGCAGAATGAGGGTCTTCTCAAACTGAAGCTCACCTCTGCCTTTGTACTTCTCCTGTAAACCAAACTCCGGCTGAATCAAAACCTCCCATCAAGCGCTGCTTAGCAAAGAGGAATCCGCTAACTGCATTTCTGTGGCTCTTTATTGTCAACTTCTACAGTTTAATTCGGTAAATTTAAATTATTATACCCCATAACAATAATAAAGTGTTTATTAAATTAAAAAAATGTTTTCCACAGCTCATACTGAGACAGAACAATTAAAAAAATTGAAAAAAGATCAAATACATTTATTTTCAATTGAAAATGTGCCTAAAAGTATCCGTGTTTTAAGCAATTAAATACATCCTACTGAGCAACAAAATCCAAAATAGTAAGTGAATGAACGAATTTCAGCGGGCAGCACTGCAGCCTCACACCCAGATGGTTGTGGGTTTGAGTCCGGCCCCTCTGGCCGTTAAGGTTTTCTCTGCGTATTCCAACAGGCCAAAAACACACAGCTGAGTGATTCGGCACCTCTAAAATTTCTCACTCTGTGTTGCCACCATTTGTCTTTTAAAAATGGAGACCCCATTTATTAAGTAACAGAATCCTGTAATTACCAGGAGGTCTGCAATCAATATAGTGAAACAATCCGGTTATTTGAGCTTGAGCAAATGTAGGGTACTGTTCATTAGCTAAGTAAATCATTCTCAAGGTGGCGTGCCATACATAATGAGATTAATTTGGTTCCCTGTCATTAAGATAATTACTCTATATGGAGCAGCAATAAAGGAAGTAGTAAAAAAAAAAAATAATAATAAAGTTTGTAGGATTAATGGCATGGCAGAATGTTAAATGTGCACTTTGACTCTGAGAAAAACCGAAAAATATCTGGAAGGCTGGTTATTGTTTAAGGATTCAAACACATAGCACTACAAGCTAATAGAAAATTAAAAATGCCGCAGGACCCAACGCCCAGGCAGACAATTCTCTGGAGTATTTTTTCCAACATTGGATTCAGTCAACTTATTTTCCCATGTACCCCTGACCAACATCTAGAATTTAAATTAAATGCATTATACACAATTATTAAAAATTGCTCCACAGTCCGGTTTCAGCACTCCAAGATAATTCACATATGCAGTATTTCTATACTATCTCCATGGCCTGTGTTGGCTGTGTCCCAGTAACTGGCCCTCTGATGTTAGCCATGACTCCTGCTCTATGTGTCAGTATGTTTCTAGCAAACTGTATGCACAGTTTCATTTGGGACATTAATATTTCAAACTTCTTTAAAAAGCCAATGGAAGCATTGTGAACCTTAAAGAAAATAAAAGATTTTGAGCAAACATGTTGCGTGGTTTGAAATAGTTTGAGGTTCAGTGGCTAAAGGGATAGGAACTCTGGGTCTGTTCTCTAGTGTAAGTTAATGAGAAGATTGCATTGTTTTGCCTTAACCTCCACTGAAGGTTCAAAGTCAGAACCAATGGACAAGGGTCAGATTGAGCCCTGCTCTGCTTTAGCAAACCATACATCAGCCATACTTACTAAGAACAACTTCCAAACATAACAGTGCACACCGAATCCCCATAATGCATTTTGTCATCTTTTGGGGGATCGTGGGTAACTTTGAGTCATTTTTAAGTACATTATATACCTATTCAGTATAGATTAATACAGCATATACTGGAGTCAACACAGAGCAACCAAATGTCAATGTAAAAAGAAACAAATTACAAACTGAAACCACTAAGCGAGATTTCTGCCAAGAGCAAAGGCCCAGTTTGACTTGGTTGCTGGTCTAGTCTCGCCTGTTGGGGAATGTAGAGAACCAGCGCAATTCTCTTACCAGCAACCAAGCGCTCGGACAGTCACTTCCCATCGGTGTGACTCTCAAGCACTGAGACCTTGGAGGAGCAAAGGCAGAGTCATCGTGATGCTTCTGCTGCAAGAGCAGGGTGTGGATGACAGAGGAAGCCGGGTGTAGTCAATCAGCATGCACCCTGTTTTCAGGTTTGTAGGCCGATCCAAGTGTCAGGAGCAGGAAGATTTCCTTTAATGAATGGGCCTTGTGGAAGACGGCATGCAGACCCATTCAAAGACCAAAATATCAGGTTGTCATCCCATTTAAGGTGTACCCGAGTCTTGGGATTGCCTCCAGGCCCTGCAGTGATTCTGGATGGATGGATGAATGGAATATCAGTTAGAGGTTCTCATATCTGCAAGCTGCAGGTTTCAAGAGCACCGGCAGAGGGTAAGCAGCCAGCTGGAGGTCCTCCCCCCACCCTCAACAAAGGGGCATCGAGCACCTCCTGCAGGCCAGATGGAGGAGGCGGCCAATAGGGCTTAAAAGCTTCCTCGTGGGATTGTCAGAAGACGATGGAGTGCTGAGCAATGGCAGAATCCCTCAGCTTCAAACCGACAGACACTACAACCATGGGAGAGATTAACACCCCACATATCAAAAACTTCTAAAGTCACAATACAACAACAGAGGGGGAAAAAATGGTGTCACAGGAAAGGAAACATGCAGGCTGCTCATATGCGTACTTTAATAATCTTTAAATTCCCATAATACATTGAGTGTTCCTCAAATCCAAATCATCACATATTCACAGACCACACGTTCATCCATACACTTATCACCTCTGTTCTGCAGACAGCAGCACGGTAATTCTACATGCTTGGCCAGTGTTTGCTTAAAAAAAATAAATAAAATAAAAGCTTGAATTTCATATTTATTGGATTTAAAAAAAAATAATACAGGATTACACAAAGGGTGTCGTTTCGGAAACATTGCACACTGGTTACACTTAGCCCACTCATTAGCCATAATTACCTCGTATCCCAACAATCCACAAACACTGTATTGATTATCACAGGGGGCTGCTTCTCGTTTTCTCACAGCATCACATCATTAATCTCGCGGGCCGCCAGTGAAACAGGACCCTCATCCCTTTACCTTGCAACGCTAAACATACCCCTAAGATGTGTGTTTGTGAGCGAGCAGGCAGGAACAGGTGAGCATGACACACAGAGAGGCTTCAGGGGATCATCAGATACAGTCAAACCAAGGTCACTCAATTCAGCTCAGTGTGAAGTCGCTTCATTTTCCATTAGTCGGGTCTGAGCCGCAGAAGGTAGCAAAACAGTAGAACAATTTCTGGGAAACGTGCTCACTCATAAGAAGGAATTAGAAACTCGGGAGAAAAACAATACACATACAAGTCAATGCTGCACTTTGACTGCACTTAATTTTCAGTTGATCACTCTGCTCAGTGAGCCTGTTAAATGCCACCAGAAGTTGTTTCTTGGTAAGAAAGAGTTGTGCTGGGGCACAGGAGGGAGTCGGACGGAAAGATCTCCACTAAAATCAAGCAGACTGTCGGAGCTGTGGGGCTGACTGATGTTTATCACCGGGACTAAAGTCCAGCAAAGACAAACTCTTCTATGACTGGCCCTCATTCCACCCAGGAGGGTGACAGGCAAAACAGCAGGAAAAGCCTCTAGACTGGGGCTGGGATCACCCTGGCTGCACTGAGATCAGAGAAAACCCCAGAGTGGGTATAAACAACTCTTTAGTCACCGTTGGCTCCTTCCTCACGTCTTACAGTAAAGCACTGTAGAGCATAAAGGAGAGGATGACAGAGTGGAAACACAACAGCAAAAACATAAAGGGGATGAGGGGCCGTTGATCACATGAACCCCAAAGGAAAAGTCTAACCGATGCAGACGCTCAGGGCGACTCAACGACGAGGCGGTACGAAAGACAAACTGCCCTTGGCAGGTCGATGTTAGACCTGACGGTGGCTGCAGTTAGCTTCTGGACGGATTCTGACCAAGTTAAACCACAGCAAATTTTGGGATTAGATGAAGCCACCCTCACTTACAGAACACAACAGGAGGACTCAATTAACCCTGAAATCCAATGGGTCACAACATTCTTTCTACTATAGGACGTCTCACCAAGAAAGTGAGTTTACTTCAGCATGATTAATAGACTCTTATTAAGAAGAGAACAAAATTATGTAAAGTTATGACCACTGTGCATTCCAGGACAAATTTTTGTTTGTGTGTCAAGGCTCACCCACTCCCTACAATTATTTAAAGTCAGATTTACCCTGTACCAAGTACTGTGGGGGTACAAAAAAAAATAAAAAAAAATCAGCTCCTCCGTTTGTTGTCATGGCTACGCTATCAGAAGCATCTATCGCATAATACAGCATAAGTACTAATTGACAGCGAGACCAATCATTACATGCCAGCAGCCTTGCCAAGGCCTCGCTCCAGAAACAAAGTGAAAAGACGCACAGTGATGCCCACAGGACGGCATTCATTAAAACGTGAATGAAAGAGAATGACTCTTCCTGTACACCTGGAAGCATCTCTCCTGATCTGAGATCCACGTACAAGTAACTAATTAAACACCAGAAGCCCATTCCGCAAGAAAGCACCACCTAGAGGCCAAAGATGTAGCGAACGAGCTTCAGCCAAAACGCTACACGGAGGCCCCGGCACCAAACGGCCCCACAGCTTTTATTTAACTCCCAATGTAGACATTACAAAAGCTCATCTCAGTCCAACAGCGAGAGCATGCCCCGCGCTCAAGACAGGAAGTGCCATGTCAATTAATTTGAAAAATTTTTAATTGAACAAAAGTGTTTTAGTTCTCAGCACACTGTCAGAAGGTACAGTACCATACGCTGTTGAGCTCAACAAATTTATATCCGCACCTTGTGATTTAAATATACGTACAGTGGAAACGGGAATTAAGTAATGCTGAACCCACTCTATAAAGTCCAGGCAACCAGTTGATCAGCAGACTCTTATAGGTAAACAGACGTTGAAAACATGAGCATATTTTCCTTTGTTATTAATACAGAATTAGTGTAGACAGTCAGCTATATGGTGACATAACAGAAATTAAGCAGAATATTGGTGGAAGAAGCATGAGAGCACAAAACAATATGTGGGTGGCACAGCTGGTTTTACTAACAGACATTCAAGGTCCCGACCGGGCATGCGTCACTCCTCTCTAACTTCTGCACCGCTGCCCGCCCTACGCGGAGGGCCCCCCCCCCCACGAGTCGGTTCTGTCGATCCAACGTTGAATTGTAAAAGCGTGTCAGTGAAGTGCTTGGTGTGGGGTGTTCAGGGCCCAACTTAAACCCCCCACCAGCCCACTGGCATTTAAAAGTGCCAGGAAAATTCTGCTGCCACATTGGAAAAAAAAATCCACAAAGATGTACTAATACCTGCATCATAAGTGAATTTTAACACTGCCTGCATCTACATTAAAAAAAAAGGTATCCTCATACCCTCAACTACTACACAGTTTTTGCCACACAGGAATGCAGCGGTGATGTGGGGTTTGGCTTGGGCACAGTCGGCGTGGAGGAACAAGTGCAATTACCCTGCTGTGGCCCAGAAGCATGACAAAGATCAACACTGCTGGAGAAAATCCCTACCATCGGAGGGTGGCGGTACCTGCTTGCCAAGAGTGGAGCAAGTGTGTGCAAGGCTCATTTACTGAGGACACGGTTCTTAATGTTGTTTCTTTTTTTTTTTTTTTTTTTTTTTTTTATTGAAAAGAACCTCAGAAAAGGTCAGGCGAAGCAAAAGGCCAGGCAGGCATATTCAACACTTTACAGACTTGTAACTCAGCCAATGGAAAAGCCAAGTGGGCGGGGCCCGGCCAGTGCCGTCTCTCAGCCGTTCTATGTGTCGGTCGACCGGCCCAGGGAGAGGGGAGGGGTTCATAGAAAGGTCGAAGTGAGAGGTCTGAAAGGCCAGGACCGCGGTCACAGCAGCGGCTTGATGAGATACAGCTTGTCGCCGTGCTCGCTTGTAAAAATGGGTGCTTTCTTGTAGTGCTCCAGCAGTTCGTCCATAGTGGAAAAGCGGCGTTGGCCAATGCAGAAGGCACCGTCCGACAGCTGGACCTTGAAGTGCTTGTTCTTCCCTGGAGCCTTCAGGGAGACGGAGAAGTCGCTGGGCTAGAAGGGTGGGGCGGAGGGGCAAGGAGGTAGGGAGTCGGAGGAAAGAACGGAGGGAAAAATCAGATTGAGACATCCTGGAGAGATATTTACTAACCTTATCTGAGCGGGCAAGTCATTTAAATATTTTGCTGATAGTCTAATATTGTCAGTCATTGCCTTTTTAAGACCAGTAGTAATTGGTGAAATAACCAATCGGGAGACAGCTTAGACAACTTAGTGATTGACAGGGCAGGACAGCCTCTGGCAAATTAAGAGCGCGAGGACAAACTTCACATTTCACACTCTCACCACAGGGGGGCAGCACACATTCATGGGTTTATTAACAGCAACACCGTGCTTATCTTTTCAGGTTCCCCCCAGCACTGAGTTTTCACATCTTGTTCTAAAAATATGCTGCTGAAATAGGACACGGCTAACAAACCTTATAAAAAGTCCCCTGAGTTTTGCTTATACAGCTTGAATGAGCCGTATGGCTAGTCTTTAATGCATGCCTAATGAGCTCCCCTGTTAAACAAGCTTGAACATAAAAATAGCAGAAATGAAGAAACAAATAAATAAAGACACACTTAAGATACAGCTTTCACCCACAATAACATTATAAGTTCTTTGTCTTGTCATTTTAATTCTGACCCAATGGTTCCCTCAAGCCTATTCCTTAATGAGGGTTGCATGGCAGCTCAGTGGTTAGCACTGCAGCCTCACACCCTCAGGGCTGTGGGGTTTAAATCCAGTAACTGTGTCCGGCAATGGGCCGACATCCCATTCTGGGTGTGTTCCATTGCTGCAAGGCTCTAGCTCCCGACAAGAAGAAGTGGTTAGAAGATGGATGCCAGGACATCGTTTAACGGCCGAATGTCCGAAGACCCGAGAAAAACATTCCTTTCCTCACCGAAGATTCGCTGTCCCGCACCAGGAAATCTCCTTCCACGCCCCTCTCGTTGAGGGCGCACTCCGCCTGGTGCCGTGTCACGTTACCATAGTACCAATCCTTGCCGGCAAACTTTCCCGTGCGAGAGGGCCCCGCGCGCCTGCCCTGCGGTGAGTGGAGGCCCCCGGCCGGACCCCGGCCATCGCTCACGATGGCTACGTAGTTCTTGGGCACCAGGCCCACTTGGCCACGAGCATTCGTACATTTCCACCACTCGGGGTCGTTCTGTGGCTTTTCTAACACCTCCATGATCTCCCCCTTCTCGAAGTTCAACTCCTCGTCCGTCACCGAGCTGAACGGGTACAACGTCTGGACCACGTGTAGAACCTTGTGACCCTGGCCGTTGCTGACAGCCGCCCCCTGCCGCGAGGACAGGTAGCCGGGCGTGTCCGCCGAGGCCTCCTCGCTCTCCTCCAGCACGTAGTTGGAGGGGAACCAGCCCACCTGGCCCCCAAAACTGCCCCGCCACCAGCCGTCGCTGCATTTCTCCATCACCAGCACTCGCGTGCCCTTGACCAGTGTCAGCTCGTCCTCACGCTCCGCCACGTAGGAGAACTTCACCAGTGCCGGGACGTTCAGGTCATAGATACGCTCGGCCCCGCTGCTCCCGTTGGCGGGGTACTCCGCCTCCGTGCTGGGCGTCGGCGAGGGGTCGCGGGCGCTCGTCTTCCGCTTGGTCCGACCCAGACCTAACGAGCAACACCGCAGGAAAAGATGGTCAGAGGCCTGTAGACATTCACACAACCTAACCCATGCACATAAACGTATAAGCGTGAGCGGCTTCGATTATTGCAAATAAAGATCTACAGATATCACAACTGTAGATTCAGCTTTACCAGACAAGAAAAGCACTTTCTCTAGCATCAAATCAACTGCTAGAAGTCTCATCATCCTTAATACCATCCCATCGATGCAAAAATTAAAACAGGCAGCAGCATTAAAGAGCGCAGAAGACATAACAACATGGTAAAAAGGGACTCAAGCAGGTAGACTGTAGTTAAGGCCTGGTAGGGCAGCCCTTCAGCGGGGTAATGATGGGGAGACGAGCAGGAGAGTGGGTCAGTCTTGGCAAACCTCGCCAGGCTTGGTCGTTCCCACACAGCTGGCCCCGGCTCGTACGGAGCTTTAAAGGAAATGTTAATCCTGAACATAGTCGCATGGCCACATTTCTTCATTTCTTATTTAATATTCTCCTGAATATGCTCATCTCTCTGTCCTTGGGATTCCCTAGTTTCACAAACCACAAAGAGAAAACACACACACACACACACACACACCGTTTCTCCCCTCCCTTTTATTGTGGCTATTATCTTTTATCTCCAGTGCTTCACTCCTCAGCTCTCTGGCTGATTCGTCTCAGTTTATCATTTGCCAGCTTCACTCCAGGCGGGTTCACATGGAGGTCGCAACTAGAGTCACCCAGACACTTACACACCAGTTCTGAACATCATTACTGCCAGTTCTTACACATTTCTCAATTCTGTCTCGATTGAGCCAGTGTACGGGCCGTTTTAAATTCTGCCTGGGATACGGTGCCCTTTTCAACGTTCATGTGAACCACACGTTCCTGTACAGCCATTTCTTTCACCATAAAACCAAAAGGGAACCATTTTCTCATTTAATTATTTAATCAAATAATATGCAAGACCCCTTAAGACACCATAAACTGTTTTAATGAGTTACTGAAACATTTAGCCTTTGCAGCGTGTGTAAATCTATCATCATGGCAAAAACAGCACATCAAGACATGACGTCAGAACACAAATGCACACGTTAAAAAAAATACGTCTCGTTTGGACATCTGAAAAGGTCAAAACCTACAAGCACGAGCAGGTGGTTTCTCCACAAGAGTAATTTTGACAAAACAGGAACATTAATGGTAAGGCTGGCCGGTGCCGATGTTTAATGGTGTCTGAGCAGAGGAGGAAAGCCAGCTCTTCTCTTGTCCAGTGAGGGACCACCAGGATCTAGCATCCAGTGGCAACCATCACGAGGGCTTCACACACACACACACACACACACACACACACACACACACACACACACACACACACACACACACACACACACACAAACTGGGCTTTTAAGGCCATCGAATCAGAAGGTTCTCACAAACCCACGGGACTTAAATCTACAAAAAGTCATGCAGCCTCAACTCTGTAAAAAGGGTGTATGAAACAGAAACAGAAACAGACACGAAACGCATCACGTCCCGCCCGAGTGTACCCACAATTCCTAGCAGCACAGCGGTTACAGGGGTAGAGCCTGCATGAGACGTTTCTGTCAGAGCACGGCAGATGACGCACCAAAAATGACACGCTTCAATATGTTTCTCACACACCTCTGTGAGGCGGGTACCTTCACAAAAAGGTGTGACAATTAGCTAATAAATCATAAAAGATCCAAAGAAAATGAATACACAGAGGCACAGGTTAACCCTCAGCCAAGCCACTAGTCACTGCAGAGACTGATTTCACAACACGTCTGGGATTTGCCATGGGGGAATTGAAAAAGCGGAAAGCGGCAGATCACATCAAGTTGCCACGGAGA
The DNA here is from genome assembly GCA_009936485.2 of Gymnarchus niloticus. Lineage (NCBI taxonomy): Eukaryota > Metazoa > Chordata > Actinopteri > Osteoglossiformes > Gymnarchidae > Gymnarchus > Gymnarchus niloticus. The sequence goes on from JAACJT020000030.1 coordinate 9,563,322, forward strand.
GCCAAGAGCCAGCCCGGTACAGGGAAGCCCCCCCACATCAGGGGCAAACACAGCTGGGTCACATGATCCAAGGGAGGCAGGGAAAAAGTTAATGTAAAAGCCAGTGACCTGGACAATGACAGAAGGTCAGTTAGGGGAGTAGAACAGGCACAAAAAAAAAAAAAAAAAAAAAAACACAACAACAACAACAACAACAACAACAACAACAACAACAATGACCCCACCCCCCCATGAGAACTTCTCTCATAGATGGAAAAGCTTCTGGAAAATGCCTCCTCCCACCTCTCTCTCTCTCTCTCTCTCTCTATCACACACACACACACACACACACACACACACACACACACACACACACACACACACACACACACACACACACACACACAAGCAGAAAAAAGCAAACTGCTTCATCAAGGGAGCAACAGAAAAACTGTCAGACATATCCAGTTATGACTTCTCCCTGCCCCTCGAACCCCTACACACGCCATGACAGTCGATTCATGTTCTGCATTCATAATGCAGGTGAATTCCTTTGATGTGAATTTATGTCCAAGGCAGCAGTGTCAGAGGCACATTTCAATGCAAAATGCAACTAAACAGAAAATTCTTCTAGATGAAAAAGTTTTACCATACAGGTTCACATTCGCAAGGAGCAAACTGACTACTGAGATTCACGGAGGCACTTCCTAAATTTAGCACGTTATAAACTAGTCTTAAATTGCCTTAGCGCTCTTTAACTTTGGCCGCATCTTAACGCTTCCCGCTCTCCAAAAATAGGAGCACTCTGAGCCTAGTTAAGCTGGACTCACCTCCTTCCATTCTGACTGGCCACCACCCCCATCAATCTGCCACTCTCACAAAAAGACTACAGCTTGAGTGGCAGCAAGAAATGTGTATTGACAACAACCAAGAAATCTTAACCATAGCTCATAGATGCCTGGCTCTTTACACCTCAGTTCAGAAAAATCCTGAACTCAAGACCTACCTTCTTGCATTACCAAAGAAAACGGATTGGCTACAGGGCATCTCCCGTCTCACATGCTACAGGCTAGGTAGCATAAGCGCTCTTTACTGAGCCAATAATGTAAAAAAAAAAAAAAAAACACCCATAAAACCTCTGCAGAAATCATCTAACTTCTTTCCATTACGTTTCACTCTTAATGCTGAAAGAAGGGTGCAAAAAAAAATTATGGTGAAAGCCGTAACTTGCCTCCGTTTGCATGTGCTAAAACTAATACCAACTTCATCTCATTGGGAAACAATTTTCAAATGTTTCCGACTCTAAAAAGTAACAGATGAGATTCTCTTTTCTGGACGACATCTCACACTTTTTACACGGCCATTTTCTGTTTCCAAGGAATGCTAACCAACTTTCAAACTTGGGGAAATTGCTGACATCTCAAACGGAAGGGCTCATCAGGGCTCATCTCCACAGCTCTCCGCTTGCCAGTTTTAACTGATTTCAACTGAGGGTCAACTATATAAGGCCATGAGTCCTCTCTCGGGTATAGAGACGATCATCTCTCCCCTCTTGTGGGACCACCACTGGGACAGATCCACAGAGACTCTGATCCCCACCATTCGTTGAGATGTCAGTTTGCAATATTTTCCGTGACCTTTGTTAAAATTTTAAATCTATACATCTCAGAATGACGTCAAACTGGATATTTACAATTTTATGTTTAATGTCACTGTGACCCTGACCATTAGAACCACTGAGGACGTTTGACTGGCCCCCAATGTGCCCTCTCCTTGTCGTGCATCCGATGCAGAGATGCTGATCGAATTCCCCAAGACGGAACAGCTTAGTGCCATGCAAATTCCTCCAGAGATGTGTATGAATTTTTTCAGGTGAGCGACACAAGGAAAGCCTTGCAGATGGACGCCCTCACCCGTCTGTCTCATTTGCACTTCAATGTGCTACCCCCCCCCCCCCAACCCCACCCTACCCTACACCGATGGAGAAACAGGAAGCCCAGTCTTTCAAACAACCACAAACCCACCTCCAGCCCACATACAAACTGACTTCCCCCAGATGGCAGTGTGCTTTTGTAGCTCGGGTTGTCAGAATCGCCAAAATCCCAGTCAAACCCAGCACTATCCAGATCAGTGGTAAATCAGCTGGGGGGAGGGTGGGGGGGCTGAGTAGCACGGTTTACACGCTGTGTAAACAGGTACAATGTCACTCTGCTGGCACCAGCAGTTCACCTGCGGTAAAGTGGCCCACGGCCATCGATCAAGGTGGCCATTTATCCCGGCTAAGGGGGCAGGAGTGCAGAACGAGATAACATCTATTAGAGCACCCCTCACAATCTCTCCGGGCTCCTGCTAATTAACTGGAATGGATATTATTCCTCGAGATATACGTCCGTCACTAATCTCACAACCACAGACAGTGACAGACGCAAAGCAGGTTACAGGATGACAGAAAACATCCCATGCGCTTTTAAACATCGCTAAATGACCATTAGTGTCACTTGCACTGACTCAATCGATAAATACATAAATGGAATTGAAAAACCATGGTTGTCATTACCGACGCTTAATGCAATAGCTAACATTCTTAGCATGTACATTATGTGTTCACATTAATGGAGACCATTACCTTACTGGCAGGACCATGAAGACTTTACCCCTAGACTGCCTTCCTTCCTGGGTAAGATTTCAATTGTGATTTATATAAAACGTGTCATCAACAAACAGCATATTCTTGAAATAAATGGGCAGTTTGCAATTCCCAAATGAATGAATGAAGTAAAATACACAGAGGTGGCTCCCAGTGAAGAGCGATTCTGAGATAAAGCTGAATTTTTCCCCACGTTTGGCTTCACAGTGACATTACGCTTCATAGAAACTCGGAACAATTCCGACATGCCCGGCTGGGTTTCCAGCCACAAGCTCTGAGTGTAAACTGACAGAAAGGCATCAGGAAGGTACCGTGGAGAACAGACAAGGATAGTCTTTTAAAGAACTGTAGTGGCTCCTCCCCAGCATGGCGACCAGTGGCAGTAACCTTGGTGACAGCCAATCATTAGTCGGGAAGGATGGGCAGAAGCACTTCAGTTCCCCAGCCTGGCTGACCTTTACAGAATTACTCAGCAGATGCTCCATCCAAGGGCTTCGTAAGAGGCCAGAGAGAAAGAGCTCTCTCCCGGCAACCACCAACCAGTTCTATTAACATCCCACCAAATGATGACGCTTTTCCTGCTTTTCTACAACACTAAGCAAGTAGTGTTGTACCAGGTGCAAAAAAAGAAAAAAAAACACCGTGATATGGCAAGTCAGACAGAAACAAAAAAGTGAAAGGTTGATATTTTAGCTGCTCGCCACGACATCGGGCTCAAAGGAGAGGCACCTCAATTAAACCAGGATGGCACGGCCTCCCAGCCAATACTGTATGGTACATCCGTTCAAGCCTTCACCTGGGGTCAGTTAGCTTTTCATACTTACCAGAGCCAAATCCATGACATAACTCGAAATACTATAGAACCACTCCCGACGTTATCAGTCAGACATGTTTGTGTGACTAACTTTGTATTGTTTTCAGAGACTGCCAAGGAGAAAAAAAAAAAGTAGGTTATAGGGCAAAATAAAATATATTACCGCAGGAGCTAAGTTAATCCCCAGACAGCTCGGTTGCCCTTAGCAAAACTTCAGGGTCTTGGTGCTATGAAGTTTCACGAAGAAGGCCTGAAGGTTCGAGAAGCACGATAGAAGCATTACTTAATACCGAAAATACTCTCGGTACAAAATCACGGAAGGGATAGAATTTCAGTTTGCCACTTTTTTTTTTTTTTTTTTTTTTTAAAAAAACATCAGCCTACGTAAAGACCCAAAGCAGTCTGCTTTCTTCCTTTAAATCATTGACCTGCACCTGTTAGGTGTGTTTACACAGAGCAGTATCTTCCCGAGGTGAAGGGGCAGTTTGCAACACATACAGGCATTCAGAAATGGACGTGTTCACAGCAGGAACAGAAACTTCCTCAAAGACGACGCAGGGATGCTTCTAGCACCGTTTCTGGGGATGGGAAAAGTAAACCGATTAAAAGAGACGGAAGGTTAAAACCACGGCGTAATCAGAAAGTGCTGATCCAGTTCAATATTCTGTCGGTATGAGTGTCACACCACATAGTGACAGACATTTCTGAGCCTCAAATATGGCAACTCCTCAAGCATTTTAATTCATTCTTCACGGTCTTCTGACATTACGCATCCGTTCAGTCGATCAACAGACAACGTATTTCATGGCAACTCGGTTCCCTGCCTGCTTAGACAGCTGAAAACGTCCCTAGAGCTTTTCAGGTGTTGTGTCATGCTCACAGATACTACACACCGATCTCCTTCCAGGAAACCAAGCGACGGAACTCCGGGTTACCATGCCCACGTCGATGATCGCCACAAGTCCAGTACACACCACAAAGAGTAGGATTAGATCTCACGGTTGACTCATAAGACAGCTTGGCTTAATAATAACAACAACAGCAGATCCTCTCTAATTTGCTCTCATCGAAACAACGGCATAAGCGTAGAATTCATTCAGCCCACCAACACTGGTACAGCCCCCTATTTTCAGGGCCTCGTTGCCACACCAGAATGGCAGCAGTGGGGTGTTCTGACGCATAGCAGCTCACACCTCACTGGGACATTCCGAAACCAGACTATAACAAGCTGTAGGTGTCAGAGGTCTCCGCGAAAAGACAATTCCGGCACAGACATACCATTGGCCAATCATACCAGCCCTGCATCGATCCTCCAGCCTAATCCCATCCAGTTCAGGGCAGAAAATAAGTACAACTGAAGAACAAGGCATGGAATGGCCAGAAAGCCAGGAAAGATCAAGGGGGCATACACAGCAGATGGAGCCTGACGACCGAATAGCCTTCATGCCTCTTTCGGAAAGAACCCACGTCAAGAACGCGGACAGATGACCTGGGAATTCCTCAGAAAATTCCTGTCCCAGCTACGAGTAAACACTGGCCACTGTGGCCAGCTTCTAGTACAGCTACTTCGTACGGACAGCTCCCAAACGGAAGACCGGACGGTTATCAATTGTTCATTTGACATTCCAAGATTCAGAACAGCACTACGTGACACCAAGTAGAGACTAGAGCTGAGAGCGACTCCTGCAAAGACCTAACTAATCAGTTACAAATATCACAATCTCTTCTGCCCATCCAACATAGAAAGACAAAAAATACACAGACAGGACTGCAACAGCCAATCAGATGGTGATGTGAGCATTCTGCAGTTGGTTCAGTAGGCACGGGTGTACACACACTCCAGGTAACACACACACACACACACACACACACACACACACACACACACACACACACACACACACACACACACTTCCCTCCACATATTATCAGCATATCCACTCATGGACCTGTCAGCACAGTCATTTAAAAAAGGCCCATTACATGTCAGCAGAAAACCAGCTCCACTCTACCACAGATAGCTCAAAAAAATTAAAACATAATAATAATAAAAATAAAAAGCGTCAGGCTGAAGATGCACGGGCCCCTGCTCTACTTAGCCGCCGTCCCTCATTAGACTGAACCAAAAATCCCAGGATGCATTTAAGTTTTCATGAACCTTCAGGGTCGCGGTAAAATGTCCGTCACTGCGGTGCCCTGACCATCTTCAGTGGCAGCCATGCTACCCAGCTGTATGAGAACTCGAGGCACATTCAGCTTCCACGGCGAGAAGCCTGCCAAAACCATGACATTAAAAACACCGATCACAAAAGTGTAAGAGTCCTGTGCTTTTAATACACTCTAAGCGCCCAAGTGTTTCCATAAGATGCCCATAAGAATCTTCGGACAGTGGAAAAAAGAAACGAGACACTCACACGTACCAAGAGTAAGGATCTCTGGTCACGTTTCAGCCTTTGGATCGGCATGCAAACGCATTACAAAGACAGACAGACAGACAGACAGACAGACACAGATACACACACGGGAAATGACTGCTGCTTCTTTACCCAGTGTGTCCTTAAGGTTCTTGACCAGCGAGCCCTTTTTCAGGCTGTTCTTGCGCTCGACGTAGTTCGAGGGCACGTAGCCCGTCTTGTTGGAGGCGTTCCGCACCCTCCACCACGTCTTGGAGTCGTCCAGCAGCCAGAGGCGCTCATTTTTCCGGATGTCAAGTTCTTGGTCCTGCTGAGCTGTGTAGTCCCACTTGGCAATAACAATAACCTCTTCTGTCATCTTTCATGGAGTCTTTCTGCAACAAAGGGACCAGAGAGAGACAGAACACGTAACGGATCACGAAGCTTAGCCTTCTTCTAAGGAACCAGCCGCAGGGTGGGCTAGTCATAAAGGTACGAGGTTGGCCATCCGTGTCAAAAGATGCACTCTGTGACTGAAGTTATGGTTTCAAGCCTATCCGTACACAGCCCGAAGAGGAGCGGAGTGAGCCAATGGTTACTTCTACTGGAAGGGAAAAATGCATTTCTATTGTCTTTATAAGCACGGATCCCTCCCTAATCCTCAAGCTGCAGTGTGGCACCCTTGGCAGACGTGCTGTAGCATGTGACAGCCGGAAGCAGAAATCCTGGCAGGAGCCGAGAAAGCCCGCCTGTAAGTGACCGCCATTAACCACTAACGGCCACGCATGTTCTCATCTTAAATGTACATGCATACCCAAGCCTATGGGTAGACATTTTAATTACGGTGAATCTATTAAGGACTTCTTCTATTAAGAACCTCAAAGTTCTGTGCACGGATTCATCTACCAGGAATGTGGAGACCGGAAAACCTGACACATCCGGGACAGAAAAGATTAAATTAAAGCAGGCAGAACACCTTTAATGCAATAAGATAAGCCATTTATATTTCCACAGTGTTGCATCTCGATCCTATCGTTACCTACAATATTGGAATAGAGGGACACATTTCAGCAACTCTCTATGAAGGTGCACCTTGCGAAATGTTGAGACCCATAGCTGGAGACCAAGGCACAAGTGGAGGCCTGTCGCTCTGAAAGAACTGGCCAGCATAATTAAACCATCCAAGGTAAAACAAAAGTCGCTATTTTGAACAGCAGGCAGTCCGGGGAGATTCACTTCATCGGAGTTGAAAGGTAAAAGCCAAGGAGAAGATTGTGAGGGTGACAGATGCTGGCAGCAGGGAAAAATCGCCCTTCAAAAGTGCTTATGGGCGTGCGGGCCTCCTATGAGGCTCCGTGTCAGGAACAGACACAGCACTGACAGTATTCTTTCCCTTTCCAGGGCTGCCTCTCAAGCAGAGACCACAAGGGACGTGCGGTGCATAACCGCGCCTCATTCGCGAGCAAACCAGCCAGCGGCCAAGCGGCTTTCACCGGAACGGCGAGGGCCTCCGATCTTCCGCTGAGCAAGGCCTGCTGTGTGTAACGATGGCCCTGGGCATCCAGGGTCACCATATCGACTTGATTGCACACCTCTACATTCCTGACAGGCTGCTTTCCTCGAATTAGTCTGCCCAGGCAGAGCGTTAAAAAAAAAGTTAATGTTGGCACAGTCTTTCTTTTTCGCTCTAATTTTTGAAAACTTGATATTTTAGGGTAATTACCCGAACGCAAAGAAAAAAGAAAGAAAAATTCTAATTTCAGCTCATATTTAAAGCTTTAAATACACACATCCAGCTGCAACGTTTTTTGAATACCTGTATTTTTCGAATACCCCGTCCATCTCGTTTCCAAAAGGACAGCCAGGCATCTGTCTGAATCCAGAAGTGGCATCAGAACAAACAATTAAGGGGGGACCAAACACTGCAGTCGGAGGGAACCACAATGGAACATGGTTCATATTTATTGTGTGATTATCCATATGGTTTATAAGGTACGACAGGAATGGCCTCTTCAGCCAGGTCCTACGTACTGAACAATGACTTGCAGTTTTATGTGTACCGAAATCCAATTTTCCCAGTGAAACACAAGGACTGGGTAGACGGGGAAAGATAGAAAGATAAGGTCTTTTGAAACTGCCAGTATTTTTAAAGTTTAATTACAGATGCAGAAGCCGGATACCGCAGACAGGAAATGACAGGTGACATCATACGGGTTAGTCAGTTGCAGACGCGGTACCGCCTTGGTAGCCGTCCTGACTGAGCTTCCATCTTGTGACCTAAGACGAGCATTCATCAAAGTGGTGAACAATTCAGCAGAGCAAACGCAGGCTCAGCAAACTGCAGTCTTGTGTCGGTCGTTTGGCAATACCGTGGATGTGAATCAACAGGTCAGCCGCAGCCTTTGGCACGCAAGTTCGAGTGTGCGGTGGGTGGTCAGCTCAAAGCAACTCTGCTCTCACAGATTTCATCATGGCTGTAGCAGTACATAAAAATATCCCTCCTTTTTTAGGACTCTGCCTCATAAGTCCCTTGCACGAGCCTCTAAGCCAAACAGGGGAATAGCGGAAACATTACAGAAGCTCGCGTTTGATAATACAACAAACCCACCTCTAAGTCATCCCTAAATAGCTAACCTTTCATACGCTCTGACTTATTCAGCTGTAGGGCCAAGCGGTAAGTGCTAAAACCCTCTAGCCTGCAAACAAGCTAAGGCCATGGTGAGCTACATAAAACAGACGCTGGAGGAAGAGGAGGAAGATGAGGAAGACTCTCCCGGAAAACAAAACAGCATTTCAGCAGTCTGACACTCCCACGCAGCTCCACTTTACACATTAAGGAAACATTCATGCATAATATTACTAGGAAACAATTCATCCCTATATTGAAAATAGCCCAAAATTTCAGATGACGTTCTTCAGAAAGCATTAATAATTTAAGTAAACAGCAAAACAATATGATGAACTATGAATGTACCATTTTCACCACAGATTTAGAAAGTTAATAAATGAAAGCCAAAGTGAATGTTTACAATCGACCAGCCAGTGTGTAGAAATGCATAGTTTTAGACCAGAAGCTCCTAGAGGGACCAGAACAAGCCTAGATGTGTGCGACAGAGAGACCTGGGACCCAAATGGGTAGGGGTATGATGCATCATGGCCCCAGCCCTTTCAGGGAGTGTGAAACACTGTAAGGGATTCTATAGGCCCTCAGACGGAGTTCTGTGTAACCGGACAACACAACGCTGCTCTCACAAATTTCCTCAAGGCCACAGCAGAGCTCCCTCTGACTTCATACTGGGGGTGGGGAGTAAGGGCTGACATGTAGCGGTCACCATGACAAGGTTTTAGCCTGACTGGTAGACCACCAGGAGTACCTTATGGACTCTCAGCTGTTGTCCTCTTAATAACTCCATTATTCTGAATGCTATATTACACACGGCCTCCCCACTGGCCAAATGCTGCTTCTACACAGAGACGGCAGGGATCCTCCGAGGCTCCGGAGTGTCCCAGCCTACTAAATGAGCTTGGGAACTAATAGGCAATCCTCATGGTAACTGGAGCCTGGCTCTAACCAAGGCCACCAGGACAAAACAGTCCTTCTGATAATGCCATGGAGAAAACAAAGGCTGCTGCCTCACAAGGTGGGGGAAGACCTTCGTGATTGCATGTGGGAACGACAGCCATAATGCGGGGGGTGAGGAGAGATTTTATTAAAGCATAGCCCGATATGACCAAGAGAGCTCAAGGTTCGATAGGACGTCTTTACAGACTGAGGAAACTGCGTGTCAACACATCAACACATCCAACCGGTCCCAAAATGAGATGGTCATAAACAGCCTTATGGGGGGGGGGGGGGGGGGGGGGGGGGGCATTTTTAGTCTTTTGGGGGGCGCGCGGGGGGGGGAGGAAACACCCTCCAATTACTTTTTTTCTCCTGCGCACCCTCTCCGCTCCCAACACCAAAA
>JAACJT020000030.1:9576065-9597115 GCA_009936485.2 Gymnarchus niloticus
CACCAGCCTAGTTCTGTTGGGCTTGCAGCTAATGAGTGCAGCTGAGCTTTCAGAATCAGAATATCTTTATTATCATTGTAACGAGTACAACGAAATTAAGTTAATTAAGTTAATTTCGTTGTACTCGTTACGATGACAATAAAGATATTCTGATTCTGAAAATATTTCAAAGTGTCATTATACAACCATGGAGCACATCCAGAAATTCCTTCTAGAGCATAGCTGGTGTCATCGTGTCATCGTGTCATCGTGTCATCTTCGGTCGCAATTCATTCATCAACCATGTGACAAACACTACAGGGCCGTCTGGGGTGATGCATGATAAAGATGGACGGCAAGCAGATCTGGCGAGCGGGGGCCTGAAATGCGATTCAGTCTTTTGGTGGCCCGTCTCAGGGTGAATGAAGCACATGGTCTGAATGGATACCCGCCAAGAACGGACTGTGCAACAAAGGTGGAGGGAGGAAGGGGGGGTATTAATAAAGGATAAAAGTCAGCTGTTTGGTTTTATTTGGGGGGGTCGATGACGTAAAAAAGTTAGAGAGTGATAAATAAGCCACAGGAAACAGAAAGTGGTTAAGTTGCCAGCTCAGCCAGAGAGAGAGGTTTCTCAGATTTTTACCTCCTTATATGGTCAAACTACAGAGGGAATTCTGAGTGCGAAACAGCCATCTAGCTGCTCAGTGAGAGTGGGAGCATCCCAGGAGGCACTAGACCAGGAGAGACACACAGAGAGGGGACACAGGGCTACAGAATCTCATTGGGGCACACGGTCTGCTGGGATTGCCCCCCAGGGAAAAGCAGGGACACGCGCTTGCCAGCTGGGCCACGTGAGTAGCGAGCGACGCGGCCTGACATCGCTCTCTCCCTCCTGAGAAGGCTTCCTCTCTCCTCCCCTGCTGTATGACTGAGGCTGGGATGAGGAGGCATGTGAATGCGTTCAGTGTAATATGTTGACAGGACTATGGACTGGAGGAAGGCGGATTTAAAGGAAGTTCAGGAGCAGTCGTTCAACACCTCAGACAGAACAGTTTCACCTAAAAGACAGACACTGAGACTGTCAGAAAAATATTAATAGGGAAAGCAGATTAACCTTAATCGCCATTGCAATCAAACTAGATGTCTGCTTTTAGAATTTAGACTATATTTTTGCATCATTCTTGAATGTCTTTTATGAGGATATTGAGAACACCTTGAATAAAACAGTCTGTTTTATCTCTTCCTGATATTCCTTGATGTTCTTAAGTTAATCAGTCATTCCTGGGTAGTCCACCACACGTCGATGTAGTAAAGTATCTCCAGAAGTCGTATTTGATGGTAGCAACGTAGCATCCCTCTGACTTATAACACATACACGTCGTCTGAGATTTGAGAATGTTGAAGTGGACTCGTAGTGGCATCTGGAACGGAATGAAGGGCACACTCTTCCCAAGTTACCCATTGCCCAAATTCGCAGCTGCCAGCTTCCCTGAGTCAAAATGACGGACCGGTTCGATTGCCACTACTGCAAAGAGTCCCTGTTCGGGAAGAAGTACGTTCTGCGTGAGGAGAACCCCTACTGTGTCAAGTGTTACGAGAGCCTCTACTCCAACACCTGTGAGGAATGCAAGAAGCCCATTGGCTGCGACAGCAAGGTAAGCCGGGTTTTAAACGCCATCATAAATCTCAAAAGCACCCTTGTGCTGCCAGGACACATTCTTGTCATTTTGATTGCAGTACAATGCAATGCTTTGATTGTTTTTGAGAAACGCACTGTATAATTCAATTCTAATCGTAATTTAATCATTTTAGATGGTCACTTAATGATTCGGTTGTGTCATGAATGTTTTCTTCTATTCGATCTCTTTGATCCCATATCACTCAAACCACTCAAAGTAATTGCACTTTCTCCCCCGTTACTTTCCTACCTCCGTAAATCTCAATCAATAAAGTAGTGGCTGCCAACAATGTTAATTCAATTATTCCTGCCCTGGTCTGTGCCGCAGGATTGTAGAAATCCCAGATATCTGGACTATGAGGCTATTGGAGAAACAATCTCTAAGTAGGGAACCAAGTATACAGTGGTGCTGAATGCAGTGATCTCGGAGAAGTTGAAGCGGATCGCAGAAGTTGGTCCTGAGTGGTTCTGAAGCAAAGTCCCATCTGTGGCATGCAGGTGGTCAGTCCTGAGTGCTGTGGAAGATCCTGGCAGGTGCTGGCATGGTTTGTTCAGTTATTGGATTGGCCAGCTTTGGACCCACTTCACTGACCGGTTAAGATCACTCACAGAGGCTGCCTTGGAGAAAATAAACAACGCCGATTACACCTTCAAAACCATCTGGGGTGACCATAATAGTCACTAAACCCTCTTTGTGGAATACATTTGCGTATGAAGAGTAGGAGATTAAGTCAGCGGCTTAAACTCCGAGTACTGGAAACCTCCTGGTTCTAGACTTCGAAGTTTAAATTTTGCGCCGGCTCGATGCATTTCAAATTCGCATGCGCTCCCTGATTTTCTCCAGATTTCCTCCAGGTGTTCTGGTTTCCATTCGCAGCCTAAACACATATGGGTATATAAATAGAATCTCAAAGCTGATGACTGTGCAGATGTGTTTCCTGCAATGGACTGGCATCCCATCCAGTCTCCCGCCTTGTACTTCCCGGAATAGGTTGCAGGCTCACCACAATACGTATGAAAGGGTGGCTGGAGACAGCAATGAAAGACATAAAATAATCAGTGTCCAGAAGAAACAGGACGTGGTCTGTAATTTTGTAGTATGATGTGACGATCTTTAGAATGCTGAAAACTTATCAAGTTAATTAATAATGTTGGATCTTCAGGACATGAGATGGCGTCTAAAATTATCTGCTAATTCCTAGAATCACGCTAGAACAATGAATGCCACACTACTCACATTATGAGGTCAGAAGATCTTGGGAAGGGGCTCAGATCTCTTTTGTCAAGTTCTTACTCTAGTAGAGGGTCTGGCTCATATCTGTAGGCCTACCATGTTATCGTGTCCTACTTGCTGAGACCTTAGCATATCCCTCGTGTTCTCATTGACATGCAAAGTTTCAAAGCCTGAGGTTGCCCTCTTGGTGGTGATAGGTTTCTATATCTATTAACTGAAAGAAGAAACATCTTTTATTATGGTTCAAGCAGTTGTGATGTGATCTTTAGTTAGACTTTCAGAACTGAACCTCACGTACTCGTACACTCGCTCCTCACCACTTCATTCATCTGTGACTGCTTTCAGGCCATGTGCTGGTGTGGACGTGAGCCTGAAACGACATGATCTTGCCTTCCAGGACCTGTCCTACAAGGACCGGCACTGGCATGAAAATTGCTTCCACTGCTTCCACTGCAAGCGCTCTCTAGCAGACAAGCCCTTCTCCACCAAGGACGAGCAGCTGCTATGCACGGAGTGCTACTCCAACGAGTACTCCTCAAAGTGTCACGAGTGCAAGAAGACCATCATGCCGGGTCAGTATGCTTTGCCAGGGGATCTGAGGTCATGCCTCAGGGATGCGGTCCTCATCCTATTTGAAAGCAAATCTGATGCCCAAAAATGTCGCTGGATTTAATAGAAATCCGATTATGTGCTTCCAGTAAGCAAATAATTTACAGCATCAACATTTCTGAGCAACGCGTGAAAGATTTAATGAGGAATTTAAGCTTGCAACAAATTTTAGCTACACACCCAGGCATCTGCCTATTATGTTTCCATGCATAAATTATGAAAATCAATAAATTAGGTAATCATTTTTTTTAAGATACTATGAATCACTATCCTCTCACTTCAGGTGACCCACAGCGTTTTAAAATATTGAGTGAGGGAGGGAACAAAAAGTTACTTGGGATATTAAAGTGTGGTGGAACTGCTTTGTAGAAATGCATGATACCTTTACATTTTTCTGAGTGGAAAGCCAGTGCCGTAAACTTACCATATGGCGAGATTTACTTTGTGTGATTATGCAAAACGTCTTTGCGTATTACTCACTGCATCTATAGGCCGAGACTGACATAAGGGGTAAACAAACATGCATAACAGCACAAATACGTACCTATTTTACATCATGGAAGCTTTCAACACGACACCTTTGATTTTTACAAGTGAAGGAAATGATAGGGAATACGTGGGTGTGCAGTTATGACAGAAAACCTTGCGCGTTTTAATTTTTCTGCCATGCATGCGTACCTGCGTACCACTTGTGTCATCCTTGGCCTATAAGCACGCTGGGCATTGAAACACGTGAGTAACTCGGCATCATTCACAGTCTGTCCTAGCTGCATGTCCTTCTGTCTGTTTCTCTAACCCCCGTCACATCCTATGGCTCAACCTGCCCCCAAGGCTCCAGGAAGATGGAGTACAAAGGAAACAGCTGGCATGAGACCTGCTTCACCTGCCAACGTTGTCAACAGCCCATCGGCACCAAGAGTTTCATCCCCAAAGATAACCACAACTACTGCGTGCCCTGCTACGAGAAGCAGTTCGCCCTGCAGTGCGTGCAGTGCAAGAAGGTGGGCTCGGGTGGGGGGAACCAGGGACACGTGCTGATAAAGCAAGCGAACGCAGCAGCCATTTTAGCTTGCCGGCACATCAAGGGACATTTCTATGAGTCACATGACCAGCTCTTCAAGTCACAGAGGCATGATTAGTTGCCTTAGATGGGTTTTTTCACCTCACCGGATTAGGAATCTTCCTCACCTTTCCTGTACACGTATTGATTTAGCAGACGCTCAGTGATGCGAGCTTTGAGACGCTCTCCTCTCTCATCAGCCAATCACCACCGGCGGGGTGACCTACCACGACCAGCCTTGGCACAAGGACTGCTTCCTGTGCACGGGCTGTAAGCAGCAGCTCTCCGGGCAACGCTTCACGTCCCGCGACAACTTTGCCTACTGCCTCAGCTGCTTCTGCAATCTGTACGCCAAGAAGTGTGCATCCTGCACCACGCCCATTAGCGGTACGGGACGCGGCGGGCTGTCAGAGCCAGGCATTTTACATCCTTGGTTTGTCTTAATCACCCTGCTACCACCGCAAAGGAAGCCTGTAGACTGCAGACATTCAGTATCTTTATCACTGTAACCATCTTATTCTAATGGTGTATTTTTACAAACTTGTACTCTGAGTACACGTGACGTCTACCTTGACCGTTTTTAGCTTCCACGCTGGGTTCTGATCACCTTATAATCTGACCATGAATAACATCTAGAACCAAAAAACCAGGTAACCACTTGTACGTTCGACCATCATTCCCATAGTGCACCACTGTAGCCATGACATCTGTCTGGAAATGACTAAGAGGAGACACCGTTAAGCTACTACTTGATTTACATACCGGTCATATTTTAAGTTTAGGTCTTACTCATTCTCAGAGTTATTTACATTCCTGCTAACGCCATGGAGATAAGGAGTTTAAGAGATTCTCCTTGTTTCCGATGCCCCCCGTGTCACGGCCCCTCTCTACAACAACTGGGTCCCATTGGTGAACCAGATGGGCTGGTGATAAAGCCCACCCGCTCCATTTCCTCGCTCCGCAACCAATCGCGGGTGCTGCGATTTGACTAAAAGGCCCCCTTTGTGTACGTCCCTGTCAGGGCTGGGAGGGAGCAAGTACATCTCATTCGAGGAGCGTCAATGGCACAATGACTGCTTCAACTGCAAGAAGTGCTCCGTCTCCCTGGTGGGTCGTGGTTTCCTGACCGAGCGAGATGACATCCTGTGTCCCGAGTGCGGCAAGGACATCTGACTGGCAACAAGGAAGGAGAGAAATCCGCCAGTCACTGCAGGGGCTGTACAGTGCCTGTGTGGCAGAAGCCAGAAACACTAACCTCAAAGCAAGGCCCCCCTAAAGTACCCTTACTAACCAAAATCACTGTTGGATGGTTCTAGGAGATCATTTCAGAGTGACCTGTGACTCTTCGTAGGGCGGATTCCTGCATACACTGACGTTCTTGGGATTATTTGAAGTGTTAAGCTTGACTCATGAATAAACTAACAATTAGATTTCAAAATAGTGACATTCTGAATATGTTTAGATTTTTTTTGCCCTCATTCATCTTTGCCGTTTGCTTTTTATAAGTAAGGGATGGTGCAGCGTGATTATTTTTCAGGCGATATTTCATAATGGTTTATTATACGATGGAAACTAACCCACATTATCAGTAACGGCGTAGCAGTTATTCAGTAATGCCGTTGTCATTTCTATAATTAATTTTAATGTACACCAAGTGATCTGTCTGCAAATACATGCAATAATAAACTAGCCTCAAAATATGTGCAGTGAATCTCCTTCATTTCTTTCTATCCAGCCAGGTGTCCACACTACATATACGACAATACTGATTTTATGAACTGAAGTACACATCGGTTTTGACTGTCTTGTGACTCTATTACCAATTTCCTCTGTAATCGCTGGGAAGCATTTTGGCGTGCCTTTTATCACTCTGTAGAAATCCATTCTGTGTCATCCTCCCCTGAAGGTTAACTTAGTCTGTCAATTAGTTAAACATCTAAAGGCGCATGGTAATGACTGAATGAGTGACTAGAATGACTCGTCACGTTGTAAACCCTAAAGAGAGCTGTATATGCAGTTGAGGAATGTGGAATTAACCAGTTATTAAAACAGTCTTTTTCGGGAGGTAACAGGTCGCAGGACAGGGGACGCCTTAGACGGGATGCTAGTTAATCCCAAGAGGCACGCACATACTATGGGCAATTCAGAGAGCCCAAATCACCAACTCTGAATGTGGGAGGCCAGAGTAATTCCAAGTGAGTCCCCTGCAGTATTCGTACAGTACTACTACATAACTAGAATGTCTGTAAGTCGCGTTCAAAACAAGTAGTAAGAGTGATTCAGTAGAGTGAAATGTGGTGCCTAAATATAGCTTTCATGATATTCCAGGCCTTCGCCGTTCCTTTTTCAAACTGATTTACAATCTTACCCTTTTGGATAACTTGACATTTTTTACTGTCTGATTCACACTTCCTCTATTCATTTATTCATTCTCATTATTAATGACCAGACTTTCATGCCAGCACTGATAAAATATAGTACCATTGAGCTGCTGGAGTTGTTTGTAGCACGCTGGTGTTGTTGTTTTGTTTTTTTTTTGTGAAGAAATGTGACAGTGGTGGTCAAAGGATAACAAATGCTGTACAGGACTAAAGTTTTTGGGTTGGGTGTTGGTATACAGATCACTGTTCCTCAGTGCAAATAGTGAACCAATCAAGATTCCTTTTGAGACATTTATTGGAGTATTGCGAGTTGAATTCATCTTACACAGAAGATTTAGCCTGATGTTCCCAGCAAGCCATGACAATCCAGCTGGGTCATCCTGGTACATCTGGCTTCCTCCCCATTGACTGAATTCAACTCACCACCAGATGATAACTCTGCCCCTCTCTTGAGCCAAGTGTCCAGATCACACAGCCTCAAGTCAGACAACACAACTATGAAGTGAATCGTTGTCTTTTGGTCTAGGGTGCTCTGGCATCAAGTACACTAAGGAACATCCTTGTGTTCAAACATGGTGTTCATTATGGACAATCCGTGACTGACAAAGAAGTCTAATAATTCACCGCACAGGTTTAAATATACAAGGTCATTCTTCCCGATCACACCCCTACAGGTATCTCCATCGTTCCCCACATGTGCCTTGAATTCTCCTAGTTGGACCACAGAGTCTGTAGGCAGTACCCTTTCAAGCACCTTGCCCACTTTTTCCAAGAAGACCTCTGCAGTGCCGTTCAATGCACACACACATCAGCTCTTTGAAGCTCTTGTCCAATGGGAAAAACTCCAAGCACACAGGTGCTCAACCTGGGACTTATGAGCTTCCCCATATCCACCTGATGTCTTTCTCTAATGGGCACTCCAGAGTAGGAGAGGCTCCAGCCTCCATCAAGAGGCCTGGTTTTAGAGCATACACTGTGTGTGGAGGTAAGGCCCAATATATCTTGTCCATACCTTTCTATTTTCAGCACTAGCCCAGACTTCTTCCCCATTCCATGTTCACAAAGCCAGTGTCCATTACCAAGGTCTAACTGGCCTGGGTCCTTCTGGCTCACGCCTGCTGCCCAGATGGCACTGAACCTGACTCCCACCTCTCGTCTTGAGGGTGCTGAGGGACTTCCACATAGCCATAGTTCCACAAGCTAAGGCTGGTTAAGTTACGTAGTAGACCAAGTCACTAGGTGGTTGCCGGTGAAGACCATTTCCGGGCCCTGCTATTGAGGTGGGTCCTGGTAACCCTATTCCAGACACTGTATACTTGATCTTATTATTATCTGTCATTGGGGGTCTTTATTGGACCAGAAATTGTCTGACCACTCCCCAGTGACCTCTTCACCAAGAAAGGCCATCCCAGCAGCCAAGCTGTAGACGATTTGGCTCTGTAGATCATTAAGGCACACAAAACCGCCCACCTTGCCGTGATCTCGACCTTCAGAGGAGAAGTTGAAACATTTTGCTGTGAAGCACCAGGCATGGATCTAAGCACGGGCGAGATGGGCACCCACCCAGAGCAGCATTGTTCCAGCTGAGCCACAGGACGCTTCCATTGTGACCTTCCACCGTCCCCAGACCAGTCTCACAAATTTGTCATCGTTTATGTTTTTTTTTTTTTTTTTTTTTTCTCGTGAGGGCACTCCAGACTGGTTTCCCTCAAGGTGTCAGGGAAGCCAGAAACCTCCACTGCTAAATACTTGCAAATCTCAATTGCCTCCTGCTCATATTTGTCATAGACATGTCAAGATACACTCATTTGTTCTCAAGATTAAGCAAGGTCTCATTCTACCAATCTAACTGAAATGTTCATTCGTTTCTGTTCCTTTTTTATTCTGTAGTTTTTTTAAGATATATGAAGTCACTTTTCTCAGTAGCCTTAAGCATTTGATGCCTGCAATTGATTTCATAGTGTACATTTTCCTTTTATTGACAGAAATGGACAAAGCTGACTTTTTTATGCTTTGAGCTCCAGGATCCATTAGGGAATGTACTGAAAAGGGATGATTATGCCATAATTGTGGTTAACTGTGAGCAGTGCAATACTGTACTCTCCACTCAACCAATATTACTGCAGATCACAGGAGAAAAATGCATGAATGTTTAACTCTACTGCTTAATTTACTCAAGAGTATTTGATAATCATAAGCAAGTTAATGGATATTAATTTTACATTGTGTATACTTAAAGTACTGTGAAATATTTATAGGCCGGGAAAAAAAAAATATTTAAGGCCATTTATCTGGGCAGTAAGTATATACTTGCTCAGAAACAGAAATTATCATTAGACTATATGCAAATAAATAGTAACATAATAAAACGTAACAAGAATTGCTCTGTTCTTCAAAATATTACTGATATCTGAACATAGCTTTGGTTCCTAAACTTCTCTTTGAGTGCACCCCAGCCATTCCATGTATTTGTTCAATTTCATCACCGGGGGGACTGTTCCATTAAACAGGCAACAAATACTATAATCAAACCTAAGTTATGATTGGAGTAAGCTGAAAGCTCGACTTGTGGATTTGGTGACGTGGCGGAAATCCTGCTTTCTGGAACAGACCCCAGCTCACTTAACTAGTAAACCTAACTAGTTAATTCACCTTATGAGGTATTGATTAGCCAAACAAGGTGTCCCTGTAGTCCAGTTTCACACATACATGTGCATATTGAATGGTGACTGTAAATTCTGGAGTAACATGAAGAGATGTTTTGAATGACGTAAAGTCAGTGATTTACGCCAACATAAACAATTTTCTTTTGCAAAGTACTGTATGGAATATACTGTATATGATAGCATAATTAATCTATAGAGAATTATCAATATAAATACTGTCCATATACGCAATCGTACTTCAAAGCTTTTTTTTTGCAATCGTGATTCATGATAAACATCTGTATTGTAAGATTTGTATTAAGGATTTAAGCTGCAGTCTGAATCCAAGAATGCTCAGTGTTTACAACAAACTTTGCAACATCAAACAAAAGAAAAATCAGTTTAGACTATAAACTTTCATGATGTGCTGCAGAAGCATTTAGACAAACGTTGTTTTGTCTACCATCTTCAGTGCATTTTTCAGAACACAGACTCTGTTATTTTCCTGCATTATAGACTGAAGCCATATTGCCACTTTAATAGCAATTTTACAAATGAGGTAACATAAAAGCTAAAAAACATGAGCACTATATCTGTCAATCAAAGAGGTTATATTTCATAGTCCAAAACTAATCCTTCTGAAGTCTGAGCATTACGCGGCTTATTGGCAATCTGACCAGCTGCTTTTGTTTTCTCAGTTGCCACGTCAAAGGCATCTTTAAATAGCAACATGGGGACAGATAAAACTACAGTTTTAATGTCGTTCCGAGAACTGCTACAAATACTCGTCCGTCTCATTATCGCCATCATGGAACAGAGGCTATTTACCTGAACCAGTAGTGCTGGATATTTTACAACAAAAATATCCAGTATTGAAATGCACAGTTTTTTTTTTTTCCATCTAAGGCGTGGGAGTGATGAATATTCCTTTAATTCTATATACATAATGGTTGTGGACAGCCGTATATAGTCAGAGGGGTCAGATTTTGCAACATATCTCTTGCTTAGTAACATGAAACAATTCACACATACATCACAATGGTAGCAATTATTCCTTGGGGAGGTTTGAGCCCAAGACTGTCTATCACAGTCAGGTGACCATAATAGTTTTCGCTGTCCTTTGCCTACCATGTCATACACCAGCGTATGCACGAGTTTGGTCCGGTTATACCTCTATAGTAAATGCATCCAGGCTCTGATGTGTCCATTTCTAGCATCCTAAAAAAATCCCACTTTTCTTCCTCCCACTCCAACATTACATGGCTCTATTCTCTGTCCCACTTAAAGCAAATCTAGCAGGAAGACAGAGCCAATGAAAGTGAATGCTGAACATGAAAAAAAGCATTGCTGTTTTTCAGAAATTACTTAGATGTCTTTTTTTTTTTTTTTTTACTTTGTAATCAGCACAAATGAATTTGTTTACTGCTGTGCAATAATGCAAAAGGTTCCAATACTAACAGCAGTCCATTATTCCAGAAAGAGATTTATACCGGAGAACCTGATCTGGTACAGTACGTCATTGCAAAACCAGTCACAAATCTCTTCAGGTCCCTTGGCATGTGAGCTGGTGGCATGTAAGAATGAGAGAAGCTGGCTCTTACTGGATTATTTTCTCACCGTCTGGTTTGGCTTTATTAACGGGACTTTTGAAATTTCACCGAAGTGTCCATTAAATATAACTTCAAAACTCCAGAAGTTATATTTCATACTGGCATGAGCATAATCCATGACAGAACAATAATTTAAGTAATGCAGTAGCAGTTTGGTTACAGTTCAAAACAGTCAGTCGGTAAATAGTATTTGTTGATAAACCATATTATTCATAGGTAATATTTTAGATGGTCAAAATGGTGTTTAGAGAAGCAGCATTTGAAGGGGTATGTTAGATGGAACACACTGGCTTTTAATACTGGCATCGTGCCACTCCAGTATCAGTCAGTATCCTTTCACAGTGCAGTGATGTGCCCTTGAGGTGAACTGTACAACAACTTATAACCTATTCTGGATGATTCAGGGCATGCTTCATTCTGGAAGTACTGTAGGGCGTACTTCACTATAAAACTACCAAAGAAGAAAAACAAACAAAAAAAAAAAATCACTATTTGTGCGTTCATCAAACGAGCAACATATAACCTACTGAGGAGAGGTGGGGGACAACCAGTCAGAGAAGAAAACACGAGCGCTGTCCCTTTAAATGTGGAACGCGCGATGTCACGCGCCCGGGCGTTACGTCACGAAAGCGCCGGAAGTGGTCGTTGTGTCAGCCTGGGGGGGGGGAAAAAAAAAAAAAAAAAAAAAAGGGCTTGGGAAGTAAAGGAAGAGGGAGGCCGAGAGAAATTGGCGACACTGAGCCTGATTTTCGGGATCTCTCATTGGGGTGTGCAGGTATTTTATTGCACATTGACAGTGGGACGTGGAGCTAGTCGGTCACCTCGAAAAATGAGATCTGGTGGCTTTGGCATCAGTGAGCCAAACACAGCTTGCACTGTATTGAGGGTGTGTGTGTCATTAATGTACATTATGGCCGTCGCTTATTTCACCTGTTCAGTATCCTGAGGTTGCAGTGGCAGTCCTTTATGAAGTGTTAGCTCTATGTCTGCCTGCTGTGGTGTCTTAAACGTGTGTGTTGTTTTCACCCTTTCTGCATTTCCTTATATACGTGGTATCGAGCATCTGGTGCTTGGTGTGATGTGCCTGCCACAACACACGACTGAATCATGGGATAGTAATAGCAGGTAGACTCTCAGACACCAGAGCCGGTGTTTCTCTCTTACAGAAAGCTGCCCTGGAGTGCTGCTCCGGCCCCGTCACCCATCCACGGCAGATGCCAGGTGCAGAATGAGTGTGAAGGCGTTCGAGCTGGTCCCGGCGGTGGGACGTGAGCTCCTGATGGGCGACAAGGCGTTGGTGAACATCGAGTGCGTGGAGTGCTGTGGAAGGCACCTGTACGTGGGTACCAGTGACTGCTACCTGTACCACTTCCTCCTGGAGGAGAACACCTCGGCGAAGGGCAAGGTGACTTACTCCACTCAGAAGCTGCTGCAAAAACACCTCGGCCTGAAGAAGGCCGTGAACGAGCTGAGGGCCGCGTCGGCCCTGCAGCGCCTCATCGTGCTGTGCGACTGCACCGTGGTGGTGGTGGACATGGTCAGCCTGGAGCCCGTGACCTCAGGTGGGGCCAGGATCAAAGGGGTGCTCGCCTTTTGCGTCAACGAGAACCCCGTGAATGGCGACCCCTTCTGCGTGGAAATGGGCGTCATTTCGGCAAAGAGGCGGACCGTGCAGATCTACCTGGTCTATGAGGACAGGGTGCAGATGGCGAAGGAGGTCAGCACGCCGGAGCAGCCCTGTGCCATGAGCCTGGATGGCTACTTCCTGTGCTTGGCCCTCTCCACGCAGTACATCATACTCAACTACAGCACGGGGGCCTCCCAGGATCTCTTCCCCTATGACAGCCAGGAGAAGAAGCCCATCGTGAAGAGGATTGGCCGAGAGGAGTTTCTGCTGGCCGCTCCTGGAGGCCTTGGTGAGTTCCCACACCAGTCTGCTGTTGCATCGTTTATTCTCCTGCTTCGCTCTTGAAGGCTCAAACGCACGTCTGGTCATGCTGCTGAGATAGTGAGCGGGACGACAGCATGAAAGAGTGGAGAGGATCTCCCTGTTCCAGTCTAAACTTTACATTATAAATATTCCTTCCACATGTGACTAGACTGACCCAGCACTCCAGATTTAATGGTTTGTTCTTTTTAATTACTTAGGTTAATTTCTCTGGGTAATTTTTCCTGGTTCAGCGTCGGAGTCCTGTGAAAGATGTTTGTTGTGCAAGCTGATTAAGCGTGTCTTCTCCTAGGGATGTTTGCCACCGCGGAGGGCATCTCCCAGCGCGCCCCGGTCAGCTGGTCAGAGAACGTCATGGCGGCAGCTGTGTGCTTCCCCTATGTGGTGGCCCTGGACGAGGGCTTCGTCACCGTTCACAGCATGTTGGACCAGCAGCTGAAACAGACCCTGTCCTTCAGGGATGGCCACATTCTCCAGGACTTCGAAGGTACAGGATGGTACCCTCTATGCCGAGCTTTGTTTCCATTACAAGGGATTATAGGCGGGCTTAAATGTGTGCAAGGGGCATAATCTTACATCAGGAACGAGAATTTTACAGGCACGTATCCTGAGAGCTGTATGCTTGGCAAATTCTCATTTTTTTCCTCTTTTTCTGTGTTTTATTACGTAGTGGGTAAATATTATTATTATTATTATTATTATTATTATTATATTGTTTTATAATGGCCTCACTGAAGGCTGTGGCCTTATCAGGCTTGCTCCAGATGTAAAGCTGAGAGAAATGGATCTTGAAGTTGAAATGCGTTTACAGAGGAGACAGAGACCGCTGGCTGCTTCGCGAGGGAAGCCAGTGTCACCCTCTTTAGCGGGGCACCGCAGTGGTGACCCTGTCAGCAGAGACGGCAGCCCTGCACTGATTAACCCAGTGCTATGCAGTAGCCAATCAGGAAATACATGGGGCATCAAAACCAGCTGGTTCCTTATTCTGTCTAAATTGTCTTTTGTGTCTTAGTGCTGGTTGTAGCCATAGGAGTCTAATTAACCGTTAATTGTGGAGCTGGAACATTTAAGAAATTGCAGCAAACCGCACTGGAGCAATGGATTGAGTCCCACAAATTCATTTAGATCTGGCATATTAAATAAAACTGGTTTAAATGGACCAGCCATTCACCCACAACTCACCAGGAGTGTTTAATGGTCTTAACCCGGCTTTCATGTACAGTAGACACTTTGTGCTAGTCTTGATTCACCCTGACAGCTGAATAACTGCGACATTTTTTTTTTTTTTGGTGAGATCAGTTGTCCCCCCATGTTTCCATCTCATGGCCAGTTGTGTGTTCTCTCCGCAGGGAAAGTGGTCCTGACTTCCACCAAGGCGGTCTACGTGCTGCTGCCCCTGCCTCTGGAGAAGCAGATCCAGGACCTGCTAGCTAGCCGGCGTGTCGAGGAGGCCCTGGTCCTGACCGAGGGCGCCAGGAGGAACATTCCCAAAGAAAAGTTCCAGGTGTTTCTGCGATTCCCCCTTTCCTGGAGTCCTAATTGCTCTCCATTAGCTGTTAATTATCTAAGTGCTGCACCCACGAGCTTTTCCAGCTTCCCTTTTCTCTCGAGTGCTATTTTTGGCAGTGTTATAAATGAATGAGACAGACGATGCAGTTTGTAGGTATTTAATTGCTGCTTTTGTTCAGGTCATGCACAGACGAATTCTCCAGCAAGCGGGATTCATTCTCTTTGGACAGCTGCAGTTTTTAGAAGCGAAAGAGCACTTCAGGTAAAGACAATAAGTAAATAATTTAAAGACATATTTGCTGCTCCCTCTGCTTTATAGACCTGCGTTTTGTGAATGTACAATACTCTACTTTGATCAGCTTAACTGGTTTGCTGACTGTTACATTCCAGCGTGCTGTATATGCTAGCTGTGCTACGTAGAATAACACTGTCGACAGTACCATGCTTATAAATAAAATGATATAAGTGTCATAATATATCAGGCACCCGTAGTAGCGAACAGGTTAATTATTAAACTGCTTGGTGATTTCCCAATTGGTCACAGCGCCCTCTGTGTTTGCGAGCCGGTATGACAGCATATGAGTGACATAGCGCGTTCCCTTTCCATTCTGCTTATCCCTTGTCGCTGTTCCTGTCTCATTGGCTTCGTTAGCATTTCCTTTGTTTACTTACCCTGCAGTCACCCTTCACCTGTGGTCTGTACCTGTGCTGCTGAAATCTTTTTGCCTAAATCAGACGGGCAGTTGTGTGGAGACCTAAGCAAATGTGACGTCAGCACGATTCAGTTTTCCCTCCGTGTTCAGTGTGACATTCCCCTGTGAACGTTCATATAGAGTACGTGTGTTTAAATAGCTATTCTCATAGCTCACCCATCTTCTTATTCAGTACAGGGTTGCAGTGAGGCTGGAGTTTATCCCAGGAATCACGGAGTACATAGCAGGGGACATCAGGGACGGGATGCCTGCGTATTGTGGGATGGACACACGGTCGCGGTCTCACGCTGGGCAGGTTCGAGACATGGGTTCACCAAACCGTGTCTAGACTGTTGGAGGAAACCTACATGAGTGCAGGAAGAGCATGCAGACCCCAACCAAATGAGCTGCCTTGCTGCCATGGAGTGCTTGTTGTTAATAGTTAGTACTTCTGCATTTTCCGTTGTAGTGAAGCGCTTAGGCCTTGTTAACTTCTAAGAAGCGTGGAGTTTGCTGCAGGATGTTAGCAGGTCCGATGACTCCGCTAAAGAGCGAGGTGATCTTCGCCTCCGGTGTTGCTGGCCTGGTGTGTTCGGCTTGGCTGGCTTCCCGGGATTGGCCGTGCCCTTTGCTGCTGGCTGTGTCAAGGTGTGTGTCCCTCGTCCATGCAGACTTACTCTTTGGAAAAACAGACCCGAACGCCATCAGTGAGCCTTTCGACTGTGGCGCTGCATGAGACCTCATGCATTCATTTTCTTGTAGGTACAGTTTAATTCAGCAAAGCTTTAGACATAGTAGGTGCCATGGTGGCTCAGTGGATAGCACTCACACCTGCAGGGTTGAGGGTTCGAGCCCACTTCTTCTCCACGTGTCTGGAGGTAGCACGTTGTCTCGGTTTTATGCTTTTATGTTTCTTCTGGGTACTCTGATTTTCTCCGGCAGCCCGAAGGCATGTGGTTAGGCGAACTGGTGTCTCTAAATTGCCCACAGATTATGGACTGGCATCCAGTTCAGGGTGTACCCCAACACTGTGCCTTCTGCCTCCTGCAATAGGCTCCAGCCCCCCCAGTCCTGACCAGGATAAGAGGCTAGATGATGGATGGATGTTTACAGATGCCAATAGCAGGACTGTTCCATAGGTGGCGCTATGACACCTTCTTAAACTGTACATCAGTCAAGCAGGCCACCAGGCAGGTTCTTTGATGTTCTGGACATAGTGTGCTTGTCCTCCAGGGGACTGGTGTCCCATCTGTGCCGCCCCCCCTCTCCGGTATCCGACACGGTCTTCCCCGTACTCTGCCTGAGTTGGAGAGCCTTCATGCCGGGGTGTTTGCTAACGTCGTCCGCATCCTTGCCGCCCATCAGGAGAGGCCAGCTGGACGTCCGGGAGCTCATCTCGCTGTACCCCCTGCTGCTGCCGGCCAGCACCTCCTTCACACGCAGTCACCCTCCACTCCACGAGTTTGCCGACCTCAACCACCTGGCGCAGGGCGACCGGGACAAGGTGCAGCAGTGCAAGCGCTTCCTCATTAGCTACCTGCGCGAGGTGCGCGGCACCGAGGGCACTAACGGCTGGCGTCAGGACGTGGACACGGCACTGCTCAAGCTGTACGCCGAGGCCGACCACGAAAGCCTGCTCGATCTGCTGGCCTCCGATAATGCCTGCCTGCTGCCTGACAGTGCCCCCTGGCTGGAGAAACACTGCAAGTACGATGGATCTTCAGCTTCGTGCATCGTCTCTGCTCACCTATCCTCTTTTATTTTTAAAATAGATAATTTACTTTTGTAGACTGTCTTTTTTTTTTAATAGTTCTTAGGAACATTGTGAATTTCAACATTTGTGTGGTGTGAAAACAAAAATTTTTACATAACAATCGCAATCCGTCGTTAAACATGAATATCTGCATCGCTTTGTTTCGCTAAGGTATTTTGCCCTGGGTCTTCTCTACCATTACAACAGCCTGGATGATGCTGCATTGCAGGTCAGATACCTGTATGTCCCACGGTTCCGTTTTGGCAGATTATGTATATATGTGTGTCTCCATGTTGGCTGATATCCTGATGACACTGTCTTTTAAATTTGAAGCCGCTTGGAATTATGACCCTCACCTTAGCTGTGTGTGTTTGTGTGTGTGTGTGTGTGTTCCAGTTATGTCTGCCTGTGGCTCGTTTGCTTTACGACGACGATCATCTCTCCCTTGTCGTTCAGTTACTACCGCCTAGCTGGCCACCATTGTTCTCTGTGTGGTCTTCTGCTGGGTTAGGGCTCAGGCTCTCACGTTGCTGTCCCCTCCCACCCCAAAAGGTGTGGGTGCGTATTGTCGACGGGGAGCTCCAGGACTCAACCCGGGCCGACCTGTACGAATACGTCGTGGACTTCCTAAGTTTCTGCCCCAGCCAGGCCGTGGTGTGGAAGTACGCAGACTGGGCCTTGAACAAGGACCAGAAGGTCAGCACACCACTGCTGCCTAAGCCTGAAGAAACAAAGACTAGTTCTAATATGTATGACAGGCTGCTTCCTGGAGGCTCGAGACTCACAGTCATTATAAATGACTTTCTGCCTCTCCTGTTGACCACTTCAGCTTTGTGAGTTTAAAAACTCGCAGATGGCCCCTTGCTTTGGTAAAAAGCCCAACAGTTAAATTGATCTGATATGATGTTTTTTAACCCTAATATTACAGCGATGTTCTCTAGTTAATTAAGAAATATATTCCTTTTCTGGAATCGAGTTAGTTAGTGTACCGGTTGGTTGTTCCGTTCATCCATTATTTCAGCTGTGATGTTTCCCTAAGGTGGGTGTGCAGATTTTCACCCGGAGGCCAACGGGTGAAGATCAGCTGGGACGGCTGAACCCAGATGACATCGTCAAGTACCTGCAGAAGTACGGTCAAGCTCTGCTGCTCTACCTTGAACATCTGGTGCTGGAGAAGCGGGTAGAGGTAAGCCGCACAAACCTGGATCAAAACGTAGGCAGGGGAGCTTGGGTAGTGATTCAGAATTGTGCTCTTACCGAAGGCGTGTGTGTGTGTGTAAGGATGGATGAAAGGCGAATGTATCTATCAAGAAAAAGAAGCAGAATTTCTGAGACGTATGATCAGATCATACGCACTCTCAAAGCTCTCATCTCTGTTGCCTTCATTGAAGTTTCCCCATGAATATGAAAAAAGCGGGTAAAATTCCTTCATTTCTATGAAGCGGCCGAAGGTGATTTAATTTGTATGGTAGAATCTGGGCCTCTGGCCGCGCAGAGCCGATAAGGCAGCAGAGCTGTGGCTGTAGCGTAGTTGGGTTTCTCACCTCCGCCCGTCCACAGAAGGAGCGCTTCCACACCCACCTGGCCGTGCTGTACCTGGACAGAGTGCTGAGCCTGGTCTCTGCGAGCCACATCCCGGACAAGGAGGAGGTGACTCGGGCACGGCAGCGGCTCCAGCTGTTACTCAGGGAGTCTGGCCTGTATCGGGTCCAGCTTCTCTTGGGTGAGCGACGTGTCTGACAGCGGGGGGTCCTGTGGGTAATCGGTGCTGGCCGAAAGCTTGGATGTAGGCGTGAAAGCCATCAGCGCACAAACTGGGCCGCCTCTGGAATTCGTGTTGCCCGGCAGCGCGTGTTAACCTGACCCGGTGGGTCCGTCTGCCCCCACAGATAAGATCGGCAACGCCGAGCTGTTGCCAGAGCGCGCCACTTTGCACGGGAGGCTGGAGGAGCACGACGAGGCGCTGCGCATACTAGTCAGTCGTCTGCGGGACCCAGCCGCGGCCGAGGAGTACTGCGTGTGGGCGTCGGCCTCACGGGACCCGGCCTACAAGCAGCGCCTGTTCCACCTGCTGCTGGACCTCTATCTGGAGCCGAAGGGCGAGCACGCCGTGGCGGCGGTGGACCTGCTGAATCGGCATGCCGAGGCGTTTGATGCCACGGGGGTGCTGAGGGCACTCCCGGAGGCCTGGTCCATTCAGCTGCTCCGGCCCTTCCTGAGGGGGGTGCTGAGAGACAGCATGCACGCCCGCCGTACCTCCCAGGTGGCTCTGGGCCTGGCACGCTCCGAGAACATGCTTCTGCACCACGACAGGGTGAGTGCTCCTAAGTCCCGCCTCACTAGCCCAGGTTTGATCCCCTTAAGTTTACAGGCATTAAGGGGATGTGGAATCGTGACGGGGAGGCGGTGAAGCAGGAAAGGACGCTGACACAACTGGCAGGGGGACATTTCTGTGCTGGTCTGGCTGGAGGTTAGCTGAGTCTGACTCCCCTGTACCCAGAAATCTTCACACCTCCTAGTTCATCTAGTTGTACAAGGTGCCGGGTGCACAGTGGCCAGCACATCCCAGACCTGTAAGTTTTGGCATTCGAACCCGGCTTCTTCTCACGGGTGAGGTTTCCGAGGTGTCCCCACGTCACACGGGGATAGTCCTGTAGTCCAAAGAGGTACAGTTATATGAAGCATCTGAAATTGTCCTGTGTGTGTGTGTGTGTGTGTGTGTGTTGCTGGCGTCCCATCCAGGATATCTCCTGCCTCGTACCTAATGCTGCCCGGGGTGGCCTCCATGGTAACCGTGATCTTGTACCAGATAAGCAGGCGTGAGACTTGTATAGGGGGGTCTCCTCACCTCTCCAGTCAGGCAGTCTGATTTCCAAAGTCATCTTTCTTCATTTCACACACGTCGTGCTGATGACAGCTCCTATTAGCAGGTCACCTTTGTGGAATAAACCTTCCTGTTTGTTGCTTGCTCCCCAGTTGAAGTACCGGGGAGGCCCCGTGTTCGTGTCGGAGAAGAAAGGGTGCTATTTGTGTCATAGCACCTTTAGCCAGCCGGACTGCGTCTGCCTTCCTGGGGGCGTGGCCATCCACACACACTGCGCTGCCCAGAAGGCCAAAGACTCGCCCAGCAAGAAACACTGCACCGATTCCAGCAGCCACACATGAGCCTCCGCCCCTGGCACAGATAACCCCACCCACCAGAGAGGGGGCAGAGACAGACGACTGCTCACTTTGTTTCTTGTCAGACTCCAAGAGTGACTTAAAGCACAGGCACACTGAGATGGGGGGTGGGGGGGATGCTGACCTGGGAGCTCCATGCCAATGGAAGGCGTCTGTACGATGCAGCATGTACGTGTATCTGTTCCTGTCCTTGGTCTGTGTAGGGCGGTGGAGCTCACTGACGAGTTTTGTGAATATTTTTATTTGAAAGAACGACTGCTCTAAACTATGACCTTAATCCAAGAGCAGCGCAGAAGGAAAACAAGATGTTTCTCTAACAGCAAGGGCCGCACCTTCACTGGATTCCCCCCACCCTGCTCATTGACACACCCTCCCGCTTAGAGCGCCCGTCCAGATTGAACGTTTCAAAGCCCGTTGTCCAGGACGCTGTGTTGCTGTCGTACACCAGGTTTGGTCAACTCCCCCTTTTCGCGGTGGTCTGTCTCATTCAGTCTGCTTTGTTCCCCTTCACTGCAAACGTTTTGGCTCTATTCCGAAACACTTAATTTAGTTGCTTAAACAGGGTAAACGCTTGTGTAATTTTTGTTTTTGTAATGTTTGCTAAACTAGTCTGGAAGACAAAAGGATTGTAAGTCGTCGTGTCCGTCCCCACCCGCCCCCCCTCGCGCCTCCAACCCCCCTACCTCCCCTTCGTCTTCCCATCACTTAACCTCCCCCCCCCCCTTTCCCCTCTCCCCCCACCTTCCTCTCCCCACCTCCCCCCCTTCCCCCC
>JAACJT020000030.1:9608346-9619484 GCA_009936485.2 Gymnarchus niloticus
GGGCGGCCTGGCGTGCTGTGGTCCATGGAGTCGCGAAGAGTCGGACACGACTGTGTGACTAAACAACAACAACAACTCTCCGCAGGACTAAATAATGAGTCCTGCTTTAACTACCTCATATACTATAATAATGTAATAATTGTCCTTAAACCGTAATTTCATACACCCATCATCTAACTGTCACAGGGCAGAAGGCTGGGCTAAACCCTAGACAGGATGTCAGTCCATCACAGGGCACACACAAACGCCTTACATTTATTTCTGAGGGCCTGACCCTAACCCTAATTATGACAACGGCAACTCTTACTGGGTCCTTACCTTAACCATAAACAACCCAGCAAAATACAAGACTTTTGGCTCTTTTAGTTTTTTGATTGCCTGAACAGATTTTTATATAATTGAGTTCCCTTGTGGGGACACAACAAATTTCCCTACAAGGGAAAACTTGACTTTATAAAAATGTCAGTCTTTTATTACCTCCTGGGGACATTTTTGTCCTCTTAATGTAACAAACATGGTACTATAATGATTCAGACCACAGAAGGATCCAGTTGTAAAATCATAAGGTTTAATCGCAGTCAATGCAGGAAGGGTCAAAACCAGAACAGCTAAGATTTCCAAAAGCCAGCAGTTCATCAAAAACGTAATCGTGGTCACAGACAATAGATCAACTCCAGGGTACAGCGACGAGCACAGCAAACAGAATCTAAACAGGAGACAGAAGGAGAAGTCAAACGATCAGGGCCATATACACCAACACAAAAACCCCAGACCGTTCAGTAACGGTCTCAGAAACACAGTACCTCCCGAGGAGGCAACTGAACTGCAGGGCTAAAGTAGGAGACCGAACGAGGCACGGTTATGAACTGCTTGATGATAACGAACGAGGCACAGCTGGTCAGTACTCAGGGGATGATGAACGGGAGAAGGCTGGGCACACATACACATACATTTTGGCCAATTTATAAAGCTGTCCATTATGATGCCTGTATGGTTTTGGCCCAGGGAAAGGAAACTGGACCAAACCCAGGAGACACAGAGAGAACACATGCCACCCTCCACAGTGAGAGGCAACAACCCCCACTGAACCACAAAGCTTCAGTTAATGCAGGTAGATACCCAGCCCAATGATGTACCAGTGGCAAGGAAAATCTGAGGAGGAAGAAACCTTGGGAGGAACCAGACTCAAGGGGGAGGCCCATCCTCCTCTGGCCAGCACTGGGTAAGGCAGGTTTGTTAATACAATATATGCATTAGTATAAGTATGCATAAAAGCTATGAGCTACCCCACTGTATAGTGTGCAGTACATTTTGTGAGGAAAATGTTGTAGGTACCTGTATGAGTGCTGCCTTTAGGGTCCACCACCTGCATGCACTGGGGCTTGTGTGTGGTTCTATTGTCTGTAACTTTGTGTTTTGTGGTAGGCCTAATTGTGTACTGCAGAAATTCAGTGTGATTTGTACTTGTAACTGATGTAATGTGTGTCTCCCCTCCCCCCATGTTTGCATTGCTTGGCAAGTCAGTGTCATTTGGTGTGGCTACTTTTAAGTTGCTGATTGCTTCAATTAAAAGTGCCTTGTCTCCACCTCTTGCTTCGTATGGAAGTCATTGCCACAATATTTAATCCATACATCATTTAAAAAAAAAAGATGTTTCAACAAATGAAATAGTTAAACTGAAATATTTCTAGTGTGTATTCCTTGAGGCTTTAATGAGAACTTAATCAGTTACAGACTTGAGTAGGCCTCTACAGCTGAATTGATATTAAGCTAAATACTGTTAGCCGGTCGTCTTGCAGAAATGGATCTGCAGCACCTTACTGTCCTCTAGTGGTACTAATTTGTCATGACTGCCTTCCAGTACTTGCTCGAAAAAAAGCGAAGGCCCGTGGATGCGGGTGGTAGTGGGTAGTAGTTTACGGCCACCGTAGCTCTTTCGCTTTCTCTTCGAAACATCAGAAGATTTTGTAGTGTTGAAAATGAATTTTCAGAGATCACAGAGCTGCTTGTATGAGACTGAAGCCAAAGAGAAATGCGTGGGCATTGCAAGGTCAGACATGGTAGAACATGAAGAGTGCTGGAAATATTTACTGGCAATGAATCAAATGAAGCAAAATCAAAATGTTATCGATAGTGCTAACCTTAATGCATGGTTGGATAAAGGGTCTTGCAACACTGGATTCTAAATTCCTCTAGAATTGGAAGTAAAATGTTTTGGGGGGGGCAGGGACTTCCTATTAAGCAGAGTAGCCTTCAATCTCCTGGATTGGAGGTTAAATCCTATGTGGATTTTGTACGTTTTGTATGAGTTTCCTCCAGGTACTCTGGTTCCTTCTAGCAATCCTGAAATGCAGTTTGGCAATGAGGCATCTGTAAATTGCCCTTAGCATGGAATTGTGAGTGGGCGTATGCACGCCCAGCAGTTGTCTAGCGTCTCCTAGGGGTTTTCCCTGTGCTTCCTGTACTGGATATGTTACCATTGTATCATCGGTTTCAGACTGTAGTGTCTCTGAAGAAAATGGGCAGTTTATCTTGTTTCGCCTGAAGAATGCCATTTCCACCTCTGATATAAAACCGTGGAATGACGGGGAGCTGGTTATGGGATGAGAGATTACATTAGTCTCTTAGAGAAGGAGGAAAATGGAAAATATGCCTGAGGCAGTTCTAAGTGCATTGTGCAAATTTTATTAAACATTTAATTTGTGGATTTTAAACAACTTCATTTTTTGTTACTGCTGCATGTTATCGTTTATGTCCTCATATCTGGCCTGCAATCAACACTGCCAGATTTGTGTCTTTATACTAAGTGCAAAACACAGACTTTTGAATCCTTCTGGCATTAAAAGCCTTGTCGTTGCCATGTTTTGGCAGTATGAGAGCCTTGCTCACAAATCTCTCCCATTCCAACCTGGCCATTTTACTTCTCCATCTCTGCCCTCCTGCTGGATGTCGCCAACTGTCCGTGCCAAACATCTGCCCACAGCTCCCAGCAGCCTACTTGAGATGGGCTGCCAGGGCAAGGGGAGAGGGAGGCTCGAGCCAAGCGGAAAGTGAGAGGCAGTCTTCCACCCTGCCGCTAAAGCTAACACAAGCTAAGGACTGAGGTTAACATAAGAGATTCGCATTAACATTCGGAAAGCCGTAGTGATAAACAGCTGTTTATTGCTTGGGTCTACATAAATACTAAAACTAGTGCAAAACCATTAAATGTTGTCTGAAATATCACAACACTGCCCTCCTGTGGTTAAATAGAGAATTGTCTTGATTTTTCCAGCGCTACACAATACAACTCTCAGATTTTGCAACACTGCACTTTGTCATTATAACACACATTCTCTGGGATAGATTTAATCGTGATTGTGCTCATCCTCTTTCTGAAGGGAATATATATTGGTTATCCTATCCAGTGAATCTGGAAAACACGGGAAAAGATGGATGAGATTCTCTTGTATGATAGCAGCCCTGAGGGACATTCCGACATCCAGATGGGTGGAGATGTTCACGTGTTTTACCATAAGAGCTAAGCTCATTGCTCAGGCCAGAAACTCGATCCGCCAGCTGTTCCATCACCACTGGTGCTCCTCTGCCAACGTCTGTCCATGTACTCCAGTACTGTGCCATGTTTCCTGTCTCCAAGCCACTTAAGGACTCACTCTATTCACATTAACCTCTTGTGATGACTGCTGCAGTTACTTAAATTGGTTGATTTATGTCATGTTACTTGATTTGGTTTAACAGTGAGAGAATCTAACAAAAGGTTTTGACCATCTAACCACAACCTGACTTATATTTATAGAATGAATTATAATCACAATTTATTGCAATGCTCAGAGGGCACTTTGTATGCATGCGGTTCTCTTTTATGAAAAGATGCCCCATCTATTTTCAGCCCTGGGCATGTTTAATCATGTGGTCCAACAGATCAGGTGAAATTCTTGGCCAGCTCTCTCAGCCCTTATAGCGGGGCCTGCCACATAAAGAGAATTGAGGACTGGCATGCTTGTCTAAATTGGCATTGGGCCCATGAGCTCAGCGCACCCATCAGACGCTCTGCGGCGGGCCGTGTTCCGCCCAGCTGACCCGGCAACGGCATGCTTGTCACGTTGCATGGCCTCACAGTTCATTTCCCTGTCAATTACTTCACAGATGTTTGCTTTAATTCCCTCTTGATAGAATGCGTTTAATCCTCTGCCACTTACCAAAAAGCAAACATCAAGGAAAAAAGAAAAGGGAAAAAAAACAATTTCCATTGCATATAAATACACAAACAGCAGGAAAAAAAAAAACCCTGGAAAAATGAAAGCTGGACTGGTGAAATACGTTTCTGTGAAAGCTTCAAAGCAGTTCACTAAGATCAGAGGGGCAGAAATAAAAGCTAAAAAAAAAATATAACTAAAACACCTCTCTGGTGTTCAAAAATGAGCAACGAGCCTACTGGTAAAAGTAGCGAACTTCCACCATAGTCATGGAACTTGTGAAAGGGATGAATATGCCTTTAAGTAGGAGACAAAAAGGAGGCGCAGTCAGCAGGGAACTGTCAGCCTTGAACCTGCGTCTCACTGCTCGAACACGGAGGAGAACCCCTGTCCATTAGGTTAACACAAAATAAAAGCAGATCAGACTGTATTGGCTAGGGCGAGTGGCCCCCAGAACAAGCTATGGCCTGCCCCATCTCCGTAAGTCTGGCCGTAAGAACGATTAACCTCGGTGCTTCAGTAAGTGAATATCCAAGATGTTCCTCCTGGTTCCAGGCATACATTTCTTTATATGTATGTTTATACCATTTGCCGTTGAGGTGTTGTGATAATTTCCCTGTGTAATTATTCACCCCTCCCCCTCCCACATTTATGTCTTTCTCCATCATGAGAAATAAGCTTTGGCAGAATTTCTGGCCTCTCACGATGACACGTGTCTTCATCTCCCTGCCACCAGGGGGCAGTCACTCTTCTCCCAAGTTATTGCCTCATGGGGCTGCTTATTCAGTCTGGCCCAAACACATTGAATATGTCTAATTGTACAGTTCACTTAAAGCTCAACTCAGGCACAGGAAAATTCAAAGTGAATGGTTTATTTTAAATCTATGTCACGTACCTGAGGACTATGTGTCCTGAAAACTTGCAAAATATTGGTGATCCATAAATTTTTCATCATTGCTGACCCAGTACGGGGCACAAGGCAGGAGATAATCTTAACTATGAGTAACCCAACAAAATACAAGATTTTTGGCTCTTTTGGTTTTTTGATTGCATTCGCACATTTTTATAAAATTGAGTTTTCCCTTTCGGGGACTTAAATGTCACTACAACGTAAAAATGTCAGGTTTAATTACCTCCTGGGGACATTTTGTCCCCACAACATAATATAAACATGGTACGCACACACAGACACACAGACACACACACGCACACGCACGCACGCACACGCACACACACACACTATTCACAATTTAGGGCAACCAGTTCATATAAATACATGCAGTTATATGAGCTGATGGTTTTCATCATAAAGAGTGAGAAAAATGAGGTTTGTTATATGTAAACAATATGGTGTACACAAACAGTAATCAAAATTCCTTCAGTCATTAATGTGGCATTTGCTTAAGGAGAAATAAACTTCACGGAGAAAGCTTTTGACAGTAGCCTTGTCGCAGTTTATCTGCCGGCAAGTCCAGTGTCACACCGTCATAGAAAAAGCAACAAGAGTTTGCTGAAATCACTGCATATGGTACACATGTGTGGACCTCGCAAGCAGGTTTTTATGGATGCAGAAACAGTGGCCTCCTGCAAACCCCCAAATGAACTCAAGGACTTAGATGTAGGAAATGGAACAAAACGAAAGGCTGCTCCTATCTTAAATCAGCTCAACAGAACAAGGACAAATATGTGGGCTCCATAATTCTCAAAACGTCTTTGCATTTCAAATCGGATGTTGCACTTGGATAAGGACATAACCACAGATATGCATGCACACTGTGAATCCGGGAGTCCTTGGGAGATAAAGTGTATTTCTACAAAGGGAGCCGGCTTGCTGCTCTCTTGCCACAGCCAGGCCCTGGGCACAGTGTGAAATGGGTCTGGAACAGAGGGAAGAACCAAGGTTCTACACACAAGGCAGAAATGTGGTCTGAGAGACAGGGTGGAACAGGCCTGGAACAGAGGGAAGGACCAAGGTCCTACACTCAAGGCAGAAATGTGACAAGCATGGGAAGGGCTTAACACCCAAGAACTAACTATACCCAAGCAAGGGCCAATCTGGAAAGTGAGGTGGAAAGGCCAGTCCTGACCTTAACAGGATTCCTAGTAGAAAACCTGATAGAATTCCGCAGGTTGCATGAGTGTTTAGATGCAGTTCGGTGCAGCTGCGAGTGGCATCCTGCGGATGGCCTCAGCAATAGCCTGGCAGGCGGCGGCCTCAGCCACCGACAATCTGCTTTACGCATCTTCCTTTTCAATTAGAGTGGGAGCAGATGCTGAACGGAGGTAAGGTCTCGGGCCTCTCCACCTGTCAAAGTGGTAGGAGATGGAGGCGGGGGCTGGAAAGGAAAGTCAGGGAGAGAAGAGCGTGACGTTATAGCAGGTGATGCCAACACCTGTTCACATCTCTGGACGCATCTTGGCAGCTCTCCCAAGGGACAGGGGCACCCTCTTCTCTACACTGCCTACACGGTAACCTGCGGCGACATTCCCAAGACAAGCAGGGCCTTGACGTTCGTGACACTTCCGCTAGATTGCCTCCACCCCTTCTATTTGACATTCCGTGATTGTCTTGTGTTTTAAATGTCATCACGTGAGGGGGGCCGCCGTTTCAGGCCTGATTAGGGTATTGGGGGAGAGTTGTGATTATCGCTGAATAGTGGGCAATCAGTGTAACACAGCGTGAGGCTTATACCTTCATCAACACTGATTGGAGACTGGCCAACCTTCCCTCATAAACACGCGCACGAGACACACACAGAATGCACTGAAGTGGGCGTACTCGTGTAAGCCAGACGCGTACTTCAGTGAGGGACGCTAGCTCCATCCACTTTAATTCACTTGTCGTGGGTGGGCTGCAGTGGGAACGCATACATGAAGTAGAGCTCCGTTCTCCCCAAACTCAATACCCATTTGTGTTCTTGTTACACCTCAGTGCTAAAGTGAAAATGACTCCTACTTATGTTCATTCCCCTTCCCCCAAAACCCACACGAAGTTCCCATTCTGTCCCCCCTCCACGAGATGTGGATCTGCTCACCTTAGCATGTCATGCAAACTGAAGCTCTACTTCAATTTTCCTATTCCATCAACAGATGAGTCTCGTTCTAGTCTGGTGGAAGGCAAAGTTTTCCAGAGTTTTCATTCATCGACACTGAACTCTTTGCAGGGTTTTTTTTTTTTTTTGGTCGCACCCTAGAACGTGAGGGCTAGGGGTGACAGACCGCCGTCCATGTTTATTCATTTCTCTGTGTCACATTGGAAATGGACAAGCTGTTCTCAGCTCCCTCCGGCAATTTCTGCGTCAGACTCAGGTGTGACTTCGATGATGGTGATGGTGGTGGTGGTGGTGGTGGTGGGGGGGTGACAGGTCACGTTTGTTGTCTATATTAATCACAGCTTGGCCAGGGCATAGCTGAACAGCTGGTTTGCTCCACCCCCCACTTTACATAAATCTCTGCTGGGGTCAGATCCACCTGGAAACATCAGTCTGGATGCCCAGGTGCTAGTCAGCCTCACGCAAGCCGTGCCTGGCATCCTGTGCCACCAACTCCCCCCCCAGCAGGACACTCAAAATCACATTTGCTTAGGCACGCCTGTCCTAACGACTCCATTTATTTACTTTGGGGGGGGGGATTCCAGACGTGTGGACGGTAATGAGAAGTCAAAATGAATCGACAGGGCAAATCAATTAGCGGTAATGCGTTCCACCCTGTAATTGTAGATGTGGCTGTGGAACCAGGCCACCCACACTGATGCCGCTGACGGTAATGCACTATTAAACATCCATTTGGAGCCACCTGCAGGTACCGGTTTACGGCTGTCTGTTTATCTCGTCCTCTCGGCCTCATCGGCAAGCGGAAAGTTTGTTAGCGTGGGACCTTAAGGCCGTATTTCCGAGAGCCCAGAGTCGCCATGTTTGGCCGACGGTAAACGGTTAGCGTGATAGCGGCCTTGACGTTGCCTTCAGGCCAGCGCGATCCCGCCGTTGCAGAGGACACATGCTAGTGATCCAATCAGCAGCACAATTGAAAATGCTGCTGCACTTTGGAAGGTCGCCAGGCTTTCAAATTCTGAGGCTGTTTTTGCGATATCCCTCTGTCGCTGCACTTGGGTCTATTCTCCTAATTAGTGTCCTGCTGCTAAAGCACTTCAAACTGGCTTTTTCTTTAAACGGTACGAGGCGGACACATGAAGATCCACGCATTCTCAGCTTTCGACTGCCACAGTAAATTTGTCTGACCCTAGTCACCCGGCAGATATGTATGCCTGATGGAAACTGCTCCCTCCATATCTCCATTCTCATTATAATCCAGATTTCAATTAAGGATATTGCTTACGATGCATCCATCCATCCATCCATCCATCCATCCATCCATCCATCCATATATTTTCCTGGAGATGGATGGAGAACATTCATCCACCCACCAAATGCATATGCTGGATCGGTCACGTGGGCCTGGAGCCAAACATTGCTTACCCGAAACGTTAATTTTGACATCAGTGCAGTTTGTCCCATGATGCTACCTTTCAGTTCTCTATTAATTATAATCAAACTAAAAACTAGAGGAAGAGTGAGATGGAGTTCGGACAGACGAGAACAGGCCCATTAGATATACTGACTGGTTTTAGCGCGAAAGGTCCAGATTCTAATTCATGAATTGCACACCAACTAAAGGGTAACTTGCAGACAAAAGCCTCGAAACACAGCACACAGAGCAGCTCCTTTAGAAGGAGAAGAGACGAGGATAAAGCATGGTGAAGTCTACTTAAAATTTGAATTTATTCACCATGACTTCATATACATAACCTTCACTCATAGTTCTGTCCCCTATTATCTCCATACATGAATACAGTGTTTGCTCGTGCTCACACACACACACTGTATGTAAGCATACGTATACAGTTTCCTAACAGTCATTTCCATAGTCCGCCATCTTTCCAGAGGCCCCGTTGTTGGTGTGGGATTGACAAAGTATGATTTATGTCCTCCTGGTGCACACCCCCCACCCCCCCATCCATGAATTACTGGCCAGGGGTCGAACCTATTTTTCTTCACGAGCGGCACCACGCTCATGGCTAAAAACAAGGGCAAACGCAGTTTATCATCCTGCTGATGATGTGTCTCCTTGGGCAGACCCCATGTGTGACCGTATCGACAAGCTGGAGACACAGGGCTCACGCCCTTTCATGTTGATTAATCTCCTGGAATTCCCATTCCGCCGGTGTCCGGGAGGCCCGGGAGAGTCCCGCGCGTTGACCTGTGAGCGCCTCTCCGCCCCCACCCCGGACCTGCGATGAATGACCCCCCTGCAGATGTTGCTCCTGGGGTGGCTGGTTGAGAGCTGCTTTATTTTCTTGAGGACACCTGCTTGGTGGAGCCGGCCTGCCTGATCGTTAATCAAAGATGACGATACGAGTAAAGGCCAAAGCAAACACGTACACTTCAAAACACACCAGTGTCCCGTACAAGGAGTTATGGGTGGATGTTTTGTGACTTTTTGTCAGTTTTAGAAAAAGCTTTTGCACCAGAAAAATTGAAAGAATTATTATTATTATTATTATTATTATTATTATTGTTATAGTTATAGTTATGTAGCCATATCCTGGCAAAAGAAATGATTTTCTACCATCTAAGTATACAGAATATTTTAGCTGTCCCATACACTCCAGTTAAACCTGTTTGTTAATGCAAACAGACTTCTCCTCCAAAATGCAAATCATGTCATAACAACTGAAAATGTACAGCCCACAGATGGTGTCAAGAGGTGCCTTTACTGTTTGGCTAAGCATTAAAACGGTTAAGATGCATGAGCTAAGCGAATCTGAACCACCAGAGTCACCTTCCTGGGATTTACACTCACTACAGTGCCTAGAATTGGCAGAGGATGATGCAATAAACAAAAAGACAGCCAGGCAGCTACAGGTCTGCGGGTGAAAGCGCTGTGTTAATAAGAGCGGGATAACAGGAGAATGGCTGGACTCGTTAAATCTAAGAGCAAGGTGACAAGATCAACAATAACCACTCAGTACAGCAGTGCTATGCAGAAAGGCTTATTTGAATGCATTGTCCGCTAGATGTTTATATGAAATATATGGAAAAATGCATAACAATTGTAAAGTGGATAAATAACAAAAATGTGCCCTAGTGCAGATAATGGCCAGACTCACACACGGTTCTGCATATTTGTCTTTTTTCTTTGTTTGTGAAAATTGAAATGGGACGATGTACGAGCCCCGTAAGATCTAAACAAATGTTAAACATGCAATTAAAGTGACTGGTTTACTGTAGTACTGCTCAGACGCTTCAGTCTCCAGATTCCATCTTTTTCCGTGTTCATTAAGACACAAACCATATTTATTTCGCAAAGATTAATTAGTACAGGACAAACAGTGCAATACTGGGGAATAGTTCAAACTGCAGTAGCAAAATATCTTCATACACTCTTAAAAAGGCGAGTCAGATTTATTTAAATATCACATCTCAAACACTGTGTTTCAAAGAGACAACAACGGAAACATGAAAATGAAAAATGTCAGCCCTACACAACTGGTAAAATGTCCTTTGTGTTTCTCAATGTATTTATTTTTTACCTCTCAGAAAGCAAATACGTAATCAGATATCATCTATGATGGCTTAATCCATGTGTCTGCAAAGGTGCCCACGCAACTTTGGATACTATTCTGTGTCTCTGCTTGCAAACAGGCAAAGGTTTTTGGAGAAGTAAAATTTATTTAAATCTCCATGGGACTGTGATGTTAAAACAGACAAGCACAAAGTAATGAAGCACAACTAGACTGGATTTTTATTTTAGGAAATCTTTTCTAAATAGTCGGCCTCCCCACCTACCCAATGCCAGCCTCGCCTCACCTCACCTCATCTCACCTGCAGTGACCTCACTTCACTTCACCTCGCCTCACCTCACCTCATCTCACCTGCAGTGACC
>JAACJT020000030.1:9619584-9652045 GCA_009936485.2 Gymnarchus niloticus
CACTTCACTTCACCTCGCCTCACCTCATCTCACCTGCAGTGACCTCACTTCACTTCACCTCGCCTCACCTCACCTCACCTCAGCTCCAGTGACATCAGCGCACCTCACCTCAGCTCATCTCCAGCAACCTCACTTCCTAGGCACTTTCTCAGGGTGCTGGAGTCTCTTGAGTTGATAGCATCCTCTGGGGTCAATTTTGACACAGAACATGTGCCACCATGAACATAGATACCAGTAAAATGGAAGTTTGGTGAATTTTAGAAGACTTGAACACTGGGTTGTTTTTCAACCTTTCAAACACAAAACCCAACATGCATCCTTGAAATCATTCTATCTTTAATGAACGGTCAAGTAGCAAAGCTCATTTAGGGCAGTTACAAAAATCTTTTTCTCAATCTCATGGTTAGCTACGTTGTTTAATTAAGGTGGATGTATAATAAAGAAGAATAATGAACAAGACTTTAATTAATTAACCCAGCATGGTCATTTGCTTTGTGTGGTTATTTGCATTTGCTCGATTTGATCCATTGAAGAGCAGAATATTAAATTGTTTCGACAGCTCATTGCTCTTGGACACGTCAACTCAACGTTCTGTGACTTAAGGAGATAAAATTTATAAGGAATAGCTTTCCTTTTTGGTTAAGCACCAAAAACCGG
This sequence comes from Gymnarchus niloticus, assembly GCA_009936485.2. Classification (NCBI taxonomy): domain Eukaryota; kingdom Metazoa; phylum Chordata; class Actinopteri; order Osteoglossiformes; family Gymnarchidae; genus Gymnarchus; species Gymnarchus niloticus. The sequence continues at coordinate 9,620,242 of JAACJT020000030.1, forward strand.
AGCTTTAAAAACCCTGTACTATAAATCAGAACTGTGACCTAAGCCCTATGATTTTATTCACAAAAATAACAATATCGTAAGCAGCGATATTTTAGCTACGTAGAAATCACCAGCACGTGTTCAGTCTTTCAGCTGCTTAGCTTGCTGTGTCTGTTTTCAGCGCTGCTACAGTCCAGCAAGTCTGCTTGCGGAGCCCTTGGTTTCCTCGCACATCATGTACCGCATCCTTCCCCTGAAGCATCCAGCATCGCAGGCAAGCCTTTACATATATTCTTCTCACCGTGTTCACTGGCAGCTGACCTGAACGCCCCACCAACACAGCCCTGCTGTTCATTTATCACCTTTTTAAGCATTTACAGTATCGATAACCTACATTCGTACTCAGAGTTAAATTAAATGATTGCAGTTTTGCATTGCCATAGGTGCAGGATTACTTGTCCATAATTATTGTATGCAAGATAAATTGGCAAATGTTGACTCCTATCTGTTAAACGTACCGTGCACAGAAACACAACAAACACAATTATATACAATTATATAAACTATATTTTATGTTGTAATATATTTCACACATAACATTATAAATACACTGCGTTTAAAAAAAAAAAAAAAAAAAACCCTTTTTATTTTGCAATAACTTTGTGGACCCTTGAGCCGATTTTGATCACTTTTGGCTGAACGGCTGTGGGGCCATGTGGAAGCTAACAGACGACTCTTCGAACACGTTCTCTAACTGTATGACTTGGATTGTTACCATTTTTGACATTACTGTTACTTGATTTTGCTGTCTGATTTTAGTGTTTGTCTTTATGAATATTAGCCAGATTTGTTGCTTGTGTTAGAAGGTACAGCAGGAATAGAGAAAACAGGAATGGTGGGAAATAAAATCCAAGTTTTGTTACAAATTTCTTAAGGTGTATTTCTGCCAAAACAGGGTAAACTCGACTCGGAATCAACAAGGTTATTGTGAAAATGAAAAGGGTTTCGTGTTTCTAAAAGTCAGTGTATATTAATGTGAGTGCTGGTAAGTTGAGGGCGGCTTTGCACACAGGCAGGCTGGGGCTTTAGGTTGACTACTGAGGGTAAACACTCATGTCAAACACATCCCTCTCAGGAAGCTTGGCAGATACACAAAACAGAAATGATTGGCTTTTTATCTGGGGGGAGTAGGGCCACTGATTAGAAACAGTAGCCGGGGGCGATATGACTGAACCACACAGTTTTTATGTCACAGGCTGGAGGCTGGGGAGACCAAGCTGGACTCTCAGCCAAGTGTGCACACACACACACACGCACACACACACACACGCACAGAGAGCTGGGTAAGAGTGCTTTGTTCGACTGTAAACAACCCCCCTGGATGGTTAACCACTCATTCTGGGCACATATATTAACAATAATTGGTGAAAAATTACAAGACAGGCCACGTATGTACGGTCCATCCTGGAATTCCGATGAACCACTGCAGGCAGAAAAGCTTTTAACTTTTTCAGCAAACGTAGTTACAGCTTCATAACTTTGTGTGTGAATTTCATTTTTTTTTCCAAGAAAAATTGACATAGTAGCTACTTATTTTTGCTGTAATGCACCACGTATCTTTCATCTACGTACATCTCATCTTTACAATGCAACAGAACCCAAAGAATATGCCAAACACATTCATGTAGCCATTAAGCGGACTTATAATAAAATTAAGTTTCAATTGTCGTTATTAGGAAAGGTTTGTCAAATTTATTAATTACCAAATAGTAAACTGAGCAGTTATTCGGGTCTATAAGGAATGACACTGATGATGGAGAAAACTGCAAGTTTTGTGAGGCCAAAACTTTGACCTAAGTGCTGATAAATTCTCACGGTACCAATCTAGTGCGGCTAACTTGGTGAGATGCACCTCTGTTTTAACCCATTCGGCAGACGGCCGATATAAAAACCGACACTTGAACTGCGCGATGCTTTTTTTCTAAGCCATTTCTGTGGCAAGAGAAAGAATTTGCTACATATCCTTCTCAAATTTTCATCTTTTAACTTGGGCAGGAAGGAGTACATGCTAAAATCAGCAGAGTCTTTATAAGGCTGTTTTCTGAACTGCAGACTCCTGGGCATTCCGCACTGAAGGGTGCAAAATCCAGACCCAGTGTGAACCTCTCACTTCCTCGGGTAGGACAAGAGCCAACACGAGCTGGATGACGCTGAGAGACAGTACACATGGCACAATTTTTGGACACGCTCAGTCTGAGCCGGCCCCTGGTAGGAGCACAAGGCGTCTGCCTAATTAGACACTGCAGGGCTTGGGGTGGAGGTGTGGGATTGACCTTGTCCGTCTGTAATGTGCTAACTAATGGTCCGGGCCACGGGCCAGCGCCCCCTGGCATACACTCTGAGTAATCTGCCGCCGTGGCCGCCGCCTGACAGCTGTCTGTCTGGCCGACTAGCTGGCTTGCTGCAGGCAAGGCTGGAATCAGTTGCTGGGATGCCCCGTGCACTCATTGTGTACCTTGGTGACAACGCCTTTTAGGGCAATGTGTGTAGGTCTCTGAGCCCTGTCCAGACCCAGCTGTGTGGAAGCTTAAGCCACACTAGTACAGTGGGTATGTGGGTACAAGAGAATTATACCACACCCCAATGATAGAACAACTTTACAGGTCATATGAGCAATGCAAAACCAAGGATAGAGTAGTGAGTACAGAATTCTTTAACAAACGGCCATCTATTATCCAGATCCATTTACATAACAAATCAGTTTACCAATGTGTAGTATGATATGACAGAAACATACTTTTGGAAAAATGGATAGAATGGATGCACAGTACATAGATATGCAAATGTGGCCAGCTCTTCTGCTGTTAGTAACATTCTGAACGTTGATTTGCCAAGCCACTCTGCTGTGATCGCTCACTCGTATAGGTCTATACAAATCGCCATTTTCTTTTTTCTTGTTGTTGTCCATGCAGGTTGCTATTTTCCAGCCCATAGGCTGCGCTATGAACTGCAAAGGATGATTAGCTCAGATATGCAGTCTCTGGCAAGCATGAGAGTATCCAAGATAGACTCAGGGCGGCTTGGAAACTGGGGCTTCATAGGAATAAAAAGGGCGTGTAACGATGGGGGACCATCTCCAGAGATATAGAAAAAGGGTTAATGGGCAGCAATTATACCTGCAGGGATGAGGCTCCATGATGTTGGGTTAATTGCCAGTGCATTAAACTTTAGGCTTCTTTTTAAAAGACAAGGTACAGCTGAGAGATCAGATTAGTTTTGTTCCTGGTAGCTGGGCTCTTTAAAAATGCGCATTTGAAAAGTTTGTCCGCGGCTGTTTTCTGGGCTTATCTGTGGCATTAATCAGCTGCCTACTTCCGTCTTGACTCCCGTGAATGCAAAGCTCCCCAGCCAGCCAGTTCGAGACCAAGCTTGTTGCCCGGGTACCCCAGCTGTATGGGCAGATTGGGAGACAGCTGGGTCCCCTGGCTGGGTGGAGCTGGGTTCCTCCCATCCCCGGCTGAGTGTGCTAGGCCTGGAAACAGCTATATCAAGCTTATCACACATTCTTGCCTGCAGGTGCAGGTCTCTGAGCCGTGGGTTTATGTGGGGGGGCGACCCATCTGGCTATGGAACTTCCATACGGAACCCATTTACAGATCTCTCTTTTCCTCCCGAGCGAGAAGCAGTATTGAGTTTCTTCCCTGGAACAAACTGCAGGGGAAGCTTCAAATTCTCTGGGATGAAAAGAACAGTGTCCCCTTTTCTCTATTTGCCGTTGACTTTTCCTTGGTTGGGGAGCGACGCAGGGACCCCCCCCCCCTTACTGGCAAAGGAAGGAAATCATTACAGGGTAGCATGGAGAGGAGCCTTGGGGGACAGCTGCCAGCATTTCGGCAGCACGGGCTTTTGGACATGAGACAGAACGGAGAAACACGACTCCCTCCAACGACACGGGTACCTTCGAAAGAAAAAAAAAGAAAAGCCAGCTCCTTTAGCATAAAAATTCTGCTTGACAGTTTCAAAGAGGTATTGCTGGCTGTCTCAATTTCACACCGCGAGTGAGACACAGCAGCCACTTAACCGGGAAGGTCAGGGTAATTTCGGATGATCTTAACAGATCATTTTACAAATGGCCGCATGTTTGTTCTACCACGGCGGCTGGTACGCCACCATTTGAGCACTGATGAATCAATATGCGGTTCGCTGTGTAAGAGCACGGGATGTAAGTGTGACATTCAAAATGGTTTTGAGCATGGGAAACTGAATTGTGAGTAGACAAATGCATGTGCAGTGCACGTTATGCATTCATCGCTTTGTGGGGTCAGTCTTGTGTGCAAATCATTTGTACTGCACGGAATATTTGAATGTGTTTGGCCATGCAAAATTTCTCAAACCACTTCAGATATATCCTGTTCTGACATAGTTTTAGCTTACAAGCACAGCCTTGATTATTCTCCATCAAATTTAAGGCACCCGTTAGCTTGTATCGTTAGGCTTGAATACTCTAAATCCATTGAGAGGGCCATAATTTATTTTTTTTAACATTTTGTGTACTTAATTCAAGATGTCAGTTATGCTGGCCTGGATGAAGGAATTTCTTTACTTGACGGTAAAACAGTCGACACTGATTATGATTTTTTTTTTTTTTCCGTTTCAGTAATCTCTCCTGTACATGTAATTTACACCCGAACATATAATTTGACAAAATAAATACGAGTCTTTCCTGCTACTCTTAAATGATGCTGGCTAGAGCAGTACTATTTAAAGGTGTTAAAGCCTACATTTGTCTGAATTCCACAGAACTGTACTGAGCAGGGTCCTCTTTGAAGAAAAGCAGTCCTGTACTGCACTACATGTAAATCGCCAGTTAAATAGTAGTCCCATTGTGTGAATATGAATATATAAAAAACATGAGCATGACTGCAGAAAAGTCGCAGGAATTCTATTATACATGTTGAAATAAAATGACCTTGGATAAATGACAAAAAAGGTAAACCTCAAGCCCACAGATCAGCATTTGTGGACAGGCGACAACGCGAGCCGTCACAGAGAGGCGAAGACTCTGTTCGTCCAAATTATTAGCACTCTAGGCTGCAAAGGTTAAATGCAGAAAAAAACACGAGGCTGTCAAAGCGCAACAATTACAAAATATAATCTGAAAGACTAATAAATAAGCCTGTAAATAAGCCCAGGTCAGAAACAGACCATTAACTCTCCGTTTACTGATTAAGGTAGTTTTCATTGAGAGAGACTGCACACCCATTTCTACTGATAGCCACACCTCAGGCATAAGACCAGTAGTTATATGGCTCTACAATGAAAGCAGTTGTTTCTAATGTATTTTCTGCTTAATCATCCATCTTTCGTAGGGTCATAGTGACCCTGGATCCTACAGCAAGCATATGGCATAGGAATACCTTGTATGAGATCTGCGTCCACTGCAGGACTGACATGACCAATTCAGAGGCGCCAGTTAGCCTAACAGCATACTCATGCTTGGGGATTATAGAGGGAAAGCGGAGTACTCAATGGATGTTGCATCCAGCAATGGAAGATGCAATGCAAGCTCTATCCCTACAAGGCAAGGGTAGGATCAAAACTCTCACTGCACATATTATTTTAATAAACACCTATGCAGCTGCTGACATTTATAATGTTCGATCAGATATGGCTCAGATACGTTCAGTGCCACGATTGATTCCAGCGAATGAAATCTCAGCAACATGTCCACTACGCACAGGCAGGTGGGAACAAAGCATCTGATTGGTGCAACAGATCCGGCCAAGCAGGGTGCGAGATGCTGGTCACACAGTGTGCCTGGAGGAGACAGAGAAGCCCCCGAGAAGGGGATGGAGCGCTGCTCAGCCAGCAGACCATGTCCAACATGAATTATGTATGACATAAACACAACTGTGTACAACTGCATCTTATGAGAATGCCAGGACGATCGTTTGGAAGACCGAGTCTGTAATTCTTCCACTTGCAGTTATACGCACACACCGGGGCTTTAAAAAAAGTCGCCAGAACTCATTAGGTTAGAAAGGAGGCTGGTCACGACTCTGCTACCTTGTCCACATTTTTGCAGGTCAGAAGATTAGCGTGGAACTTGCCTGGGAATTAAGATCAGAAGCATGTGAGTGGATGCGAGGCTGGCAGACGACCCGCTTCTCCCACATTGGGCGCTGTTGACAGATATTTCCGAGCCAGCAAAGCATCGGCCTACAGGACACGGGGGCGGTGCAGATATCCTGTCGCCCTGGAAACAGTGGCAGTTGAAGGACTGCGAGAAGAGCTTAACTTCATTCGGTGCAACAGGTGAAGGGAAAGATGTGTCACCTAGTAATCCATGGAAAGATTATTGATTTATCACAGAAAATGACTGCTGGTCCGGCTCACATTAGTTGACTATTTTGCAGTTTAATACTTTAATTTTCACAGTACCCGGGAAGTCGTGTAGACTGACTTCTGGAGACAAAAAGAACCACAGCATTTCCTGTTCCCTGAGATAAAACACACACATGTACTGTCATTAAATTCATGGTGACCATATACAGAAACAAAGCGTTCGGAAAGCACTCATGAATAAAATAGTGATGTAAAATTATCCAAAAGCACTTACATTGTGCTGGAGGTTAAAGGTTTCCTTATTGGGTTATTAGGGAATTTGCATCTGTACAAGGGCTCTGTTGTGTCCTATAAATTCGGTGAGTGATGGTCTGATGCCATCAATAGGTAACAACCGAGATATAAGAGGGAATCTTACACGGTCCAAAATCTCTGTGGATTCAAGGCTTTGTTCAGTATGGCTGTTATTGTGTGATATGTGTGATCACTCAGTTTGAGATGTGCTTGCAAGTCAGTCGTCCCTGATGCATTCAATGTGCGACTTTAAGGTCAGGGGTCCTAAAAAGAAGACAATGGCAACGTAACGTATCGTTTAAAATATCATAGATATTCTGGTATCACAGGAAGATATTTATGAAGCCAATAATATGCAGCGTTTCAAACGTTTTGGCCGAATATATAAACAAATTGTTTATCATTATTATGTTTAGTACCTTAACTCCCTTCTCTGACGTCAGCGATCCGTATGCTTAACGACTTACACACCAGAAGATACCAGAAAGTTATCTTTAAATGCTGATCCGAAAATTCAGTTCATCATCAACGGCACTGCATGCAAAATATTCCTGCAGGCGACCTTTCAGCTTGAAAACTCGAACGAACACAGTCGACGAAAAGTCAGCCTGCTGTTTGCTTCGTATTATCGGAAATATTTTAACCGTCATAAATATTTTTAGCATAAAATTCGGGAATTTGCACAATAAGCGGTAATTTAAAAAAAAAATCCATAACAATGGACTTATAAATATGATCATTTATTTAATTTATTTGTTGTATTTGTATAGGCCTATATTATTAATATTATAAGGTTATAAATACATATATAAACAAAGGCAATGTGATACATCAATGAAAACATGTATTCGAAATTTTTAAAACGCATATTCGGAAATGTGCTTTTCTCGTTCGTGTGGTATCGCGACCCTCACCAGGAGAAACGAACTGAAGGCAGACGGCCTGATTTATTCCCGTATGAAGAGCATCTTTTAGACTAACATCGCATGCAACCTGGAAAATCAGAAAAGGTGAAAGAGCTTGAAATCGTTATAAAAACCATTTAGACATCAGAACCCAAACCCAGCATGGATCTTCACGGGTTTGCAGAAGACAACGTCAGCAGAGTTCAGATTATACGGGCATCACTAGCCCTGTATATATAATTTTATTAATATTTCGTATTATTAATTGTGTCGGTTTCCTATTTGATATCTTTGTTTGCGGTGAATAAAGGGCGCACTTTTGAACAAATAAAAATTATGAAAGTGCGAACTATTTAAATATTGCCGTTATTATCGTAAATCACTCACAATACCCATTAAACCTTTATAATTACCGCTTACCCAATTAGGACCCCAGTATTCTGGAAGGAAAACCCAGAAACCACAAAACTAAGTTGCAGTACACCCTGAATGGGCCTTTTAAATACTATAAACAGATTTACGCACAGACTGTAATTTAGTTCACCATAAAAATCGCACTTTAAACGGGCCTGGTCACTTAAAAGTATTAAAGCGAATATAATCCTGGAGGAATATGAAAATAACTCTAACTGTCGGGCCATATCTGCTCTTCTCCGTACGTTTCTGCTAATACAACAATAACAATAATAATATTTACTTATGGGACTACAATTCAAATCATTAAAAAATCGTCACTGTCTTATTTTTCCGGTGGAAATAACTGAAAACTTTTTTTTTTGTTGTGTCCCTTTGCGTAGTTATCATGGAGAAATCTATAAACACACAGCCTGCAAATCCCGCAGAGAATATTTATTTATTTATACTAGATGGTCTCGCCAAAATTATGTGCAGACTATGAACAACTGCAACAACTTTTTAAAAGTGTTATACTGTAATTTACCCATCAGCAGATGAACAACTGTAGCAAAGTAAATACATTTTCGGGACGTAATGAAATCATCCATCCTTTTTCATTTCAGCTCAGCTGGGTTTAATTTACATGACACGAAAGAAATCTTTATTTAACTTTTATGAACATGGGGAAGGCGAAATTGTAAAGCAGCACAACAGGTTTATGTAACAAATTTTGAAAAGGACTTCAATAGAATGTACGTTAAATTCATTGTTGAAAAAATTAGACCTGTATTGACTGAATGTAAATCTAATTTCACGTGTTCCTTTGGCACGTAAATGCAATTATATTGTTAATTTCAGTTAAATGGTATGATTTAAATAGTGGGATAGAATAAAACTGGTCGGCATTAACACGAAAACAGCACGCCGATGTGGATTCAAATTTTGTCATATAATAGCATTTATAATAATAAAAATAAACTAGTTTTGAAGGAACTTAAATACACTTAACTATAACTGCATAGTCTGGTTCCTTCGAGCACAATTTAATGTTTTCACTACGTTCCGATTTGACCTGTTTTTAAGAACCTCTGCTAGGAACGTTATATGGATAAAATAAATAAAAGACGTGAAATGCTAAACGGAAAATATTCTAAAAGGAACGCATTGAAGATATGGTATAACCACTCATGTAAGTTAAAGTCGATTGATTCATTTCTTTGTGTTTATAGTAGGACTTCTCGGTATCACAGGGAAATACAGTTACATACAAAACGAGTTTAAGGAACAAATAGTGTGCTACCCCACACCGATTTTTTTTTAGAATTTCTCCATTTACCACAGATTTTAAAATTATTTACAGGAGATGGCGCTAAAGCATCACAAAATCTCGGCCTATTGCTATGCATTAAACATAAACTGGAGTTTACTCATTCTAAATATATGCAGCTATAATTATAACTGTTAAATTCGTATTCGGTACACACCACTATTTAAAAATAAACATAATTAATTTCTTGTTTAGGTGTAGTCCTTTTATGATTAAAGCTATTGATTTTAAAATATTTTAAAGATAAATTTCCGAATGCATTCGCATTCCCTATAAAAAAAGGAGTCTAAGTTTTAAAAGTTATTTTATTGAACGATAAATGCTTTATTATGAACTAAGTCAGTCAACTTTTAGTGATTTTCTTCCTTGAGAGTTCTGCTGTGCCTGAAACAAGTTACATATTAGTTTGAATAGCGAATTCCGTTTTTATTAAAGTTGAAAATGCATTTGTTTTACGCAGACTCTGTCTTGCTCCTGTATACGGTTGCCATTCGCAATGTAGGCGTCACTCCAACAGTAAGAATGAAAGTTGTAGAATTTCATCCTTGTATAAATAAGGCCTTTAATAGCGGTAACCTTGCTCATATAAGACGTGCATGAAAGTTCAGCCCTGCTCAAGTCCAGAACCGTCTGGATGTCGGTCACCACTCCTTCGATTTACGGGGCTATTATTCATGCAATACCATTCCTAGTTCTAGTCTTCTCGTCTAATAATTTCAGCTAACCATCTAAATAATTATTAATCGACTTACTGGCCCTACGCATTGCGCATGATAGTTTGGGAATTTTTTTTTTTTTTTTCCGACTGCACGACTAAAATGAACTGTTCTCCTGATGAGACATAAAGTTTCAGACCCGTACGAATCCAGCTTTACTTACAGTCCTTGAAGTCCATGTGTCCGAGTGAAGTGATCACGTGTTGCTGACCATTCGTACCAAAGACGGCGGACGGTCGGCTCACCGGCCATTCACGTTTGGTGTCTTTGCGCGTGAAAACGTTGCATGCCGACAGGTAGACGCGGCTCATCGCGCCGTGCGGTGCACGGCTGTGCGACACAACCTCTGGAATCATCCCATGCTTTGTACAGACCTATCCTTGAGGCGTTTCCTCGCATATTCTATTTGCAAGGAAGAATAAATATGACAATATACTGGTTTCATATCCCTGAAATAGTCCAATGTTGCAATGTGGAGCGTGTACAATTGTTTTAGCTCCTAATAATATCATATAGACCGGCAAACTTTGTAGTAGGATGCACTTTTAACCGACAAGCTGTAAATCTTCTTGTAAAACGTTTAACAAATGGAAAGCACAGTTTAATGTTTAAACATTTGAAGTAAAGCACTAATTTTATTTATGGTAATATCAAAACTGGCATATTTTGTTGATGTAAATTATTGTAAGTTACACCCTATGGAGCGTGGCCTCTTCGGTCATCTCTTAATACTCGCACAGCGTTGAGTTCAACTTGGAAAAATTCTAAATTAATGGCATTGATTTTTGTCACAAGAGTGACAATTAATACTGATTAAACCTTAGCTGTGGTCACTCAGACCGTTACACGGACCAGCCTGCGCACTAAATAAGAGGGGAAGTTTACTTTGCAATCATCGAATTCCAAAAAAAGTGTTAATCTGAACCGTTAGCACCTTTTCCTTATTCCCACTTTGCCTTTATGTTATTTATCAAATTTTCGTATAGGCTATTCGTAACCTAACAGCACATCTGTGCTGTTAAAGCGACAGCCCTTACTTCGCGCTGTAATCCAGGAAATTTTAATTTAAGAAGCTTATTAAGAGACGCTCGTGCACTAAAGGTAGGTGTTTCCTGTTCTGAGATCTGCTTCACCAAGTCAGCCAGATAAATTAGTTATTTTAAAAACTTTTAGGAAGTAAGGATTCCTAAACAACACGTTAGAACCGGCGCGCTGGTTATCCGTTTATTTTTACGAGAAGAAAAGACATTTATGAGGGAATTAGGTACCTCACTGAAGGTTGAAGGGTGGAATTTAATTATTTCAGATACTTGATTATCCAAATTACATTTACAAGATTAGGGAAACATGGAAAACTCTTTGATATAACAGAAGACGCGCACCGCGCCGTTCTGTAACACTTCATTACAAAGCTTGTTACGATTTGTTCAGATCGTAACGCAATAAAACCAAATAACGTCCATTAAAACTGAAAGCCAAAAACATCAATGAGGGAATTTTCAGTCTTAAAAGCTTCGACTGTATAACAATCAAACTTGACATGTATCACAATGTAACAAAAACACATCGTAACCTTTCCCATAGGTTGATTGTCTATAATAATAATAATAATAATAATAATAATAATAATCGTTATTTGGATTTTACGACATGCAATAAGAAAATAATTCTAAGTTAAGATTGAATTCATTATTGCACAAACGTTCATTACAATGTGTTAAACATTTCATTAATTGTACACTTTCCCTCAGATGGACAAAGTCAGTCATGCACCTGATTCCCAGACGGGAATTATTATAACGGGCGTGAGAATCACGTTCTATGGATTGTGTCTAAGAAAAGGCAGTGGAACTTAGATTATTCGGTGTGGGGGGTCGGCAATATCTACGATAACGGAATCTTGTTTTATTGAAATGATTAAAAGCTTATTTTATTGAAATGGTTAAAAACGTTCAGTAGTATAAAACTAATTAACTGCATTTTGGTAATATTGTAATTTGCATAAAATCTCATATACAAATTGCAAATTTATTCATTTAACTTTGCAACCATTTAGTTAAATTTGCCAAGGGAAATAATTTGACTCATAGGCCGAAATTTATTTACAGTGAATCACAGGCTGGAGATTCAGGCCCGCACTTTTGCTGAATTTTCACTTGAAGGACATAAACTTAGAATTTCTTTCAATGGAGAAACTTCGTCTTTCATTTGTGTATCGCTAGCATTTTATTAATGGCAACACAGAAAGGGGATGCCTATTCTTATATTAGTGGTTGAATTCAGTTGCTAAGCAACCAGTGTATGGTAAATCATCCGCGAAATTCAAATCTTTGAGAGGAGAACTGTGCGATTTACTGAACACACGTCCTAGAAAGTTGTGGAGAGTGTATCTCCGATACATGGACATATTTTTAAAATATCGCTAACTTAATGATGTTTATATTTGTCAGCACCGGGGTGTAGATTTGGCTTGAAAGTTTGTAGGAACCAAAACAATTGCTTCAATTACATGTGTGAAAGTTATATTTTCAACTTTCCTGAAAATTGGTCGCGACATGTCCCTACCATGCCTTTAAACCTAAATCTACATCTAGGTAAAGTCATGTAGGTGATTGAATATATACAAAATATGTTTGTTTTGCACAATTTAGCAAATACACTAAAGCCAAACATTTAATATGTATAATGCATGCATGATTATTTAATATAATTACAGTTTCTTTCGGCATTAAATGTACATTTTTATATAATTTACATCATCACTGTCAATTTTTTCTCTTGTTGATTATAAAACTCCACTCGCTATAGCCAGAGCGTTTCATTCAAACCTCCCTGTGACGTCACAGGCATCGTCGCATCCTCCCTTAAAGACATAAATAAAAACCTTAAAATGCTGTCTTTAATATTTACCAGGGCCACATAACCATAAAATACACCGAAAGTCTATAATCTGGCATGGATGCTTAACTAAACTACACGTATTTACAAAAGTACTACTACAATAATGGCAGGGCGTAGAATCACGACGGACCTTATCCTGCTTTATAAATAATAGGATGAAAAATTTGAAAATACAAAACTGATGCTTTAAAATAAAGCACCATATTTAGCTGAAAATCCGTTTATAGCGAAGCAACGCAATGCGTTAATGTTAAATTCTTGATTCTCATCACAAATATAGCGATGCTTTATGATTTTTCCATAAATTTTAAGCAAAAAAAAAAAAGAAGAAAAACAATGAAAAGCACGCCTACCGTCTGGAATTACCTTTAAAGTAACTTTCAAATTGGTTGATTGGGCAGAACCTTAATCACAATTCAATGTCGGACGAAACAAAAGCCGCAGTGCCTTTACTTAGGCGCCATGGCAATAAAAAAGTTGCCCTTAAATTATACACGTGACATGGTAACGCAGTCCACTTTTTAAACCCCATTAACTACAGCTGATTTTATTTTACGCAAATATCATTGGAGTTGCGCCGCTTGCGTCAGATCATATGATGAATCGGTGGTACATTAAGTTTTACCGTGCTGACTGTACGCGAATATGACGTTAAACAAAACAATGACAAGGATTCTTAAGAAACCAAAGGGGTTAAATACTTGAAGCAACCTAAAATAATGAGCGGCTGGTAGACACGCAACCGACCTCGCAGAACAGACAGCAACGTAGGCCAAGAATGAGCATTATGAGTACCCCCCGGTACTTTTCGCAAAAAAAAAAATCACTAGGCCTCACCCTGTTACACACGGCAACAATTTCGGATGCGATATATTATTTACATTAGTAAACAGTGAACATGTGAACTGAATTCGACAGGGTATTGTGTGCAGTGAAAAATAATAATTATTTTTTTTCTCGGGGTCAGTGATGATCTGAACGTTGTACTCTGTTGTCGTTTGTGTACTACATTTCTTAAAAAAAAAAAAAAGCCTTTCCAACAAATTGCAACGAAACCCATATCACGGAAAAAAAACCAAAAAAAAAACCTTGTTATGTGACATGGTAATAATACGGCAAACACGCCACCGTCCGCACGGCATAACAGAAGAATAATTTTACATACTACTTCATGTAAATCGATATGCAAAATATGTGTCGTCACATGCAACACAAACAGTCAGGGCATTTCTTTCTAACAAATTTATTGTTCTCAATGAGCTCTTACGGAAACATAACTCAAATTAAATTACAATCAAATTATCACATCAAAATATACCCTTATTAACTAACAACTGTCCATGGAATCGATGTGGATTTGTGCTCCTTTCAAATGATAATAAAAATAAACAACACTGACAACAAGGAAAAGAACAGGTAAGAAAACGACCTACTGGGAAAATAAATTATTGTTTGCAAGAGTCCATAGTTATTTCAAATAAAATAATAAAACAATCATCTGGAGAAAAAAATAATAAAGTAAATCATTCCGATCAGTAACTGATCCAATGAATCTATATTGCCAGCTTTACAGAGTTTATTTTAATACAAACCTACCAAACAATACTGCTAAGAAATGGCAGCGTGGTAAGTTTCATCCTTTGAACCCATTCAGTCAGACTTGGCAACAGATTTTCAGGAGAGGAATAAAAATTGTCATAAGTGCAGTTGAAGACAAGTTTTTTTTTTGTTTTTGTTTTTTTAATAATTACTTGTGTACCATTTTATCCATTTTATTGTTAAACAAAACATGTACGTGGGTCGGTCCAAAAATACAAATTTCAAAAGATTGGATCTTACAGATCAGAGGGGCGAAACAATATTTCTGTTGTTTTTCTTGTCTATAGGTTGGTGAGGTGAGAAGAGGATGTATTCCCCAATCCATTGTAGCGTTAATAATACACAATCAAATCCTTTTCGTATAGCAGACGCTCGAAGCTCCGTGGATTCCGACGCCTCGTCATTTCCATCCTTTGCTAGGTTTCAAAAATGTCATTTTTTGCCGAATGCGCAACTGCTTGTGTTTGTCAGTTCAGTTCAGATGCGAGAGGAAATTGATGGGGAGGTTCTTACATTTTGGTTTTGTTTTTATACTGATGTTCTTAGTGCGCTAGAATTACCTGATGGAACGAACTTGTAGTTGTCACCCTCTGGTCGCTCGTTTCACTCGGCCAAGTTAAACTTGCATCTTTTAAGTAATCTACTAAAAAATGTCCCTGAAAAAAAGAGCAAACAGAACCTTTTAGGTTAAGACATTTGAAGGTCTGGTGCAGGTTATCGCTGCGTTTTGGACTGGGGTTGGGGGAGGGTAGGCTTTTTTTTTTTTTTTCTGATAAAAATATAAAAACATATCTGCAGTCGTATTCAATTTCCCTCACAATCACAGTATCAAAATGTGGCTATCCTGTCCATAGTCTGCATCAGCTTAATCACATACAAAACATTTAGGCTTGTGCTGTTCTATGTCTCACTGAACATTCGTTTGCAGTCCATGGATGGGGGCGGTGTATCTGCACTCACGTTGCCGACCTGAGAGTACACATCCTCCGGCGTCTGTGGCACTCCCGGGGGCGTCATCCTTTTTTCCTTCTGCCTCCGATTGCAAAACCAGACTCTGACCACCTCCTTTTCCAGCTGCAAGCTGTCCGCCAGGGATGAGATCTCTTGAGCCGAGGGCTTAGGACATTTCAGAAAGTGACTCTCCAATGCGCCTTTGACGCTCACTTCGATGGACGTCCTCTTCTTCCTCTTCCTCCCCTGCGCCGCGATCTTATCGATGCTGGTGGGACTCCCGGTGGACGAGTCCGCCTCCTCCAGCCATTTGTTTAGCAGCGGTTTCAACTTGCACATGTTCTTGAAGCTCAGCTGGAGCGCCTCGAAGCGACATATAGTGGTCTGCGAGAAGACGTTTCCGTAGAGGGTGCCCAGAGCCAAGCCGACGTCGGCTTGCGTGAAGCCCAGCTTGATCCGGCGCTGTTTGAACTGCTTGGCGAACTGCTCCAGGTCGTCCGACGTCGGTGTGTCCTCGTCTGAGTGCGGGTCGTGGTTGGTCGCTCCGCCGTGATGCTGAGGCTGGTGGTGCTGATGCTGGTGGTGATGGTGATGGTGGTGGCTGCCGTGATCCAGCTCCGGGGTGTCTCCGCGTACTAAGCCGGGGTGCACCAAGCTCTGACTTCCCGGTGGATTCAGCATCCCGTTCACCGTAAATCCTCCGGGCTGTGAGTAAATCAGCGATTGCTGCTGCTGCTGCCCGGCGGTAATCGAAGGAATGTGAGCCGCAGTGGTTCCACCCCAAGCCCCCGGGTGCGACTGGTGAGGACCCAGATGTGGGGGCCTGTGATGCAACGTGGTCCCAGTATGCAGATCGTCTCTACCTGAATTGTTTTTGACGTCTTGCTGCTGGGGACTGCCCGTCATCCCAACAGGGCTAGACGACCAAGGCGATCCTGCTTCTGCCGCCGCCGCCGCAGCCGCAGCCGCGGCAGCCGCGGCGTGAGGCAAGGAGGTAACCCACTGGTGGGCATGGCTCAGCATATGAGCCCCGTTGCTCGTCGCCATGGCTCCTTGCATGAAGTCGCTCTGTACCATCTTTACAGTGGGATCTCCTCTATAACCGCCAGACACCGAGGTGACCGCAGCACTGCCAGGCTGCATGCCACTGCCTGCAGAGTCAGAATGGACGATGGAGCCTGATGACAGGATGCTATTGCCGGGCAGATAGGGATTTGAAGCCGCAGTGGCCATCCCGTTAACCCTTATGACTGAGTGTGCAGAAAATCTCCTCCCTCTTTTTATCTAACTTTTTTTTTTTTTTTTTTTTTTTTTTTTAAGCACGCAAATTCAATTCCATGAATTATTCAAGGTTCAAAGGAGAGTCTAGGTAGTAGCTGTGGTTGACCATTGACTCAGTTGAAAAGATGTTAAATGAAGTTCTGCTTAATCCTCGGGATCCGTTATTTATACATGGACAGTATCAAGGTATTTAAGACGCAAAAAAACGTACCATAATAAACTGTAAAGCAGGAAATCCTCAGTAGACAGTCAAGAAAAGCCCTTCAAAAGTCTGGCAAGTCCTTCAGGAAAGTTTCTTTTTTCTTTTTCTTTTTTTTGCTTTTGTTCATGAAACTTTAAAAAAAAAGTTATGATAAAAAAATTAATAATAATAATTAAAAAAAAAAACAAAAGTTTGTCAATTCAACCTTGTGCGCCGCTGAGGATTTTTTTTTTCTTGTTTCCATCAGACCAAATGAAAGAGTTTAAAATTCCCTCTTTGTGAGCAGCAAGCCATCAGAGACCGATCCTTGCCTCTTGTCTGACGGAGACGCGGAGATCAGCCCGTGTCCCTTCATTTGGCTGTTTTCTGTTAATTGTAAATAAAAGTGATCTTTATATTTACAGCCGCAGAAGCGATGACTGTAACTAGAAGTACAATCCGACAATAGGATGCGGGGCTCCTCTCATTCGCTCTCTCTCTCTTTCTGACAGCTCGCCTCGTCCCTCCCTCGGAGATCGGAGACACATGAATGTTTACGCCGTGCTGAACCGTCTACATCTGCCCCCCAAATAAGAGGAAACCGTACGCAGGACCACCAGTTCATTGGCTACCCGCGGCGCGATTGGCAGTTCGGAGCCCACGGGCCGCCTTCCGGCCCTTTCAATTGGCTGCTTTTGATTCAGTCTAAATAAATAAACAAATTCCCAAAAACGCATCTAAATAAAACATACATTTCAAATGTTCATGCCGTTAAACTTGCGAGGGAAAAATTATTGTTTGCTCACTTAGGGTTTATTCAAGGCAGATGCTTTAAGCTTTTGAGAAAATGACTGATCTCACAATTATTTGCCTTGTTTGAAAAGTGGGGCGTTCGATTGATGCCTGCAGCTGAAAATTTCCTCTTCTTCACCGTTCGGTGCGTCTGGAATACTTTGCTAATATAACTTAGTTGAGCTGGTTTGAAGCTGGAGCGGAAAAAAAAAAAATGCAGGAAACTTCAAAGCAACATAAAAACTAAAATCTACAATATACTCAAGTGGGAACAATGTGCGTTCTGACATTATTTTTTTTCTGATTTTTATTGGTGATATAACGCACAGAATTCAAAACAGCCTGATATAACCAAATAAATAAATGCAAGGTGTAATATTACGACACGCATTAAAATATAGTAACTTACATCAGGGTGATGCAGATGGAATTGCCTAAGCACTTTGTCGTAAGTCATTTACATAGCAGAATATTAAAGCTCGCGTCTTCCTTGGAGAGAAAAAAAAAATAAAAATAAAAATTACAGCTTTGGGACATACTTCCAAACTCGCAAGAGATCACGGAAAAAAGAGAATGTGACAACCGAGGCCAGAACCGGCGGAGGAGTCCTCTGGAGACTGGTAAAGATCCCTTATTTTACATTTGCTGATGTGCAGATTATCTAAGAGGGCTTCTTCGATTTCAACATTTTTATGGACTGTGATGGCGTGTACTGTATAGCCTGGTAAGGCACCAGATCAGTCGTACACATGAACGCTTGGCTCAAGTATTTCGCTTAAGCATATTTTTGGAGCTGTTTACTGTACAGCTGCGTGATAATAGTTTACAAAATCTGTAATCTATTTTTTTGTTGTTGTTGTTTTGATGACAGCAATGTTTGTTTGCGTTGACTGTGATGGACGTGTTGCCAGACTCCATATCTGAAGACCGTTTATCAAAAGAAAAATAAATGTAATATTAAATTGGTGTCTAATGCAAAAAGGAAGCAGAATTATGCGGGAAATGTAACTTGAGGAATATAACTTAGGTCTCATGTCCCTCTTTCTCTATGCCTTTCATGGGCGATTCTCCTGGTTTTGTCTACACTGAATTTGAAAGCCAGGTTTGGGGCCACAGGGCCGCCTCGTTCATTAATAAGCCCTGAGGATTTTGTGTGGAAATCCCTGTTTTGCTTATTGTTTCTTAGCCATGCTATCAACGGGTGTCATAAGCGAAACTTTGAAATGAAATGTAAGAGCATTCGAATGTTTTCCTTCAAACCATTAATAGAAAACACACACACAAAAAAATTACTGTGTATATTTGGCTCTGTCTGGTTTACTTAGTGCAGCTCCCGCGCTTCCTGCCCAGAAGTTTATTTGTTTTCCAGGCAGAAAAGAAACAAAAAAATGCCCAAGTCTAACAAGAGACGAACAGTTCCTGCTGATTTACATTTGCATAAATTTTCATATATTTTAGTGAAAATAATAGAGGAGCAGAGAACAGCTAAGCTCAGTTGAGTCGGAGGAAAGGGGAACTGTACGGAGGATGGCTGCCTTGAAGAAATGTTGAGCTAAACATGAATTCAGCATTTGATTTGATTCGATATTTGATTGAGTGCCGGCGGATTCTCACCTGGTAAGTGCGCGTATTGATCTATTATTATTATTTTTTTAAAGCTCATATTGAGTTTCGCATGGAAAACTAGCGTGAAACTTGCGTTAAACATTTAAGATATGTATTAAAAATGTAGACTTTCGATTTCCTGTTAAGAATCTGTGGAAAGCAGAATAGCAGGCATGCAGCTGAGTGGAGCCTAGTGGGGAAGGCGCAGTCTACCCAAGGCAAAGAGGTCGCATCTCGGTTCAATTCTCGGGAGGAGTCCTAAACAAGTGGTTTCCAGTGCTTTAGAATACTGCATATTATACTGATTATTGGCAGTTTTGATGCAACTTGTATAATATGCAACGTAAGCTGCTGAGCACCTTGTAATCCACTGTGCAGAAATACCGTTTCTGTAACTCCATTTCGGATAGGAGGCCTTAATGATGAGGCTATTATACAGGCTGGACGTTTAACTGGATAACGTGATAGCCTCTCTTCCTCAGTTTAATACATTCTTTTCAAGAAACGCTTTTAGGTAGGTATGGGTGACGAAATGATCTGTATATTTATTAAGAGCATGTCACAGCATAACTGCTCTGTCGTGTCTGTTTGTACCTGCCACTCAATTTAAACACGCCCAGTTTATGAAATTAACAATGATGATATACACGCACCTTTATTCTGGATTAAAATATGCATGGCACATTTAGATATTTACTTGTTTTTTTTTTTTTTTTTGTTTTTTTTGTGCATCTGACCGTCCGTTAATTCGTATTTACTTTATAGTTTATTGTAAATATGTTTATCTTCTACATTTTTTTTTTTTTTTTCCCACGGGTTAACTTTGCTTGCCCTCCCCGGTGCAGATGCTGCCTTGCGCAGCTCTACCAGGATCGTTTAATTCATTGATGGGGAGGCATTTCTGAAACCAGCATTTCGGTTGCCATGGTGAGCCGAATAAAAGAGGGAACACTAGTCGCATTAAGCTATATGTTTGTGCACTGGAGTCGAGATGAAAGAGCTCCCGAGAAGGCAAGATGATCTTCCAGAAAGGCAAAGTAACCATGCAAACTCGTTCATCTTCCTGAGGCTCATTTACCTAAAATTTCGCCGTCGTAATTCTTCGTCGTAATGCAGATATCAAATATTTGCAGATACATACGTGCAGACTTTCTAGTAAACTCCTTGCTGAAGGCAGTGATATAAGAATGGACGATGGGGGGGGAAACGTTCAATGACCAGCAGAGGGCGCACTTAATTACCAGCAGAACTGTGGTAAGTAACGTAACTGTTTGCTTTGTTTACTCATTTGCGATTGTTTCCCACTTTAACAGCAAAGTCAACAATTACGAGAAACGGGCATTTTAAATACACAGAATTACGTTCAGAACTTGAAATCACAGCTGCAGATAGAATCGCTTGTTGGAAATGGAATGGCTTAGAAAGCAAGTACGCAACATTGATAAATTATTTTCAATTACTGCCAATAATTGTTGCCTTTCTCTAGCTCATGTTTCACGGACATGTTTAGTTTGCTTACGAAGGCAAATTATTACAAATGATCAAGACAAATTAAAAGCACGCAGACGAGCAGAGTGATATGTGATTAAATATGGAATTGATTCTTTCCCAATAGGAATGAGCCAATGGCACACCAGCCATGTTAAATGCTCAACATTGCTTACGTTTAAAACCGATAAATCACTAGTACTGATCCCATCTGAACGTAACGTTTTAATTTCTCGCCAAAATATTTAACCCTGTCACACATGTTAGCAGATGTTTTGTTTGTGTGTAGGTGCATGTAGGCTACTGAGCCCCAGAGGGCATGCCTATTAAAACTCGCTCGACCACCCATTGTAAGCATGTAAACAAATTATACCTTGCAATATTAATTACTATTACTACCACAAATAATAATAATAATAATAATAATAATATTAATAATTTGTTTTTATTTGAATCGGAGTTTGTAAAAAAAAAAGAAAGAAATACATAAATAAATTACAGAATATAAAATAATGACCAGAAAAGGATGCTTACCTTTGCGTTATCGAACCCTGGATTCGTGAAACAGATGCAAGCAAATTTAATGATTCATTTGCATGATTTACACTAATGAATTAGTCGTAAAAAGAGAGGGAGAAAATCTTGGTGAAAAATTAAAGGAAATGCATGACATGAAAGATAAATAGACAGATCCTTTAAAGAGGAAATGTAGGAAGCCGACCAGCCCAGCATCTCATGTACAGTGTCTATAAAACGGGAGAGATGCGATGGGCCTAAGTGAGTGAACAGAGATGGCGTGAAATTATCATCAGATTCACTGTGGCGGAATCTGCTTTATTAATTATGGCGTTGCCATTTTTCACACTGAGATACTAAGCTTTTTTTTTTTTTTTTCCTGAATGCCTTTATATTGCCCGCATTTGTGATTATAAATCGAGATAAACCTGAAAGTCAAGTCCACCGGGGAATGTGAAATAAATCCAGATGGAATGACAATCATTACATTTTTCAGATTTAATTGCTTGCTCGCAAATTTTAATTAGACTTGAAGATTATTCGTTCTGTCATCCACATGGTCAATGTATATGGTAATCAGAGAACATGGTAAAAAGGGGTACCAATTAAACACCGTTCGTGTAACGCAGTAAACACAGCAAAACACGCACAATGAAACATTTTACTTCAAATGGTCTAAAATTTATATGCATATTAGCACGCGAAGGCAAATGGTCAAGGCATTTGACTTTTAGTCAGGCAGACTTCTCTCTTTTGCTCTGTCACACTGACTGAATCCAGAGCTCAGTAGCCTGTATATGAGGGCTGAAGTGCGCTGCGTGATCACAGCACAGCATCCGCTTGAAATGGGCCTGCTTTCATGGCCTATTCGCGCAAACCTGATATTAATCTATGAACAATGCATGGATGTTTTAATTTGGTAGTATTGGTAGTGGAAAAAACAAACAAAAAAAAAAAAGCTTCATATTATTATTATAATTATCATCACCATAATCAACAACAATAATAATAATAATAATAATAATAATAATTTCAAGGCGTAGGAGGGAGTTCAACATTGGGGGACACGTACAGCTACTACAGATTAATCTAACACGCCTATTTTATGGGGGGGGGCTGAGAAAAATACCTTATTGAAATAATGGGGGACGTATCGTCGATACATAAATACATACATCCATACAGTACATACATACATAGGCTAAGATAGATTTGCTATGAGCAATTTTTAAGAATTGTTATGCCAAAAATATTATTGTATTTGTTTTCGTGGAAATGCATACGGTCACTATCACATGAGATGCTTTGAGTTGACGCATTTCAGTGTATCAAATTTATTAGGCTTACAGTGGTGCCGAAGGCCGTCCAGACCGCTATCCTGCATTGACTAGACGTTGCGCTCCAGCTGGAGTCGCTAGGATTTCGTGCAGTTTGTCTCGCTGAACTTACACAGCCATAGGGACTCGCAGGGGCCCCGGCGGCACTGAAAGGCGGGGTCACCGATATGATAAAGTACTCTTTTCTGGGGATATGAGACGGCTTCGCTGGAGGTCTTTGTGTCTCTGTCATCCCCCTCCATGACGTGGGGTTGAGAAGTGGGCTCTTCAGTGGATCTGAAGGCTTCTCCTTTCTTGCTGGGTTGATTATTTAAAGAAAAATATGTGGGCAAGAATAGATTTTTTTTTTTTTTACTTCATCTGTTTCACTTAAGCTAGAATGGACAGTTTTCTCTACATCATATCGCAGGCAAATATATATATTATAAATATATATTTAAAAAGAGAATGCGTTTTCAAAATTTTGTTCAAAGTTGCATGACTGGTAGCTATATTGCAGATAGATTACTAAGAAAATTATGTCTTAACACCCCGGGTGAATGAACAAACAGAGGGAATCATGGGTGGGCAATTTTGAAAAGATGTACCTATTCTACGATGCTGTGTGTGCAGATTGCAATAGTTTCTGCTTTGTTGTTATTTGCCAAACAGAGCTGATTCCCCTAAGAGGAGAGCTTCACAGTAGCTCCCTGCCCATGATTACATTAATCAAAGAATTTATTTCCCCTGGGAAGATGGCAACCAGTCGCACCAAACACAAGTCAAATTTGATTGTGGAGGAAACTCGGTGTTTGCGTAGTCCCGCACCCTTTAATGCATCTGCATCGTCTGTTTTCTGCACCAATGGAAATAAACAGAAAGGCCGTTGGATTTTTTTCAAAGCATCTCGTTGCATCAAGGTGACAAACAAAAGCGTCCACGAGATCCAGAAGGAAAGCCACTAGCTCTCGGTCCGTGAGCTGGCTTGGAGCGGCAGGCCGTGTTGCCACATTGGAAAGACAAGTGAAAACATTTCCATGTATTAAAATGACAGAACTCTTTCTGATGTCTATGATTGATAACGGAATTGCTGCTGTTTTTGTCAATATAGCCGATACTTAAATTGCCAGTACTTACATTACTATGTTTCAGACTCTTTCGTCACTAGGGCAAGCAAGAGCTTTGTTTCGGAGTGAAAAAAAAAAATACTATGTAAGTTCTGTTTGGCCTACAGTGAGAAAACCATCTTGGCCGGCTGTTTATTTATTTATGTGAAAATTTTCGTCCGTTTCTCCACTTTTAAGAAATGCACAGTTGACGGAAGAAGGCGGTCTGTGGCTTTCTCACGTTGCCATCTCTAAAACGCAAAGCTCAGGCCTCCTGCAGGTGCTAGTTTCAGGGTTTAGAGACGTTTTCTTCTTCTCGGTGAAACAGCCCTATTGTAAGGCTTTGTAATGCACTCTCCATTCTTGGTCTACTATGCATTTTCCATGGTCTGAGGTACACACAGACACACACACACACAGCCTGCCTTCCCCACTTTCCGAGAGCGAGTACTTTCATCTCGAGTCTCTTAAGAGGCGTGTGTCATTTTCCAGATAAGGTACGAAGCACATAAACGTACATTAAAAGTACAGACTCGTGGAGCGTAAGCCGACATTTGGGCTCCTTTTTCGTATGAGTGCCTTGCTGCATCCTATTGTCAACCAAAAGGAAGCTCTCATACATCCAGTTTGTTCGATGAACTGAGGGCGTCTTTGTCCATTTGCCCTGCCAGCATCTTCCGAAATGCACCTGCCCCTTCCCACCGTCGGACCCCTGCCCTCGGCTTTTTTGGTCTAACAGATTCAGGACAAGGGTGCGGCGGTGTATTGAACCCTAATGAACTTCGATCACCGACTGGTAGGAAAGTGACGCTAGTCATTCTATTGGTGTCCCAGCACTTGGGGGTGGCCTTAAAAATGTCTCGATGGTTCAGAAGCCTGTTCGGCAGTTTGAATGCATGACAGCTGGATACAAACATACGGGGCACGTGGGGATACATCGGTGTCACAACATGGGACATGCACAAGAGCTTTCCTGTGTTTAAGTTGTATTACAGGACAAAAGACTTCATGAATATTGGGGAAAACAAAACTACGACAATACTGACTGAACAAACTACCGAATAAGGAATGCACGGAAACATACAACTTCAGCATGTTCACGATTTGTACTTCATGACACATGCAGTCGCTGCTATCCCAGAGCTTCTGATTGGTCGCGTCGGTCTGTTTTTGTATTTGCAATACCCGTTTCACTTAGTTGTCACAGCAGAAATGGACCGCCTCGTTCCAGGTGTATCTTGGATTGAAGCCCATCACTAAAAATTGGTTATTTCCAAACCCGTTCTCTGCCTGAAGTCAGTGACACAACCCATGGGACAATTTAGGCTTCATCCAGAAACAACTTGATAAATATTCACTTGATTTTTTTGCAGCGAGAAAATCCATAAATTTTCCGGCAATCAGTAAGAGCTTGAATGCTTTGAACTGTATAAAAACAAAACATAGTAGCCTCCGATATATTTATGAGTCTACTTAGATGTGAACTGAGTATATCGGAAGCATATACTTTTCGAATGAGTTTGGAGACGACCCGTTCCAGGGCGAGTTCTCCAAAGCAAACCTGTCCAGTTCACAACTCGGCGTGAGAAAGCCCCCAAAACAAATGTGTTTTGTCTGGGCAAGGCCTGCTCATCCAACAGGCATTGAAATGGCTGTATATTCACGGTGCAATCCACACATGGGAGATCCCGTCAGGGACTCGGTGGGGAGGTGGGGGGTTGCATGTAAGCCCGCATCTCTGCTTCCCATTCTGGGCATAAATGTACCGCTCTTCAAATACTGGTGCTGCAGGCTGTTTTCCTTGGTAGGCTATAAAGATATGCAAATGCAGTTGTTAAGCTAAAAAAATAAAAAGTAGAGTATTTTTTTATTAGTGTTCCAGAAGGTAAGTGTTCATTATGCAGAAGAGCTGCTGAATTTTTCTGTAGTTCCTCTTTATTTTATTAGCCCGTCATAGAAGGTGCTATAGAAAGAGGAGACTGACTGGCCAGCTAGAGGAACCAGAATATAAAGTCGCTTTCGAAAGCTGTGCCTGCCGTTTCAGACCCCCCCAGCAAAGCAAATATGACAAATACAGACACGGGGTGTGAAATTTGAGCAGTATTGCTGGGAATGGGATGTGCTTCAATTAGGTGAAGGCGTGAGCATTCCGAGCCCATCGGTGCAGTCTTAGAATCAATAATCTGAGGTAGTACTCAGCAAAAGATGGATAGTTCTTTATTGTTAGTTTTTTTAGTGAAACGGATACATGAAAAACTAAATGCCGTTCACCCAGACCAAACAGTCCCATTACAAACAGTGGACAAATACACGAATATACCACATCACAATAAAGGAAGAATCTTACAATACAAGAAGGGAGTAAAATGTATAAAAACATATATAAGTAATTGAATGTAAACAAAGAATACTCCGGAAGGTACCGGTGATAAAGTAAGCGGTAACCCGTGTTAAAGTCTTAAAACGATCCTGTGTAGATATAAGTTGACTTACATTGGCAGAGCTGATTATTTATCCAGGGATTAATGACGAAAGATTACCATAATATTAGATATTTTTATTCACATTATTGATTTTCCATATCTTTTTTAGAGTAGGCTTCTTATAATCCATCACCTAGTCATGTTATATACGTACATCTTCCAATCATGTAGCCAGTATGGGTTAGAGGCGGAGTCTGGAGTCTATCCGTGGCTTGAAAAGACACAAGCCAAAGGTCTGTCCTGGACAGGGATGCTGGCCCATTGTCTGGTACACACGTGCCAAACACATAATCTGGGCGATTTAGAGACAGCCGTTCACCCAACGACGCGCGTCCGGACTGCTGATGGAAACCTACAGAATGAAGAGACAACATGCAAAAAGGCCTTGCACGCACAGGGGAGTTGGGGTTCAAGACCCCAACCCTGGAGGGGTGAGGCAACAGGGCTGCACACTGATCCACTGGGCTGTATGATGTCACCTGATCTTTGTTGTGAAGAATATTATACTTCTGAAAGAAAAAAATGACATGGTATTTTCAGGGAACAGCCACTATAGCGGAAGAATCAGTAATATTCGGAATTAGGAATTGGCATCTTTTGTGATCCTGTACCTCACTTTACCTTTGTAGAATCCTGTCTGGGATGACACCCAGCTGGGACACGGTCAGCTGTGCTGAGGCTGGATCATCTAACCACCAGGTCTTCCAGGATCAGCAGCAGTCCTGACACATTTCCACGTGGCTTGTCGATGTCGGTCTAAGATGGTAAAACTCTCCTCAGCTTGTTTTGCTTACGTTCCTGAGAAGTGTCTTACACTGAGCAGAGCTAACAGGATGACGGGAAGACGGGAGTCAGTCATACAGACGGAAATTCAAGCCAATGGTGAGAAATCAGGAACGGCACGGCGCCTCACTGAAACCTGAGGTTCGCAGTTAAACCGATAAAGTTGAGGTTATGACCAGTTGAATTGGCTGGTGTCTGGCATGGTAACTCTATGGCAGGGCGGTGGCCACATCCGAAACCAAGGGATGGACCCGGTCAATGCAGTGTAAAGACTCAACACTGACAAATCAAACTCACCGGCAGCCTTCGGACTGTGTGGCGCCTGCCCGTACAGGTAGCATGACGCGAGGCATGGACACATCTGCTCGGATACAAATACGCAGCACACCTAAGCAAATATATAAAAAAAGAAAAAAAAAGAAACAGAGACGTGAGGAAAAATAATGGCCGAGCGGAGAGCGACAGAGAGCACAGTCAGGCTGTGGAATCCGGCCGGCCGGAGAAGACAGGGCGCACTCACAAGGCCCACAGCGGGAGGCTGAGACAGAGCTCCACTGTCTTCTCAAATGCAATAAATATTAGGAAACTGAGGCTTGGCCACTTCCCAAGAATAACACAAGCCCACACTTTCCAGTCAGGGCAGACACTGACGAATTACTGACTCTCCTGGATGATGGGTTGGTACTGATACCCAAGGATCTGAGAGACAGGCCAGGAAGGATGTTATTATTATTATTATTATTATTATTATTATTATATATGTACATGATGTGCAGGGTACAACAAAACACAAGATCCACAGAACATACATCGTTATTCTGTAAGTGTACCAAACACTTCTGGAGTCACAGAGTGAAGCCCATCTGGTTTGCTGTGTCTGTCCTCTTGAAAGTCTCTTTTAAAGACTGAATTTGCCTGAGAGACGGAAGCCTTGGAAAAAGGTTAACTCTCAAAGGAACACCGATCAGCCCGACACGATCCTTGTGACTCTGACCCCAGTCTGTCGCACCCCACTATGCACTCCGTCACCCGTCGATCACTGCTGCTCAGTCGCATCTGTGCCCACTGCCACGTGTCTGTAAGCTCCATCTGAATGCATGCTTTTGCTTATGAATGAATTAATATTCCAAGGGGAGGGGGGTAAGTTTTGCGCTATCCTGAGTCCAGTTTGCCAAATGGGGATGGTAGCACCTATTGACCGGTGAGTCATATTTGCTGTTCCTGGTGAGACTGTAACATCGGCACCTTGGGACTGTCCGTCGGCACGCTGCGACACCTGGCCTTGCGTAAACACAGCCATCGCAGACTGGTACGTCCTGTTTAACCGGGAGAACACCCCTCATGAGACACTGTAATAAATATATTCTCCCAAATCTAAAGGTACTCCGGCAAACAAAATGATGATAAAAGGAAACTGATGTGATATTTTAAATTTTTCATGTCCAAAACTGAGCCCTCAGCCCCTTCCAGCACTAAGGCGATCAACTGGAGTATCGATCCAAAAAAACACCTCAGTTGGCAGGCTGAAAGCCTGTCTTGTCCAGGGAGCAGGTCCACAGTTTGAGCCTGGCCAAGCCGGGGGAGGGTGTGGAAGTGACATTGCCAGTGTGTTGAGTGTTCTGACCCCATCCTCAAACCGTGCATTGTTGCCTCTGCTCCCAGAAGAAAGCAATGCCAGCATTCACTTCTAGCTGAGCTCCGCAGAAAGTGCCGGGTGCACCCCTGGTCTGTAACGACGCTGCTTCACCAGTCTAAGGCTTTCAGAGTGCACGTTAACAAAATGTTGTAACTCAATAACAGCCTAAAAAAACCGATAAGGCATATTAGCATACTCTAGCATTTTACTGGATGGTTACAATGAGTTAAAAACAAGCCAGCATAACCAACAACTGAATATTCTTAAAAATTTTAACTTCAAGTTTAACCTTGGGCAGGTGGTCTCAGAAATGACATTTCTTGTTACTGAAACCCAGATGCTTGCTTTTCTCCACAGTGTCCTCTAAAGATGCTCCTGAAATGCTACTTTGGAGAACCAGCACTCGAAGTTCTCTGTCTGGCAACTTACCGAGTGCAGTAATGAGTTCACCCAATAGTAATGATGAAAGAATCAACCTGGATGAAGTGGAGACAGCAGGCGGTTTGAGGTAAGAGAGAAATGCGAGTTACTCCGGTGGCCGGTCACATCAGTCCTTACGCAGGGAGTGGCGTCGAGCTACAGGATCACGCCGCTCTCTGGACCGCGCTGGAGACTGTGAGAAAAATCCCCCCCCCCCAGCAGGAGTGACACGGCTCCCCAAAAGCGGTCCGAAGGATCTTCGTAGGCTTGAATTGACGCGGGACGGGGGGATGTCAGAGTTGACGGAACCTGCAAGAGCGATGGGCGACCAAGGGGGTCTTGTGATGAAAAGGCTGATGTCTTGCTGGCCCCCTCCTCTTCGCACTCTTGCTCACCACAGGCCTGCTTTTCTGGAAGAGCCGCCATGGTGGAGGTATCCAACAGACCATTTATCATGGGGATGGAGTATTTTGCTGTTTTCGTCTTGGATTCTAAGGCTCACGCACCTCATCTGTATTCTACACGTTTTCTCTACCTTTGTCATTTGTTTGAAGAATATCTAACAGGTTTATATTATATTTTGCGTTGTGTATTACCTCGCATCCCTAATAAAAGTACAATGTGAGTTGCGTACCTTTTTCACACTATTGAATTATTGTTATTTAGCACATGGGCATATCAAAAAGAACAACAACCACGCTACAGATGCCCAGTGAAACACAGAATAGCACAAACATGCAGACAAGATGCAGCACAGAGGAGTATTTAAGGAGGGAAAAGGTATTTATTATGATCTTTCGCACAGAGGCACACTATAAAATGTTACCTCATGCATTTTCTTATCCATTGTCCCAACACCTGATGCGACAGAGAGCGGCATAATTTGACAGCCGTTTGTGTAATATGCTCTTTCTTTGCAGAACAATTTCAGCTTCATTCTCTTTTTGGAAAGAACAGCATCGCACAAAAGAAGAGAGCAGCACAAAGAAAACGGTCGAGGAAAATGGGAGGAGTATGAGAGAATTGCACATTTAAAGGACTCCGCCCTGTTCGAAGGAGCTCATTTCAATGATGTCCAAAATATTATCTGTCTCTTCTTTGGTTTTCCTGGATTTTCACAGAAATCACAGACTCTGTTGCTTAATGTATTCAGATGCATTCCTAAATAACAAGGTGAAAGCAAAATTAGACAGATATTTTAGTGTGTATGTACTGACAACAGGCAAAAGTGATTGATTATTGTGAAAGTTATTAACCTGATCAAACCTCAACCAACATTAGTTTTGCATTTAGTATCAGTTCATTCAAGGCACATATCACCTATGGGGGTGGAGAAAATAAAGAAAACACCTGACATTATATTAAAATCAAAGAATTCTTCAGAACAGCTTGAGTCATTCTTGAAATACCATAACGGTCCTGAGCTCTGTGTAGTGGGATATTGGACCATTCATCAAGAAAGAAAAAGGCTCTCGTTCTTTGAAGGATGAAGGGGGTGGAAGTATGCTTCACACTTCGTGCTTCAGAAGTTCCCATAAAGCTTCTGCGATGTTTTGATCTGGTGATTGGGTAGGCTGTGGAAGGTGCCTGATTTTATCCTGGTGTTTATGAAACCATTCTTGAAGCTGTTTAGCTTTGTACATGGAGGTATTATCGTCATGGAGGAACGGTGTCGGTCCCAGAGGCAGCACCTAGTCGTGTTACATGGCCTCATGTTCCTTGGCTGTTATTTGACCATGCAGAGCAGTCAGGGGAAATACTGACTCCCTCAAGATCACCGCCCATACCCTTTCACATCCCCCACTGCCCAACAACTGCCAACACACTTGGTGGGCCGAAGGCATCTCCCGGCTTTCTCCAGACTCTTCCTGATGACTCCTCGGACCGTGTTTGTTTTTTATTCTCCTGTGGTCCGGGTTTCGTGCTGCATGTACCAGGTTATGTGTCTTTGTGCGTTGGCCTTGAGTACAAGCGGTTTCCGGATGGTGGCTTGTGTGAAATCAGCTTATTAGCGCCGCGAAAAAGGATTTTAATTCCGCAATGTCATTTATCGGTGCCACGCATTATAAAATCAATCACGCTTTCGAAAATGTGATTGAAGTCCTCTCCTGAGTATCCCCGGCCATTCCATTGTGTTTGTTCTGTTCCAGCACCATCTGATTAAACTAATCAACTAAGGTTTGAGCCAACAATAAGGGGAATCAGGTTTTCTGGAGGTGAAATATAACAGTCACACAGAATGGCCGGGGGGTGGTCAAGGGGCGGACTGGGAACAGCTACTCTAAAGCTATCATTAGTAATCATAAAGGTAACTGAAACTGTTTTGCAGAGGAAACCAGTCCATTGATTTAACCTATCCACGTCATATTGTTCATATCGTTTCAAAAGAATTTTAAATAGACCAGCGTTTGCATGATATAATTTATGATTGGTTAGAAAATAAAGTTCCTTTATTTCTGTTGCCATGTTCATAAATCAGAAACGCGCACAGTGTTTGCACCTGTCTTATAATAAATCTGGTAATCAAACATCATCCAGCAGATTACAATCACGCTGTACTTGAAAAGCACTGAGAGCCCCCAGTATCCCAGAAGACTGGGAGACAAGGTGTTTGTATATACAGTCTGGGGGCCTGGCATGGTCAGGGGAGAGAGGACCAGACATACCTTTTGTCCCAGAAGACCTGGGGACAAGGTGTTCTCATATGCAGTCTGGGGGCCTGGCATGGTCAGGGGAGAGAGGACCAGACATACCTTTTGTCCCAGAAGACCTGGGGACAAGGTG
>JAACJT020000030.1:9652145-9671327 GCA_009936485.2 Gymnarchus niloticus
TTCTCATATGCAGTCTGGGGGCCTGGCATGGTCGGGGAGACACACATCTTCTATCCCAGACATCCCTTGCATCCCTTCCTCCCGCATCAGGGTTCACTCAGTGTCTGATATGTGATGGGGTCAGTCGTCAAGGTGGCATGCTGACTGGCACAGAGCCCAGCCTGTCATTAAACTTGCCCCGTCTCCCAAAGGAATCGGTTTCATCTCTACGCCCCCTGTGCCAAGTTCTTAAAAGACAAACGTGGCGATGGAGCCGTACATCATTACCTCATCGCTTGGACCATCCAGGGGAGCCTGGCTTTCATCCACGGGCTTCAAACAGGGCTGAAATGGAGCTTTAGCCTCGCTCCGCCACGCCTCGTAGGTGTGAACAGCTCGTGACGGCTCCTAGCCCCTAGTCGTCTGCGGGGTGTCGTTTCAGTCGCCGATCTCCAAAGGCGGTGCCGCCGCACACCCGTTCACATCAAAACCCACCTCTGCAGAGGGTGGGGGGGGTCATTGAAGGATGCTGCGTCTATGCTCATGCAGGGGGGAACAGGAAGTGGGGGGGGGGGAGCTGCCTAGATGCCCTTGAATGCTTTTCGAAATGTGCCTGTGTGGTTACACCATTTCTTGCTTCTCTCTCGCACCTACAGATGGTTCATTGTAGCCGTTTACGACATTTTTTTCCTACCGTCTCCAGATTTACGAAGATGTGCTTTGACAACAATAAGAAATTGGCAGAATCACGACAGTCATGCTCTCCAATGATGAGAGAAGCAGGTACAATTCCGAGATTTATGACAGAGCCAAAACTTTGTTCCTCTAAGCATCTCTTCCTTATTCGAAATGCTTCATTTTGCCAAGGGTGCCACTTGCTCCTCTCTGTTTGTCTAGCTTTATTATTTTAAAATACTTTTTTAATTGTAGGTGACACTTTATTGGGTCGCTGAGCTACCTCTCAGAAAGTTCTCGTATCGTGATGAAGGAACCAGACCCTCTGTTGCCTTTTTCTCCGACGCGAGCGAAGAGAGAAGTACTGATTCACTCTTCAACAATCAATCACAGCAGCCGAGGGAGAGGGTAGCCAGAAGAGGTAGGGGGGCAAAAAAATGCAAAGAAATTCATGAAGTCAGACAAAGGTAGTAGAGCAGTATAGCAAGATGGAAAGAGGAGGAAAAGAAAGTCATAAATAAGTGGAATTACTTGAGTTATATAAAGAAATAAAAATATAAAATGGGCTGGGACTCATATTCTGAGTAAGTGCGGAATGGCATTCAGAAACTCTGTTACACTTAGAGAAAGACCCCTGCACCCCATAAATAAAACTGATAACTTCTGTTGACCTCCAAAACGGTCAAAGTAAATGCCCTGTCCTCCTGAGGGAAGACAGACACCTGGCTGTGTTCTATACTCTGCATCAAACACATGGTGATCTGACGGCACCCAAGGGACAAAGGTACCCCACACCACCGGCCCGATGAGCTCTCGTTTAATTTTTCCCCCTGCAATCGTAGCCATCGGCAACAAATTGAACCGAATTCATGCCCGCAAAAAAAAAAAAAAATTCAACTGAATAGATTTTGGGCCCATTAAATGACAGTGTGAGTTTGTACATATGCATCCATTCTCCTGTTTAATTATAGGCTGTAATTATGTACCATATAATGTGTGTTTAAGTAAGGTGTGTCTTTTCCATGTGATGCGTATACTCCAGCGGTTGTTAAATTTAATTAAGAGGCGATGAATAGACTTAATTAATACCACGTATCTTTAATAAAATTTTTCTGCAATTAATGTATGGTGTGTTTAATTAAATACGAGCACATAATGCAAATATGCCTTGCCCATAGGGTATTACAGGCAGAGAGTGATGGAGTGACACAATGGATGCATGTCATCAATTCAACTACAGCAATCTCGAGACTGCGGTCACAAAAACGCCAAACAGTAAATTATATCTCTGGTCTCGGCAGCTTTGAAATGACTAGCAACCCGTCGGCATCGCGGATTGGGAAGGAGGGACGACGGCCATCCGGTTAATCAGCAAGAAGTCTACAGGCTTGTCGGCAGAGCGGCCCCGCTGTGCTTAAGCCACGAGGCGGGGCAGTTGGGAGCATGTTTCCGCCAAGGTGCATCGTTTGGCATTGTGGCTATGTGTGATTCGGCACGTCTTTACCAAAGCCAGGCTTGTCTTTATACATTAGCTTAAGGTCAAATTCAGCGAGAGAAGATCCTCTGCGGTTTTGCTGATGTAATAAGTGAGTCTGCATCCTTAAGAGTGTGAGAAGAAAATCTACCACCCCTCCATGTGAACCACTGCTTCCTGACACAGGCCAGTGAGGTCTCCTTTGGCCGTGGAATAGAAAAGCTGTTAAAAGAGTGATATTGCGTTATATTTGTGGAATGTGCTGGACGATGGACAAACAATTATCGTCGTTTTATTCTATCGAATCACAGCATCAAAGTTACCTGCAGATCAGTGGGAGACGTACAGAGCAATTTGTAAAATATACACTAAATGATTACAGTAAGAGTGTAAGATTCAAATCACTCTAATCTTGGATAAGCGTGTATTTGCCAAAACAGAATAAACCATCAAAAATTAGCAATTAATCTCATTTAGGGTTAAAAGAAACTTCTTAGTAAAAGGCCTTTAATTTAGATATTAAGCAATGGAAAATGACGTGCTATTCATTATAATTCACATACAGTACCAAAACTTACAGTGAGAAGGTACACGTCTCGATGTCTTCTGGGAGATCAGAGTGATCTGGTTTCCACCTTTATGGCATTCTCCATCTCTCAGCCATCGCGACTCGCAACGCCTGTGAAGGTTCCATTCATACCCAGAGAATAAGGGCAATAGATTCATAAAAATGAAGACAGGGTCAAAGGTCTCAAATAATCATTGGGGTGAGCACAGGACCCAAACTGGGGCCATGAAACACAGAGACAAACTAAGTTTTATATGGACGTTAACTAATGGGTTAAAGATCCTATCTGAGGAAGAGGCTACCGATAAAACAGACACTACGAAATTGCAGAACAAGCTTGAACACTAACCATTCTCACCACATCCTGGGGAACACGCTGCTTTCACGTACTTTTTGTCTCATAGAAGTCCTCTGCTTCTTATCTCACAGCCTGAGGCCATGTATGCCACCAGTGCCTTGCTGACAAAGGAATTTTATTCACTCATCTATTCCAGTCCTCTGTATTTTTTATCAACCTATATTTGAACAGATACGTTTTATGTGAGAAACTGTAAAAAAAAAAAAAAAAAAAAAACGGAAATCCCTTTCAAAGCAGTGAATACCACAGAAGCAGTGAGTACGTTTTATTTCCTCTTTTTTCCCCCCTTTTTATGTTGAAGTGCGTGTGTGTTTGAAGCTTCAGGATGATTTCGTTCAAGAGCATTATGTGACCTGTCCTGATCAAAAACGAGAGGCACGCATTTGAAACGAGAAGAAAGCAGCTATATCAAACTGGCTATCAGAATGAAGCACCTAATTACTTAAGGCCTTCACGCTGTAGCTCTGTTTGAGGGTTGGCCCCCTGGGCTCCCCAAAGGCCATTGTAATGATGTTTTATGCCGAGAAGCTGTGAGGTGAGGCACAGAGATGAAAGAAACACTAGCTGTTGCAGCTTGTTTGTTGGTTTATTTAGTTTTTATTTACATGATTTACACTTGTGTATAACATATTCAGCGTGAGCAGAACTTTCCAGTTCTAATCAGTGTCTCCACTTAAGTTTCTCATAATATTTTCTTATCTGAAGGTTCTTGCGCACAAATACACTTTTGTGTGAGCTAGTAATGTATGCGAGCACTGGAACAATTGCGTGGATGAAGGTGTTTAAAGACGGGAATTTAGAAAACTCAAGCTGGGCACCATCGATCATACAAGGTCAACATGTCAGGCTGTGTGGATTTGATATGTTTCTATAACTCAGCCAGCTGTTAATATCTGTGAGGTTATGTAAGTCGGGTCAGACTTTGAGTTTCAGCTCTGTCTCTGTAAGATCGCTTGCACAACTAGGCCTGTGTGGAATGTAATTAAAACTCTGCGGATCTCAGTTTACCGTGCTTACGTTTATTTACATTTTGCAAGTATTTATTTGGTGGGTGCTTCAAGTCAGGGCTTGGAGGTGAGTACAGCATGAGTAAAGGAGTAAGCTCAAAAACCAGGAGGGTCCCTGTGAGGAAGGGGAGATTGTTTGTCTTGTGCTGGAGAGTACCCAGATCATCATTATTGATGCTGATTTGTTCCACCTGTTCTTCATTCACAGTGCCCCTAAATTCTGATGTGCATCAGTCTTGTTTTGATATCAATCCAGTAGAAGAGCCCCTTTTTGTCGAATCTGGATGTCTGCACTGATCTGCTCATGTGTCTGGAGTTTGTTGTTTTTTTTTTTTCCCCCATTTCCTTCTTTGCCGAAACAGCAATTATTTCGGTTGCTTATCCCGAAAGCCTCCAGTTACCCCGTTCACTCTTCAGTTGCACCAACCCACGAAAATGAATCCCCTGAAAAAGCTGACACTGTATTGAAATCTGCTTGTGACGTAGACATATTTACCCAGTTTCTCACAGGCATCAGCAAAAGCCTGTAATCAGTATGCGTGGTAAAATACATGAGAAGTTATGAATACAAAGTCGTATGACATAGCGAGATGATACAGGATGCAGATAATTGGATGCGGTGCAAAATCCCCTTATGGGACGGTAGCTACGTCCAAGGCTCTGCAGACGGCAGCTGAGGAGTGCAAAGAGGAATGACCCCAGGAAGGGGCCTGGTGAGGTCTGGGGAACAGCCCTGTATCATAGGCGTCGATGGACAGTCTCTGGGTCAGCTGCCCCAGGAGAAGCCGTAGAGAGCCGCTTGATCCAAATCCACCTGGGACGACTGTTGCTGACAGGTTTGTCTGCATTTGGGCAAACGAGGAAACAGAGTGCCGGTCAAGCTAGTAAGCTTCCCCCTACCAAAAGATGGGCAGCTCTTTGGCTGCCAGCCCTGGAGCCAATTAGTGGTGACCGGCTGTGGCTGGTTGCCCCTCATCCCGTGAGGCTCTCTAGTGTGATTTATCCCTAGGCTTGGCTGTCGCAGCACTGAGACACGGGGCTTCATGAGCCACCCCTTTGCACCCTACCGTCACAATACTAATACTTGACAAGCATATAAGACCAGAGACAATCGCAAACAATGTACCAGTTTAATTCTAAGGGCTGAGAAGGGTGTAGCTCTGGCAGGAACGTGATTGGAGCAATTGGTGTTGACTCACAAACCTTTCTCTCGCTCAGGTCTAATGGTTCGACTTGCTCATTTTCATCTTTTCCTGGCCCCGGAAAACACACCGAGTACCATTCTGTCATTACTGCTTCCTTGTTCACCATGAATTTCATTTTCATTTCTCTTTCTTGAAAACATGAAATTTCTTCAAATATACAAGTGCAGAACAGTGAACAGGAGAAACAATGACATCTCTGGAGGTCAAAGAGATGCAGCATCATGGTGGAACGAGCCTGGTGGTGAGTGATGGGATTCTAGTCAACAGGGAGTAGCAGTAGTCAAGGGTAAATGACAGCGGCCTGGACTAACAACTGCGCTGACAGCATTGCAAGATGTAGGCGGTTCTGTGGGATCTTGTAGAGAAAAAAAAATGCAGGATTGAGTAACAGATGTTATGTGGTGGGAGATGGGGAGGTTCTTATCTGGGCTGATGCCAAGGTTTTTAGTGGTTACTGATGATGCTCTGGTCATGTTGTTCAGGGTGACGGTTAGTTTGTTGTGCAGTAAGGCGTCGACTAAGATGTAGTGAGCTCCGTCTTTGACAAGTTGACTCGCGGTTGATGGTTAGTCATCCGGCTGGAAGCGTTGATAAGACGTGCTTCGTTTCACTGGGAAATCTGAATGTCAGAGGTGGGGAAGGAGAGGAAGAGCTGGATGTTGCCAGCATGATGACAGAATCCTGTCATGTTATGCTTAGGGAGAACAGGAGGAGATCCGGCAGTGATCCCTGTGAAACTCCAGCAGAGGTGTGGGAGAGATCTCTGCCAGATCACATGGTAGCACGTACACTGAAAGGTAGGAGTCAAAACAGCTTAGTGCAGCGCTGTTAATTCCAAGATGAAGTAGAGACATTACCAGGATCTGGGAGCTGATGGTCTCACACACTACATGAAGAGGATAAAGCAGGGCGATTTAACTGAGTGATGAGGCTCAGGAACATCAAGGCCTTAAAAAAAAATTCAGAACTTAATTCAAGGAGATACATTTAAAGAGCTGACAGAAGACAGCATGTTCTAGAGTATTTAGGAAAAGGATACTGGCCTGTAACTCTGAGCTGGTCTGCAGTCAGCTCTTCAGGATGGATATGCTAGTTTGAAAGAAGTGAAAAACATAGCAAGTAAGCAGAATGATCATAGAAGTACATGGAAAGAGACAAGCAGAAGTAACATGGAGTAGAGGAGAGGAAAATGAGTCTGAAAGGACAGAATGATGGTGACACAACCTTCAGATGCCTTTCTGGGACTTTTGTTTTTTGCAGAGAAGAGGTTAAGTGAGAGATTAATGGATGAAACATTCACTTTGAATGTAAAATGGGGCAGTGATGTGGTTCTGTAGGTTAGGTGTCTGTGTTTGTGACTGAAAGATCGTTGCTTAAAATCTCACAACTGACAAAAGTGTCCATATCACCACTGGACCCTTGAGCAAGTCCCTTAACCTCAGTTTCTCCGGGGGTGCTGGATACCACCTGACCCGTGCACGGACTCTTGGCTCTCAACTTGGAGAGCAAGATGGCAAAACACAAAAGCTATGAATTTCCCCACGAGGATGAATAACGTAATGATGATGATGATGGTGATGATGATGATGATGATGATGATGATTATTATTATTATTATTAATAATAATAATAAAGTCATTAACAGTTAGAGAGAAGTTGGAAAGAGATGGAAGATCACAAGAGAGGAGGAAATATAGAAAAGGTTGTGTTTTATTAATAACAGACTTCAGTTTTTCTTTCCTGAAAGAATATTAAGTTAGCCAAGGAAACTGCTAGGTGAAATTTAGCCAGGAGGTTCTTGCAGGCCTCCAGGTGGGTTTGGCCCTTTCCGTTCAGTTACGCATGGCTTAGTCCTGGAGCTTAGCTGGAGGAAAGTCTGTCTAGCCTGAAGTCAGCTGACAGCCACATTCAAGGGAGGTTGGAAGTAGAGTTGAGTCAGCAAGTAAGCTCATAAAATAGTTAATGAATGGATGAGAAGCCAGAACTTTTTGAAGGAAAGTATAACGGGCCTAAGAACTTTCAAGTTCTGTGAGAAAGAGAATGAGCATGGGGAGACGGGGGAAGGGAACAGGAGAAATAAGACAAAATAGTATTCGGACAGATGAAGAGGGGTAACAAAGAGATCTGGGGTGCTGCAGTATCTCAGGAAGACCAGATCAAGCTGATTGCTGGCTCTGTGGGTAGAAGCTGACTGAGCCACGATGAGGTTGAATGAATGCAGCAGGGAGAGGGAGCCAGTAGATGGAGAGGTAGATGTTTAAGGAATGAGTGGTGAATTGTCAAGGGGGGGGGATAAACGAGGTGGCCTGTCAAGTTCATCTAGGACGTAGCCGAGGGATCCTGGGATGTGACAAAGAAAAATAAACACCGTGGTTTTCCGGTACTGTGACAGTTAGCATGTAATGTCTGAAAGAAGAAAAAAAATCGAAGGACACCGTCATTTTGTTTTGCTGTGATTATTAAATCTATGCCTCTTCCTTGGATGGGGGAGTTGTGGGGGAACAGCGGCTGTTGATGAGGACCATTGAAATAGCTATGTTAGGAGGACTGACCCATAATTCAGTTAGGGGAAGAAGGTGAAAGGATTGATGAGGACGTAAGGTAGAATGAAAGCTACATTAACCGTCAATTGTAAGTTCCATAGGCCTGCTGAGAAAGTGAGGGCAGACGGAGAAGAAGTCTGGAGATGCACTAATCTGCTAAGGCAGGGTTGACGTGTGTTGTGCGCAGTGACAGACACTCTGTACGGACCATTCTGAACTGAAACAAGATTCATTATTTTGTTACACAAGCTAACTCATGTAACCGGACCGGTCTCGTAGGAACAGTCAGAAAAAGTAAGCAATGTATTGTCTTTTTTCGCTGCCCTTTTTGAACGAGCAGGACCCGCGTGTGAGCTACCAGGGTAATCATGCCACTTGTCCTGGTGCTTCCATATGCTGCTATGAATGCAAAGCCTGAAGTTACGACCACTCATGGGCGGGAGACTACGAGGAGGGATTTTAAAATCGTAAACATATCGTCTACCCAGTAGGCAGGCTCAAGATGTCAGCAATGACAATCATCGTCAGAACACAACCTGACTGTAGAACTTTAAAATAATGAACGAATCCATCCAAGTAATCGTAGTACCGCATCCAACTCAGGGAAAATCGCCAGGAGATGACGGATGAGATCCCACAGGATCATTCTTCACTGAATGGATCCCTGAAAACCCAGAAATGATAACAACCAGAAAAAAACAGAAGAAATCCAACATTTGGTATAGCTGTGAATGGACCCAGATGAATGAAAGAAATGCAGGTGTGTTTCTCCTGCATAAAAATGAGCTCATTACGACACAAAGATGCTTCGATCTCCTTATGGTTATTTGTTGTGAGGAATCATCTTTTGCAATCTCACAGAAGGCTATGATGGATCTAAACAAGAGTTCTCTTCAGAATATTGGTGAAGGCTCACTTTATCTCTACTGCAAATACTTCAGTATGTCTAAGAATTAGATTAGTACAATATCTCATCGGGTTTTAACTCTACCTGACCTCCATTAATCATATGTAACTGTCTGAAATATTTCTCATGTGGACCGCTTGTAATTTTGACTCAGATTCATTTTGATGATATTAATTACAGCATGGGTAATTATAGGAGAAATCAATTGCACAAAAAAAGTTTAGGGACTGAGTTAAAAATGAATTAATAAAGTGTTTCTCCTGAGGATAAAAGGCAGCTTCCTGTGTGTAGTGATGTGGGTATGTGTGAGTGAGTTCTTGCTGATATGTAAACAGATATTCTCCTGTTGTCTGTTGAAGTTCAACATGCTTCAGAGGGAAATCCATTACAGTCTTAGACACTTACTGCGTATTAACTTTTGGGCGCTAAAAGGACGTTTCCAGCTCACAGTTTAGCTTTCGTTTTCAGTATGGCGAGTAATCCTGCTAATCAGACTAATGTAGTAAGCAGTTCATTTGAAATGTTAAAGCGATGCTTGCAGTAATCAGTAAAGCACGCCGTAAGTGAATGAAACAGTTTTGCGTGTAAGTTAGGTGTCTGTCTGCCAGAGTAGTGAATAATGCATTTAGAAAAGAAAAATTAAAAATAGACAATACCGTATTTGGACATGCAGGTTTCCACATTCAAGGAATTCGTCGCGATGAACGAGCTCCCACATGCATTAAATATACCATGACTCTCACTCATAGACGTGAAATGCAAAAAAGCTTTGGAAATACACACTTATTTGCATAAATGAATATATATGGTTACAATTAGTATGAAGATTTCAAATATAGAGATGCGGACGCAGCACCGGTATTAAATATAAATATAGGTGTGAAAGGTGACACAGTTAAATATATTATTTCCAATACATACTGTAATATATACTACATCTCCAGTGCGGGGTTTGTCTGAAAATTAATTCTGCACTGCAATGGTTGCGTGGCTCTCTGGGCAGCACTGTTGCCTCACGCTTTCAGGGTCGGGGGTTTAAACCCTGCCCCTGCTCTTTGCCTATGGAGTTTGCATGTTCTTCCGGTGCTGGATGAGTTTCCCTCTGCAAGTCACAAGCATGCAGTTAGGTAAAATGTCCACAGTGTGCATCTGTGTACCATTCAGTGGGCTGGCATTCAGCCCAGGGTGTAGCTGTATCTTGTACTCTGTGCTGCCTGCTATAGGCTTCAAACCACCCAGAGGTGGATGAGGGTGGAAGACGGGTAGTCTACTGATGTTGGTAAGAGATTCCAAGAGGTCACCTACTGGCTACTCAGACGGTAATAAGTAGCCGGTAGGTTGGCACAGAGGGACCTGGGTACAAGCGGAGAGCGGAGACCTGAAAGACCCAGTGAGTGTAACACAGGATTTCAAGGAAGGGCGTAAGATGTATGAAAGTGTAACTGTTTAATGACATTAATCAGAATTTTTTGAATACTTTTTTTAAACATTAAAATCTAGGAAATTTCTGTTGAAATTCAAATGTGTCCAGTGTGTGGTTCACCCATTCGATACATGCGCTCCCTCGATCTGCTGAGAATCACACCGATCTCACCATCAAGAGTCGAGCCTCCCACTCAGCACAAGCGTTCGGCCGTGCTACGGAGGTTGGCTGGGATATGGCCGGTGTGGGTCAGAGGTCCCGGCGTGTTTGGGACCATTTCAGCTCAGTCCGCCGCAATCCGCCGCTCTACAGAGCACACGGCGGCGGTGGCGCACGAATCCGCTTGCGTGGGTCTGCCTTCTGATTCATTTGTCGGCATCCGTCGGAAAATGAAGAGAAGAAAAAAAAAACCCGCAAAGCGGTTACTGCTGGTTCTGTTGGGTGGGGAAGCAGCCAAGTCGACAGGTCAGTAAGTGGATGTAGGATGCACATCTTAAGAAGCCGGTCCTGCAGAAAAGCTATTTGAGTCCTATCGACCTTTCTTTGGAGGCTGTGGAGCTGGAGTTGCAGTGACGGCGGGCAGGATTTAGAGGGATTACCAGCCCCAGATTATGACAGACAGACAGGAGCTCAGCTTGCTGGTGGAATGAAGGCCTCGAGGCGGGCACATCAGGTACGGCACAGGGGGCAGGGATTAGTGGCGGGCTGTGAGATGTCCCGCGGTCTCAGTTCAGGGTCTCTCCAGCCTGTCTCTTCAGCTTAGTAGGAGTTGTAAGAATAGTCCCAAAACACCCCGGGTCTAACTAACCAACCTCCGTAGGCAGACGGGGATTTCACAGGAACAGAGGCCAAGAGAACGACCCGGAAGCAGAATGTCCTACATGTGAAAGACCATCGGAGCGCACGACGTACGGTGTGTGTAGAGTACTCAGCGCGACCTAACACACTCACTCTGACCGGTTTGGCACGGCACTGCTCCCCTGGCACCCGGGGGCAGCCAAGCGTAGGCAAGTAATCTCCATTAATGCTGCTTGTCCCGGGCCAAAATACTGAAAATCTGCCAGTTTCACATCAGAGCGGCGGTTGTTTAGTAGAAAATTTCACATGTATAACATGTGGCGTGAAGAGCAATCCATCCACTCTTTATTACAGTTACTCAGCCGGTTATTGACCACAGAAATACACTTACATACTCCATATCCATGTGCTCCATATCTCAAAACACAATGTACATTTTTTTCTGTGTATACGTATACAGTACCGTGCAAAAATCTTAGGACGACAAAGAAAATTGTTGTTATATAATTACTTATCCATGCTTGTCAGTTTACATTTCCCGAAGTCACCGCCAAATTTGCAGATTCCATGCAATATACCCACGTATTTGTTTGACTTAATCGTGAGTACGTGCTGTTTGGCTAATCAATACCTCATAAAGTTAACAATCTAATTAAAATTGCTAAATTTGTCAGCTGGTGTAACAAACACATTGAATGGCTGAGGTGCTTTCAAGGAGAGGTTTGCCAACAAAGTTATGCTCTTCTAGCGATCCAGCCTGATATCAGTAACGTTTTGGAATAGAATTCTTTGCGTTTTTTTCTATTACAGTTCATTTGTGTATAACGTCAGTCTTTTTTTTTCTGAGCAAAAACGCACTTCCTGCCATGATAAATGACCTTTGATGTTTTCTTTGACTTTTGTACAGTAATGTGTCCCCCCGTCTGGGGAAGCTGTTCAACTGTTGTATCAGCAATTCAGGCTGGTGGTGTAATGGTGTGGGAGATATTTTCTTGACACACTTTGGGCCCCTTGGTACCAACTGAGCATTGTTTTAACGCCTCAGCCTACATGAGTATTGCTGCTGACCATGTCCATCCCATAATGACCACAGTGT
Source organism: Gymnarchus niloticus (assembly GCA_009936485.2). NCBI lineage: Eukaryota > Metazoa > Chordata > Actinopteri > Osteoglossiformes > Gymnarchidae > Gymnarchus > Gymnarchus niloticus. The sequence continues at coordinate 9,664,179 of JAACJT020000030.1, forward strand.
AGACATCTTCTAATGGCTGCTTCCAGCAGGATAACAGGCCATGTCACAAAGCTCATGTCAACTCAGACTGGTTTCTTGAACATGACACTAAGTTCACTGTCCTCAAATGGCCTCCACAGTCACCAGATCTCAATCCAATAGAGCACCTTTGGGATGTGTTGGAATGAGAGATTCACATCATGAAGATGCATCCAACAAATCTGCAGCTACTGCGTGATGCTGTCATGTCAATATGGACCAGAATCTCTGAGAAATGTTTCAAGCACCTCGTTGAATTTATGCCATCAAGAATTAATTTAGTTCTGAAGGCCAAAGGGGGTCCAATCCAATAGTAGCCCGGTGTACCTAATGAAGTGGCCAGTGAGTGTATATACACACAGGCAAACACTATATATTTTGTACGTTTATATATGCGTGTACATGCGAGTTCTCGAAGTACAGCAGTTGTTCTTACTCTCAGGTAATATTACGCTTCGGTCTACAAGAGGCCCATAAATGTTTGCCTTCGGAAATAAGCCAGTGGTCTCCAGCTGGCGCTGGTAGGCCAACGTCAGAGGTGTCTGGGGGCCGTATAAGGATGGAGTTGTGCGCCGAGCCTGGAGAAAAGAGACCCAAACTGGATACATACCTTAAGACAGTTCAGCAACCACCAAGGTTTGGGGGAAGGAGCCAGCTGGTTCTTAGGATGTGCGCACACAGACTGGCTCGTGGGGGGGGTACACAGACTGAAAACCCGCTTTTAGCCAAGTCTGGAGGCCCTGTGGCCTTGTATCATCACATACATCTGCAGACACTGGTAGAATACCATTCAGTGACACGGGGAACAGAAGAAATCAATATCTCTGCCACGAGAAGGTCTACCAGGCCCCAAGCCAGGTTTAGAAGTTAAGGGCTTAAGAGACGATGCCTTTAAAAAACAAGGAAGAGCAAGAGGAAATGCCAGATGCAAGCATAAATTGACTGAGCGTACAACTTGATTTGTGTATGCTTTTGAACAAGCTGATTTTACTGGTTCAAATTTTAACCTGGCAACCGGAGTGGTAATTCTGGTAACAGTCAAGCAAATTCCATATAAAGATGTAGAGTGTGGTGATGTCAATGGTCTTTCACTTGTACAGATGGTGCACTATAGGCTCTGTTCATTTCAGCTTTGGTGACTCAGCATTCTTGGCCATCTCAGTGACTTCCACGTGCAGCCCCAGATTTCTCTGAAGCCTCCCTAAAGGCTTGTGGAAACATTGAACCTCTGAAATAACCTGGCCTACATCGAGGGTCACAGCAGGAGTAAACAGGCCAGATTTATTCTTACAAATCCTGAGACCGTGCTTGTAGGCCATGCCAAGACACACACACACATACACACACAGACTAACCCTTACCCAGCCCAAACCTTAGCCATGAGTCACCCAATAAAATATAACACGTTTGAATATTTAGGGTTTGATCGGATTCACAGATTTTTATAAAATCGAGTTGGCCCTTGTGGGGACATGACAAATGTCCCCATGAGGTAAAAAGTATCAGTTTTTCATTCCTTCAGGGAACATTGTCCCCATACAATGTGAAAATTACATGCACACACATCCACATACACACGCAAAATTTCTGCCATTAGCAATTACGTGATAGGTGTATACAAAGCACACGTGGTTTTAATTTTGAAGCCCTTTCTCCCGAACAGTACAGTTTAGTTATACTATAGATGCAGGGAGACAGGAGTTTAATGGCACTGTAGTCTTTCTCATTCTGATGTTGTTTTGCTGATTCACTGGTTTCATTTCTCATGCAATCCCCCCAGCTCTCCACCCTGCTACCTTGCTGCAGACTTCATGGCGATTCTCCCGCCCAAATAAGCGATACACCCCTCTGTGTACCTAAGCACATATGCTTGCAAGTGTGCCCCCTCACATACTTAACACACTCAGTTTCCCTTCCTCCAAATGTTTTCCCAACCTCCTATGGGTGTGATACCTGCTGCCGAGCTTAGGGAAAGAAGTGTGTGGATGAGGGAAGTTTCACTGCAGTTACCAGATGGAACAAGCAGAGGGTATTACAGGGAAAGTGGGGCTTTCATATCATCCCAAAGCTGCATATAACTTGCATTGTGGTCAACTGTCCATCTCTTTCTTCTGTTCCGACTCTGTCCTCCTTTGCTTCATGAGATCCTGTTGCAGGCAAAGTTAGATCTGATGCCTCGCATTTCACCAGCTTTCTGAGTCTAGATTCTGTTTTACTTTGCTGTTTGAATCTGCCTTCCTGTTGCAGAGGAGGTGGAACAATTCCTACCCTGGTCACATCTGTGGTTCTGCTGTAGATCGCACACACACACACACACACACATACACATACACACACACACACACACACCTTGCATTTGCATTTAAAACCCCTGGTACCGATCATCAATTATTCACTAGCCCCTGGACACTGCCAGGGACGCCTGATCCGACTTCCCAAGGTTCACCTCTCCACCCACCGCTTCCCCCGTCGCTTCTCGTGGCAGCCACTGTCATTTCTCTCCTCTGTCTCTTAGTCTTAGTCAGTTGGGTGCAGCCGAACAAAACAAGTGCAAATTGCTTCGCCAGGTTCTCCCTCGCTTTTTACGGGAGGCCTGCAAGACGGCAGTTTCGGCACGAAGGGAGCCGGGTCTCATTTTTTTTTTACAATGAAAAAACCATCACCGACTGCCATGTGTAAGCAGAACTGGAGGCACTGCGCTACCGTTATCCAGGTTCAACATCATATTGCTGGCTTATGCATTGAAACCGGTAGAGTGAATCCATGCTGAAGCTGAACATTACACATGTCAAATGTTTGGGAGACTCGCTGTTAGATTTGCTGGGAACTATGGGAACTTGGCATGAGAGGTTTGGACTGGGGACTTTTTGGGGATTGCAGGAATTTAACAACTTATGGGTGAACCTACAACGAATGATGGCTTTGGAAGGACAAAGTGATACAAACCACATGGTGTGGGGGGGAAGGGTAACAAGGTTGGCTGCCATGGCTGGAGATAAGTGTAAGAGGTTGCTTTTAATATTAATGATGCGCAAAAGAAATCAGGTCTGACTTCTCCCTTCTTGGATGTCCATTTCCTCCTCATCTCGCTCTCATCCGTTTTAATGTCCCATATATAGGGGTGCTGTCTGAGGTCCTGATGAGTTTACGGGTGAGGATGAGATCCTCTTTCCTCTCCAAGATGTTCTGAATGGAGGTACGACTCCTCCAGGGTACTGCGTAAAATCACAGAACGCCCACCGGCCGATGCGTAAACACGTCCCTAAGGCCTGCTGAAGGGGCACGGGTCTGTAAAACGTAAACCACAAGTGATCAAAAGTGACACAACCTTGCAAAGAATATGACAAAGATGGTGACATTTCCAAGCCTACATGTGGAAAATTTTCAGTGTTTTTTTCTTGCAGATTTAGAAACGCAATGTAAACTAGGTAGGCAGATGTTTAGCCAAATTTAATTCACTAATCAGGTAAATTATTTACATAATTAAAGCTCTTTCTAAAATAATTAAATCCTATAAAATGTAAATCAAACCATCCATCTATCCATCCATCCATCCATCCATCCATCTGCAGATTAGGATGGGGCTCAAAGCAGAGTGACACCCTTGACACGATGCCAGGCCATCACGGAACACACATGCATGCACTGTTGACAAATCTGCATGCCTATGGACTGTCTGCAGAATCCGGGGAACCCAGAAGAAGCTCACACAACTCAGGGAGAACATGTAACTTTGTTCACGTAAGAGAGGAGTGGAATTCAAGTTCCCAGCCTTGTAAATGAGAGGATAGTGATGCTCACTCAACGGCCATGACACCTCAGAATTAGCATTTAGTCTGAATGCTACAAAAAAATTTAAGACTACATCCAGATATCCTATCCAAGATATGGTTGGATGGATATTTAACATAGAGAAGACATCTAATCTAAGTCTTAATAAATCTAAATCTGTGAATACAAAAATACCGAATGTAAAAGTCACAGTTGGCATTACCACTTTTAAAAATCTGAGAAAATTGATGCTGATTAAGCCCACGCTCTTCTTGTCGATGAAGACGTGGGTGGGGAAAGGTGAGGGAGAGCAATGGAGAGCGACACGAGAAAGACTGCAGGATCTCCGCTCGCCTCTGGTGTCCATACTCAGCGTGGCCCGCAATAAAAGCCAGATGTGTCACTATGCTTGCAGCCATAGTGGTTAGCCAGCTCACCCATCACAACTCATTGTTTACTGTTAACACCATTTGTACCCTCAGCCTGGGCAGCTGGGTCTGTCCTTGGCCAGTTTCCACGAGGAATTCATTCTCTTTTCTGAAAAGCTCAGATTAAAGTCCTTTTACATTACGAGATCTGTGTACAGTACATACTTCCCGCTCGAATAAGTTTCATCAACTCAGATTAAAGATTGTTTTATATTTGTGTAAAGTATTAAAAATTAAGTGAAAGCATCCAAATGTTATATAACCATATTTGCAAAGCAAATAGGGATGGCTCATTGCGTAGTACTGTTGCCTCACACCTCCTGGGATGGGATGTTCAAATCCCGCTTCTGTTTAGTGTGTGTGTGGAGTTTGCTTGTTCTTTTTGTGTGACGAGGGTTTTCTCCGACAGTCCGAAGACATGCAGTTACGTCCGGCATCTTCAAAATCATCTGTGTACCTGTGTGCATGTGTGATGCACTGGTGCACCGTGCAGAAAGCCTGGGATAAGCCACGTGTCACCAGTGACCCGATGCGGATGAGCTTTAGGATAATGGAAATCTGGTTACGTGTTATTTTGTATCATTAGTATAAATCTTTGATGGATAAGGGCCGTGTGGCTTCAGAAATGATACCCTGGAATCGGACAGGTACCAGCCACGCTGCTGCATTGCACGTTGCAAGTCTGATACAGTTCTAGGAAGGCGGAGTCAGGGGCGGGACAAGGAGACATCGTCTAAATCAACGGCTAATGATCCTGGAAGAGTGCATATTGAGCTCAGAATTAATTAGCAGAGAAGGAGTATGTCAGAATTAAAATTTGCTGCATACACTGTATTACAGCTTTTATGAAAACTTGATATCAGTAAACCTCAGCTGTGTGAGAAGTGACAGCTTCACTCCCATGTTGAGTGCCTCCTCCCCATATCCTGACCTGCTGCACCTTTGACAGTTCCAGCAGTTCAGTGCAGTCGCCACAGGTTAAAAGATGTACTCTCTTGGAACTTGACAGCACAAGCCAAAAAAAGGAATAACAGACTCCGTCTGGCGGGGAGTGCACTGGGCCATGTGGGATTATAGGATGGCTGTATGGGGCTCTTGGCTCAGACTCCCGTGCTAGGCCGGAACGGCCGTAATGAAGCGGTTTGATGCTCTCTCCAGCAGTCACAGTGGTGGAGAGACCCAACTGCTCGCATTGGCATGGCACCGGGAGGATATCCTGGCACTGTCTCAGTAAGCCATGTGTACTGTCTTCCACGGCTAGGTAGGGAGTCGCTGGCTGCCACAGCAGACAGAGCAGTGGGCAGTAGTACCATGGAGCTGTGCGTTCCTTACAGCCACCTGCTATCACTGTTAGCATTTTCGCATCATATGGGAAGCTCATCTCAGCCTTGCACCCTGTGCTGCCTGGGATGGGCTAAAGGCCCCCCTCCGTCAACCCAACCATGACCAGGATAAGAGGTTTGATGATGGATGTATGGATGGATGAATAGACAGTTGGATGGATTTTAGTCTTTGGCAGATCCTTATTGTACGGTATGTATATGGCTTACATCTTTTCATGTAATTTCTATATCTACAGAGCAGGGCATTTGCATATCAAATATCTCAAGTCTGTGCTGTTAGCTGGGAACCATTTCTATGTGTACTGGTCTAAGTGCAGGATAGTTAAGGGTAGGACCCAGGAAAGAGGAATTCAAGTTGGGAAAGTCTCGGTGTCCTCCGTGTGTTGTATTTGGTCACCCATCAGAAGAAAACACCTTAGCTAAAAGTGAACCAAACACTCTAGAATGTTCTCTGGTCCTGTCAGTCAGTAAGAGTGCTCATGTAGCTTATCACGCAAAAAAAAAAAAAAAAAAAAATCTGGAGCTGTTTTACTTGTGATGTTTCTTTCATTTAAGAAAAATGCAGGACACCAAATAAGTGTGAGAAATAATCATTTCCACTGTAGGTTACAAACTGCTGACCGAAAATTTCAAAGTGGTATAAATTAGGAAGTTCTCCATGACTCTGTAGCCTTATAAAATGTAACGGGCATTCAAATAATTTTCTTATTAAATGGAAAAATAATTAAAAAGACCCACTGCTTTTCTGCTTGCCAACTTGTTGACATTAAAGGTTAATTGTACAAAAAAAAAACAATTGCAACTGTATGAATTTTATTAAATGCATTAAAGATGTTTTTTAGCTATTCTTCTATTGTTGAGAAAACATTTTCTTTGAGGGTCCAGTGTTTTATATTTGTGCGTGCAACGTGGGCAGAGTTGGGAAAATCTTACATGCTCGTGGCAAAGACAGACTGCTGGTCAAGCCGTTGAGCATGGGAACACGTGGGGGGTCCGCGTGTCCCGTTCCCCTTCTGGCCGTCACACGTGTGTACATACACAAATACAGAAGTGTACAGTGTCATCTTGAAAGGGGGTTGGTGGGGGTGTGAAGGGGCATCTTGAAGAGATCTAGATCAGTTAAAGTCCAGGAAAACTGCAATTAAGGTAATCACAGGCAGAGCTCCTTGAATACGACCCGCTTGTGTTGAATTAATCCACAATAAAGACAGATCTCGGTCATGAAATCTGAGAGCTACAGGTATCGACCCTGCTCCTTCTCCTTGAAAATGCCAGCTATTCCTCATGGCTGGCTTCAGGACGCACTAAGAGGCGTCCCCCCCCCCCCACACTTTCCAGGGACCAGCTGTTTGTCTTCCCCTGCCAGTGAACTGCTTTAAAGCTCAATTGTGCATTTTGCAGATAAAGTGGCAAAACTACTAGAGGCTGTGTTGTGAGCAGCTGTTGCTATGACAACGGTGGTTTCGAGACCAGGTTCTCCATTACCACTTAATTTAGGCTTCCTAATTGCATTCCATAGAATCTGTGGCCACAATATCTGCAGAGGGGGGGAAAAAAGCCTCCCAAGATCTACCCCCCCCCCCCACCAC
>JAACJT020000030.1:9675291-9694752 GCA_009936485.2 Gymnarchus niloticus
ACATTCTGGACAATATCAACAGATTCAAGCAGAGAGCCAAAGGCCATACTGCAAGGATCTGAGTCATTTTCCATGTGAATGTTAGAATCCCCAACAATTACCGCATTGTCAGTACATTATTTGATACCTGCATGCATGTGCACGGAAGACAGAAGAGGTAGTCCCTGCAAATAAGAATGTCTTACTTAATTTCTATGTCAGATACATACATACGTAAATGGTCTAATTTTATCAGTATCCATTGCTGGGTGGAGAAAAATTATTGCACAACACATGTTTAGTCAGCTGGCAGGTGGTAGGGATGGAGCAGGGGCCATCCACCATCAAAGTGGACTACAATTCAGTAACTAAGGTTAGTTTTATCCTCATTTCTCTCTTTTCCAGTGTTTTACAAAGAGTGAGATTGTGGTTAAAGAAATCACTGTCCTTCTTTTAGTTCTCTTTATTTGTGTTCTGGCCGTAAAGACCTTCATGCACTTTGTTTGGTTGGGAAATGGCAGGAGCTGGTCTCTGGGACTGTTGTGAAAACAACAACTGGAGAGGGAACTAAATTGAGCCCCACCAACCTGACCAGTCTGGTTTGTTTTTTTTTGTTTTTTTTTGTTTTTTTTTAGCATCGTTGAGACTTGACTGCCTTCCACCCCCCATACTCCCCCCTCTATACTCCCACCAAACAATTTCTCAGTTTGTTATGTTGGTTTAAACGGTGGTGGGGGTTATTGCCAAAATAGGGGAAAAGTACTGCAGCTCAAGACAGAGATATCTGACACCTGCCTTGAAAGTAGGTGAGGCAGATAATTTCTTTTAAACTAATGGAGGGAAAATATTTACAGGCCTTGGAGCCTCAGCACAAAGCCTTCCATAGATAGATGACTGCAGAAAGTATTAGTGTTATGTAATTCATATAAGCAAATTGCATGGTTTTATTGTACTTCATGCTGCCTGCAGCCAGAGCTTCCTGTCTTCCGCAGACAATGTTGGGAATTCTTAAACATTTCAAACAGAATTTAGTTGAATAAAAATTAAATGCTTAGACAAAACGCTGTGACTGTGCATACCCTTCCCAGTTGGACATGAGTTTGTGAGTGTTGGTCAGAGAGAATCCGAAACATCTTGTTTAATCACAGGAAGTAGTTGCTGTGAACAATTGTTTTGGTTCTTTCAAGACTGAGATTAATTACACACTGGAAAAAAGAAGAAGTGCTTGGTATGCAGTTTTGAACAGGAAAGTAAGAGGAAGCTGGGGCAGATATAGATTGCAGTTTGCAGGCACGTAGCTGGCATTCAGAAAATGCCAAGAGATAACAATTAATGTTCTGCTAGTTGGAAAAACTGTGTTCATTTTGTTTGCGTAGCATCGAGTATCAGAGATTTAATTCGTTCAGTACAATGTCCAACAGATGAGTGTGTCTGGAAATGAAGAAATATTTTATTACAGCTGGAGATTTCCGATAACGAAACAATTCATGGGTCTGAGAAATGTACTTATCTTTTCAGTGCTCTGGTATGGTATTACCATTTTATATAAACACCAAACATTACTGAGCTAACTGTAAATGAATGCAAATGGGACGTAGTCATATTTTAATAAGAGCTAACTAGTTGCTTTAATGTCACTGTTTATTTGAGAAAAGGTCAATGATACAATTCTTACCAAAAGATTGGTAATCCACTTCAAATCATACCAACTGGTGCATAATGGAGATATGTAGCCTACTGAGGTGTTTAATTAATTGTAATTTTTGTAATATCACCTGCATTGTTTTTTCATGTCCAATGGTTCAGATATAGATATTTACATTTTCTTCTACTCACAAACAATCATATATCTATAGATAGGCCTTGTATGGATTTTGAATCTGTGAATCTGTCCCCAAAGCTGTAAAAATATTTACACATTACTTTTGGGACTTCTGTAAACATCTTATGTAATTAATGGTAATCATAATGTCATGTAATTATAGGCAATCACAGTAAATATATCAGATGATGTTTTAATTACTAATAATCACATTTAAAATAGTTTCAATTCCTGTTTTAACCTTGACCTTAAGCAGTTACAGTTTGTTAAATCCTGTATATTAATTTTGAAGCAATAAACATACAAATTAATTATTTACAATAAAGTGTTTTTCTGTCAACATAAACACAAATACAGGTATATAGTCTATTGCAGTCACATTAACATATTATACATTTAAGTGAACTTATACAGTTTAGTTGTACTAGAAAAAACGTTTAGGAGGGAACAGTAGCACACACCTGCTGCATCGAGCGATTCCTTAATCAGCTCATTCGAATGAAACAGCAGGCAATGGAAAGGAAGATTTCTAAGCTAGAAATTAAAGCCCCAAATGTGTCCAACAGGATGTGAGTGGAAGGCATTCAATTCAATGCCTTTTTTCCCAGCTGGGTTTCCATGGCAGCACTGCTTCAAAATAAATGGGTGGGTGTCGTTAGGAATGCAGAGATAACATGCTGATGTGCCACACCTCAGCAATGGATATACATGTAGACGTGGTCATAAAACACAAGCATTCGCGATTACATGGCACCGCTCTTCCGGAGCTTATCAAGTCTGTCTGCCCAGGCAAGTTATTATTAGTTCTGACTTCTAAAATTTCAGTTAAATTATAAATATTTGGTTATTTAAAATCATACACAACAATATTACTTTACACGTCTATTTATTTAAATATTTGGTACAGAACTGTTGAAGCAAAAAGGCTTAAAAGGTGCTGATAACCCTGGATTTCAGTTACTAAAAAATATTACTAGAAGAGTTGGCATTGTGTTTCTGATTTCCCCAAGCTCTGCTGTGAAATCGCAGTGTTTATATAATAATGGGTGACAATAACTGGATAGCCACCCCCTATGAAATGTTTCTTTAGGAGAATAACCCTTCTTCTGGTTCCATGACTTCATAATTTACCCTCACACATACTGGTCAGTGTTTTATGAGATTGTCTGGTATTGTACTTGATCACGCTGCCATCTGCTGAAGCCATCAGTATGACAGACTGCGCGGGAACCGTGTGGACCCAAGGATCTGTTAATGACTTTAAGTGTCCCCTGAGTGTGAAATGGTGACCCCAGGGGTCACAAAGCCGCTCCTTCAGTGGCTATTTCTGAAGGAGGGAAAACGTCCCTTCACTGTTTCACTGTCATAGTAATTTCAAAGAAAGCACATACCAATGTCAGATTCATGCAAATCACACATTATTGTCCTTTCACTTGTGTTAATTTCTACCTCTGTTATTTCCTTTACTAGTCACACATGTGAAACCAGACAATTAGTTAGTTTTTTATTTGTGTATTTCTCTGATATGTTAAATAATATGATTAATTCAAACCAATGAAATTGCTATATCAAAAATGTTAAATGTCATTCTGCATAGATTAATTTAAATCAGAGATATTATTAAATAATGATCATTTTTGGCTGAATGGCTGCAGTCCTGAGTGAAATAAATTACATGTTTTGCTACAATTTTCTTAAGGTGTATTTCTGCCAAATATTATCAAAATTGGCTCTGGATACACAAAGTTATTGCAAGAATAAAAAGGGCTTTTTTTAAAATGCTGGGTATATTTACTTTGTCACTATAAAATCTTCAGACTTTTGCTTGGTTCAGTTATTTTCAGTATGAACACAACATTAGCCTCTTCAAAATGTTGCTTGATAAAATGCTCTTCAATATCACCTGCTTAAGTGAAAAGTTTTTAACTGAACTAAAATTAAAGTTTGCATTTGAAGCAAGTTTTTCTTTTGTTAATGTACTATAAGGTAAGATCTGCAACACTGGAGTTAGCAATACAATAATCAGGTACATCTTGTTCATTTGCATGTAGATTTGACACCCTCAAGTAAAATGTTTCTCTGTGTAGTTTGAATTGTGTGATGCATGCAATGTATTTCTCAATTGTGCCTATAATTAAGAGCCCAGCTGGGTGGAAAATCAGCGTGTTCTGCATGTCGTGAGGTCTATAGTTGACTTATCAGTATTTAACGTATTGTTGAGTCACTATTACAGGGGTAAGACTGACTCCATGATCCTCCACTTGCTAAAATATATAAAGTACTGTGCAAAAGTCTTGAGTCACCCCTCATTTCTTCATATTTTGCTTCCGAAGAACCAGACTTGTATTTTTTTAGTGTAGTCTTGAGGAATACTTCTCCAGGCTTCCTGAAGGACTGTCAAAGTTTTTGGCTCTCATTTTCAGTCCAGTCTTTGTACCTGACCAGTTTCAGAGGAATGTTTTTGTTTGTTAAGCCACACAGTGACCTATGTATGAATCATTCAAGCATAACAAAGCCATCTAACTTAAGGCATGAACCAGTGAAGAAACAGGTGTAGATGATTACAGATGCTCAGATGATGTTGCAATAAATCACTGTACCTATTGTCCCATTTTCCTAGTAAAATATACAGAAATGAGGGGTGGCTCAAGACTTTTGCACAGTACTGTAGGTGAAGGCAATGGCATTACATCATCCATCCATCCATTTTCCAAACCGCTTCAGCTTCTGCAGGGTCACCCAGAGCCAATCCCAGGCAGCTTAGGGTGCAAGGCAGATGACACCCTGAACTGGGTGCCCACCCATCACAGAGCATAGTCATATGCCCAGTCACAAATTTAGGGCAATTTAAAAATGCAAATCATCTGATGTTCCAAGTCTTTGGACTACAGGAGAGAAATGGAGCTCCTGGAGGAAAGCCTCAGAGAACACACAAGGTCCACACACCAAGTGGAGGTGGGATTCAAATCCCCAACCCTGGAGGTGCTAGGCAACAGTGTTAACCACTGATAAAACATGCCCCTGCTGAGTGTTACAGTTCAGAGAATATAAAAGGAATGGCAAAGCTCCTTTTGGGAAGAGTTTATATTTGGTTAGAATGGGGTTGATTCAGTTTAACTGCAAAGGTGTGGGCTACAGCTTCAACAGTAGCCAATTAAAAACATTATATTTAATTGGCATGACTTTTTCTAAGAGACCACTTGAATGTTACAATAGTATGCATCTAATGGGTTTCTAAATTAGATTAACAATTAGGTTACTTAGTCTAATGGTGTAATAGAACTACATAGCTAGTATTTATATTAATAGTTAACGTAGTAGTTTGCGTGCATTGCTAGTTTAATCATAATCAATTTAATATTGCTATCCAGAGTAACCTTGGGAATGTTGATCTTTCTTGACATTCAGTCAATGTATGGAGCAGATTGAAAAGGTCTTGGTTAAAATCAAATGCTCTCAATTGGCCTCTTAAGGTGAAAAGGTCACAATCAGCTTTCAAGCTGCTATATTCAGTAAAGCTTCTCATTAACTGCTTTATGATTGGAAATGCTTGGTATTTTTCCATTTAACTGAACATTAATTTGACATTAAATGTCTTATTTAGTCTATCTTCAGATATAAAACTTTTATTTGCCCTGGAACAGTCACACTACAAACTATAAATTATTCAATTTTTCATATTGTTTAAGCAAACATTAAATTGAGCATGTAATTAATAAAATGAGTTTTCATACCTTTGAATATTCTAAATTGACTTGAATAGTCAAATGATAGTCCATTTTTTTAAAAACATGTTTTGTGGATTCTTGAAGTGTGTCACATTTCAAAATGCACATGTGATTGTCCATCAAGGCCTTGGCTGAAACACCAGAGTGATTTAAGTGTCTGAGCTCCACTGTCACTGAACTTTTGTTACCCAGAGACATCACCAAATCACCACTCCTGGGAACCAAGATAAGCTGAGCCACAGAAAAGAATGACTCAAGATATGAGTGAAATATACCTCTCCAGACCCTCAGGCCAGTCTGTCAGACTAATAATAAGAAAGCCTCTGTCAGTGAAAATGTGAGACAAGTGTGTTGATCATGTGAGAAGTCCCAGGAATGAATTGGCTGTGACTCACGAACTTCTGCCGAATAAAGTTTTGACCTCAGTTTCTCTTCTATGCTCTGATGAAGACACCTAAAGATCACCAAGGTGGAAAGTCGCTATAAAACATTACATTTTCTATAGATATGTATGAAAAAATATAAAAAATGCTTTCAAACCATACTTGCCAAACAGCCTACAAACTTGTTTCCATTTTTGATGTTTTCAGTTTGTTCTAATTTTTTGATGATGCTATTAGTTACTTTCATTCATTCATATTGGCATGTGATGCTGCTTTCAGAAATTATGTTTAGTACAAACGTATTACAAATGACACTGTGACAAAATTAAGGCAAACCGATTCTTTTGTATTTCATTTGTAAACAAGCAAATACATTTTCACTGAAATATTTTTCAGCTGTAGTGAGCTACACCTTTCATGCAGAAGCAGGCTGAATTTTCCCTATTTTGTATTTGCAAGCTCAAAAAATCCATGTGGGCCATCAAAATGACATTTCAGTGCTTGTAGTAGCATGCACATAAAAAATACAGGCATTCCAGTGTTAATCTGATGGTACTGCAAGCTGGGAGTGTGGCAATTAGCCCACCTACTGCTATCGTCTATTCTCTGTCACTGAAAATCACTTCCCAATAAATAGTTGTAAGTTTTCAAACATATCATGCTAAAACCTTAATGTATGCTGATAGACGTTCAAAGGAAAGGCACGTTATATTTCATGGAGATTACTGTACTATTGCAATGTTTCTCTAGTTGTTTGGTGCGTAGGTGGATTAAATTAGACTAAATGATGATCTAACCAGTCATCTGTATTTAACATGATTCCACCAACACATTTACTGAAAGTAAACCTTTACTCAAAGATCATATTGGATGAAGCAATCTTAAATTTGACCTACATGTACCATTTAGGTTTTCCTGGTTACGCTCAGTATGGCAGGAAAGCCCAGTACAGTAATTAACAGTAAATGGGTTAAGAACTTCCCTAATTACTGAGAGAAACATTGCAAAGCTACCAGACAGCAGTGAAACTCACTGCATAACACTAAAGAGTGAACGGGGGATAAGCTATGTGGGTGGTCCAGAGTGCAAGGAGCATGTTGCATTATCCCTCATTTGAGTGTGCAGTCCTTTGTAGCAGAAGGAACAACACAAAATATTGCGATAGGAATGAAGCGCATATTAAGCAGAACACAGGACTCCCTGATGGGCAGATTCGGGCCATAACAAGCATACATACGTCTTGGAGACAAACTATTATTCCCTGAAAATGATTGCCACAAAGTTTCTTAAATGCTTTCCACTTGTTGACAGAGGATGCACAGGTGGGCTTGCAATCAGCATCACGTTAAAAACTTCCCAGAGATTTACTCATAGGTATACTAATAGCTTTCGGGTTCTTTCATTAGTTCTGTTCATTTGGTAGGTAATGATTAGTAAAATAAAGTCAAATCCACATAATGCGTACATTTAATCAACACCCAACCACAAAATTGCATGAAATCCTTGTAAAAAAATGCAAAAACTCTAAGGGAGGGACTGTTTATAGTTTAATGACATTTTTTCACATAATGAAGTAGCTCATAAGGACCAATGCTGCTTTGTATTGGGATAAGTAATGCCACTATTTTTAACCCCTTATGAAACTGTGTTGCCACACATCTATTTTGTGCTGCCATGTACTACATACTTTCAAACTTCTGGAACCCAAATTAAACTCGGGAAAGTTACCTACTTGGTTATTAGAAAAACTGAAACTCCCCAGTCTAGAAGTGAGCATTCACAGACTTCACTGGTTGTGCTTCCCTTCCTTCTAGGTCACATATTGCGGGTGGTTAACAATGGAACAAAGGCTAGTTGAGTAGACACTTCCTCCATAGCATCCCAAAGATAATAAGAATCAGCACACAAAAGGGAAGAACCATCATTCGCACATCTAGCACATTTTTAGACTAGATTCATCATGCATTCTTTTAGCAATAAAACTATGATGACAGTGTTTTCTTTGATCTTTATCAACTGGCAATATTTAAGCATCTGAAATGTTTGCTGGAGCCAATGAAGTTAAACACAATGCCTGCAGATGTCAAAACACTGACCCCCTTCACAGCAAAAGTTGAAAAATTTGCAGCCACACATATACATACTTATCGGTCCTGTACTATCTTCCTTCTGCATCGCATTTTATCTGCATTGTCAATGCAGGTGTTATTTATAGTTTAATGAAGCATTTATATAACAGGGCATATTACAGTTCTAAAATGCATGCTATTTTGCAAAATCTCCAAGATCTCTTTAATAACCAACAAGACCTGGTTTCTCCTGGGAAAAAGATAAGAGGAGATTTCTCTGCTTGTTTACATAGCTTGACACATCTTGTGAGTCAGATCTGGATTCCTGAGATGGAACATTACTGGCTCTCCTGTCCCACATTGAACTGTCTACTGTATACAACAAGCACTATGACCATGTTCAGTTTAAGTATTATGGCACATAGAAACTCTGTTGGATGTGAGAAACAATGACTCAGTGGCTTCCGGAACAATGTAGCATTTCCCACAGTTCCTTCATTTCTATAATAGATCTGGTTTAGACATGTTTGTGTGGTAAAGCTGTTCAGAAATCATATCCAACCTTGCCTCTGACACTTCTACAGAGTTGCAAAAAGGCTAAATAAGTTCCAACATTTTACAAGAACCTTATAACCTTGTACTGGACAAATGACTGGATGGATGGATAGATTTTGTATGTTTAGTTTTTACTGGACATACAATTTTGGAAGACTGAACCACCAAGCCCTTCTAAAAATCAAACTATGCAGTCATTTTTATTATCCAGATTCAAAAGCATCAAGATTATTTTTGAAAAAGAAATGTTTACATGTATCAGTATAATAATTAAGGCTACTTTATTCATGATGATTGAAAAGTTAATCTGAAGTAAAGACTGAAATCTTTATTGCAAAAATAATTGTTTTTGTTACACTCTCCATGTGATTATCCAAAACAAGTGTAAGCATTCAGTTTTGCCCTAGTTTGAAGCAGTGCTGTTAATGTTTCTATATGTCAGTTACACAACATGCTTGGCTGACAACAATAACCAGATTAACATGAAACAAAAATTGAGAAGTAGCAGAACAAGCGTCAGGCAGATAAACAGTAGGAATGTGCTCTCAGTATTAACCTGTGAAATGTTGCTTCTCTTTGACTTTTGACCTTTCAGGTCCTTCTATCTACAGTTCAGGCTACTTACAGGTTACATACTGACATTTGCATATTGTTAGAGAAGCTATGCCAGTTTATACATTTACATATACTAATTAGGTTACACCACGTACATAATAATCATAGAATCACTGTATTAGTGTATTTATTAACAGAAATTAAAAATGGTAATTATCTAGAGTATAACAACAACCATCATGTGTAAATGCCATGCTCACAACATTTAGAATGATTTTTTATTTGTGATTTTAATCCCTGCCGCAGAGTGTGGAAATGACGTTTTCTCTTTTTAACTGCATGGATTTTCACCCAAAGTCCAGTCACATATGGTTTAGGTGAATTGGTGTCTATCTTTACATTGTCCATTGGTTGCTTTATCTTGTGGCGGATTGACATATTTTTTGTCCTGCGCTTCCTGGTAATGGCTTGGTGCTCATGACCCGGAGTTGTATAAGCAGTTATGGAAAACTGATGGAAATTAATGTTTTTAGTCCCTGAGAAATGAATAGCCCATCTCATTAACATAATGCACCTTCATATCAAACATGCATGACTTCAAGCCTGTCTACCATGTCTTTAAATTAGACATCAGCACTATTTTCACTGAAATCTAATCTGCATGAAAATCATATGAATTATGGTACATGACATCAAAGTAATTATGACATAAAATATAAGTGATGCGTACTAATACTAATACAATTTTTTTTGATAATATATGGTAATACGTTCCGGGTCGATATAGCTTAAAGAAACAACGACTCCTTGAAATACCTCACTTATGTTGTCCTACTGCAGCAATGGAACCTTGCATTAGTGTTCCAAGCCAGTAGCTTTAAGAATGATTGTTAACTTTAATTACAGTGTCAAAAAACTGATTTGGGGTTTCTCTAGGAGGTCTAGCTAAAGATGTTGATTATGAGATTGGGTTGGTAGTCTGGAATTGAACAATCTTTCTTCAGACGTAGCAACATGCTCATCTTTCTTTTCATTGGATTCATGTACACCTTAGTTAGGGGAAAGCATGCTCTGTTTATAAGAATGCTGCTACCTCTCCCACCACCTTTACAATATCAACTTCTTTAATTATTCCCATATATTTCTTATTTTACTTGTCTATCTTCTCCTCTATCCCTTATTATATCTTTACTGTACATGTGTAATGTATGTGTGATTGTATGTCTGACTTTCTGAGCCTCACCACAAGCATTTCATTATACAGATGTCTCTGCCATACTGTGCATATGATAAGTAAAGATTTTGACTTTGTTACTGGGGTGCATAACAAGAAAAGCACACTGCTGACTTGGAACAAATCTTGTTAAATCATTCTTTTCTATGACATTGTCTAGTGTATTGATATCCATCAATATAATGTTTCCTAGACCTTTAAATTGTGGGATGGAGAAAATGATTGAGAAGATCATAGGTATCTTAGGTAGTTCCTTTACTGTCTGCCTTGCTGGACTTTCACACGTGTGAAGTGTAAGGTAAATGTAGAAGACAAGAACATAAAAAACACAATAACCTCAATGTGCCATGATTTACCAATGGGCTAAATTTCAACTGGAAGGCAAACATTAGAGTGTCTGAATTAATAAGAAAGAATTACGGATTTCAGCCAGTTTTTGCAATAACACTGATTTTTATTAACAGTTATATCCTTTGTAATAGGCTTTCCAGTCTTCATGGTTCTTTATGGTCATGGTTAATTTTGTGTTTTAAAATCAAACAAGAAGCAAACCAATAGTGTAGAAACAGTTTCTATTTTTTGACCTGGGATCTGCTTCAGAAAGCAGGCTTAACAAATCCTGTGTTCAAACCTGAATTCTACCACAACCAGGTTGTCCCCCAACTTGTGTCCAGCCCACCCCCGCGGCCCTGAATCAGACTAAATGGTTTAGAAAATGGATGGATGGAAAACTGAATTCTGATTGAAAAAAACTGAAAGCCCGACTTCAATGATTTATCGATTCCCCTGAATCTTGAATTACCAAATCCAGTTAAGTCGGTAAACAAGTAAATAAATAAAAGGTTGAACAATTCTTCTTTCTGTGGTGTAACTTGTTTTGGTTGATGTTTGCGTGTCAATACACACAGACAAGAAAAAAGGAAATCCAGAAGAGAAAATAAAAGTAGCCTACTGTAAACACCTTGCTCTGGTTTTGAAAAGTATCATGAAGTTTTTCTATTTCTCTGTAAATGCTGCCTTCTTTACCACGTTTCTTGAAATTCAGTTGTTGTCTGTGAATAACAAACAATCCCTTTTGTATGGAGTTGGCTTTTCAACACTTTGCTTTCTGATAATGGAATCCTGTATAACACTTGATAATCAGAGGCATTTTGTTCTCCTCTCAGAAAACATGTCTTCATTGACTGTTCTGGTGGTTAGAGTGAGTCACTAAGACACTGCCAGACTGTCCCTATGGTTCGTATTTAAGGACGGTGAAAGTTCAACCAGAAAAACTGACTCACAGAAGAATTAAAGTGGGGCACAATGTGATAAAAAAGGTCACTGACCCTGTTTGGAGAAAAACAGCACATTCCTGCCCAACACCATTTTCCCCTTGTGG
Organism: Gymnarchus niloticus; assembly: GCA_009936485.2. Taxonomy (NCBI): domain Eukaryota; kingdom Metazoa; phylum Chordata; class Actinopteri; order Osteoglossiformes; family Gymnarchidae; genus Gymnarchus; species Gymnarchus niloticus. The sequence goes on from JAACJT020000030.1 coordinate 9,686,998, forward strand.
GTGGAACCATGGAAAACTTACAAAAGTTTTTTTTGAGGCTATACGCTTAACACACCACCCAAGGTGTACCCCAGTCATGTGACCTGTGCTGCCTGGGATGGGCTTTCAGGACCTCCTGTGACTTGGACTGGGATAAATGGTTGGAATAGGGATGAATGGAAAGAAGTATGCTTGGTTCTCCTCCATACACTTCCTAAACTGTTTTGCTTTCTTAGGAAGAGTTGCTTTGAAAGAAAGCGCGGAATATGATTTATCTTTGCTTTGCATTTTGTGTTTATTTGTGGCCATAGATTTTTCTTTTTTTGTAACGAATTTTTTTAACATGCAGGGATACATGCAAAAATAAAACGAGCGATTTCATTGATTTTGAAATATGTATTTCAGAAGAGATTCTCTCATTATTTGTGCCTATGTATCCGTGTATATTAATGATGCCGGCAGGAGGAGGAACATAAACACAGGGCAACAATTCATGGTACTGTATGTGACATAGTCACCTATGAGAATACAGAAGAAAAAGTTATAATGATGAGAAATTTCAGGCCTTTGAAAGGGGAATCAAAGTTTCAAGGGGTCTGGAGAGGGTTAAACAAAAGAGGATCTGGAATGTGACAGGGCCCCGCCCACTGTCAAAGGGGTCACCATATCGCTTTTACTATTTATGGACTCTCAGTCTTCTTTCACAAGGATACAGATGCTACTGAAATATTTTACTTCCTGTTCATCTCTTTGTAAATCACATATTAATATATTACATGCACATATAAATACATATAAAACACTATGGGCAATATAAAATGCAATTAAATATTAATATTATCATTTCCTCATTCTGAAAAAAAAAACAAGACATTAGCAAATAAGTTCTTTCTCTTTATGGAAATCCAATTCCAAAAATCTGAAAAACAGCAATTGTAAAATAATCATGAGATCAGTGCCCATCCCAATTTCATTTCTCATTTGTGATACATTAGTAGTTCAAAAGCCTTTGTCACGAATCAGCAAATTGGTCAAAAGCCATGATTTCCAGGCCCCTGAATGCTCAGTAAATGATATAGTGATATAACCCATTGAATAACAATATTCCTCTGATGGCTGCTGGTCGGTCGGTCACTATTGCCAATACTCACAGGCTAATAAATATACAAATGCACACATTAAACATATGTGTCATGCCCCACCTACCTGCCCCTTCTGCTTTTCCCCAGCATGGCCCTAATGAGACGTGCCTGTTATACGTTATCCCCTCATTAGTCTTGTATAAAAGTGCTTCCCAGTCCTGCTTGCCCCAGTCTGGTCATTGATGTTGTGCCCCATGTGTTGCCTGTGGCCCTGCTTGTGTGGTCATCCTGGTTTGATCCCTGTGATTTTGTTTCTAGCTCTTGTTTAGTTTTGTTAGAATAAACTTGTTTTGTTTGCTCTATGCCTGCCTCCAAGTCCTTCCACTCTCCAAATGCGACAGAATGACTGGACTCTACAACAGCCATAGCAGCCTACACTTTTGGCCCAGCCTGTGTGCCGCTCTGCATCTGGCTGATTGGATACCCCGAGTACCTTGGCTTCGGGGCTTGAAGGAATTGCCAGGACAACAGGGACTGCCTTGTTTTCTTGCGGTGGACTTCGTTACCCTCCTGGACTTCACCTTAGAGCTAAGGACAAACCCTGTGGTCTGGAGGATCCCTGATCCTAAGGATCTGTCAGCCTATTTGATGCTCACCAGACTCCTGGTGTGGATCCCTGAGAGGTGGTGGATTGTCGAGTGTGAAGCTGCCATTCTGCTTGCTGGCTCCCTGCAGCTAGCTGCCGTTCCACCCGTCATCTTCCGTTGTGGGAGGTGAAAGTGGAGGATATGGGCTGCGACATGAGTCCCAGGCTCTCGGCCCTGAGAGGGCCACCTTGCCTGCTCACCAGGCTCCTGGCTTTGCCTCAGCCCTGCCTGTCTGCTGGGTGTCCTGGCTTTGCCTCAGCCCAGTCTGCTGTCCCTCTATGTCCCATTGGTGCCTACCTTGCTGTGTTTGGTGGTTGTCCAGATGCCCACCTGACCCCTTGGTTGCAGCCCAGATGATGCTTGACTCCCTGGCTGCAGCCGAACTGGGTTGGGTTGATCCTTGTGATGCCCTGCTGTCTGGGTACAAGGGATGTGTCTTGGTGTATTTGGTCACAATACAAAGTAATTGACAAGAATAATGTAAGTGACATAACAGTAATATATGGAAGAGTATTTACATAGCAGAATATATAATAGTAGCACATACATGACAGAGTACATACAAGTAACAGAAAGAAACCAAACAGTTTGGGAAGTTCTAGTGGGCCAGCCCACCCAGACAGCCCAGTGCAGAAGAAAAATAGACAATATGTGACTATTCTGTCTTTTCACAGAGCATAACAGGAACTTTACATTGCATGCATCAAAGCAGGTACCCCAGTGGTTTTACAGCTCAAAGATTTTTCTCTTCATTGGTACTAAGAGTCTGTGGGGAAGTCCAGCTAAAAGCAGAACTGTCACTTCTCAGGAATGTGACCCGGCTACACGTCTCTTGCTGGTTCTGCACTTTATAATGCTGACATTGAATATGCAGGAATCCTCTGCAAAGATAAAGGGATTTCAGGAAAGTCTTTGTTTATTTCGGCATTCTGTGTTACAAAGCAGTTCAATCGTTGCTTAGAAAGGCAACGCGCCTTCTCCAGTGTGAAATACAAGTAAGTCATGCTGCAGTTCTTTAACCTTTTACTCTAACAGGAGGCTAATGCCTTCTCAATGTGCATTTCTCTTTGGGGAAAGCATTTAGTGGCCTACTTTAATTGCTAACACTTAGTTTACTCATTTAAAGTAGTTCAAATATTTTGTTGAGAGTGGCAAAGAACAAAAGTGCTCTCATTTTGAACAGTTATTGAACTGGAATTATAATTCAGAAGTGTGAAAATATCACAATCTGAGAAAATATAATATTCTGCCATCTGGAACTGCCAATCGACTTTATCAACAATAATTCTGTAAGAGTTAAAAGGGTCTTTTTAGATTCATTTCAGTCACACGTATTAAAGATGAAATTTCTACAGACATAACACTAAAGCTATGACATCCTGAAATTAATTTGGCATTTTACAAAGTACGTTTAAAATTTGGCTATGTTTATCTCTGTAAATATAAGCCTGGGATAATGAAAAGCAAGGGTATTAATTCAAGGGTTCTAATGAATATACTGTAGATATACAGTACACATCCTCGATATATGATCCGCATAAATACAACATCTTAACCGTGGTATTGAGATGCAGGGTGAAATAAACTACTGAATCTGCTCTCTACTGGTTTCAGAGGTATGGCGTTCATGTTAGGAATGAGAAACCAAAAAATCCATCCATCCATCCATCCATCCATCCATCCATCCATCCATCCATCCCCATCTTGGGTAAAAATTGAGCTGAAGTTGTTCTTCTTTCACACCAAAAAAAACCTTGGCTGGATGGTAGACTGTAAAACATGTAATGATCCAGATTTACTGGTATCTCACTGCAGTTATTCCACTGGTTTCTTACTTTTCCACCACCCCCCCCATGCTGTTACCTTCGCTTTTCATTTATCAGCAGAGCAAATAATCCTATTTTTTCATCAAAAACACAGTGAAACAAAAAAATAGCTAAAGCAGTCAAGCAGGTAGGACACTTTTACAATTTTTAAGTTCAAACTCTACAAACATTACATTAGATCTTCTCAGGACTTTTCATTTGCAGCATTTTTGGTTCATGTTCAAGGGCTGTGCAGTATTTGGCTTAACCTTGAATTTGTAGTCTCTTATCACAGGCTAGGTTATAGAAATGCTTATCTTAGACTGATGTCTTCACTTCTCCAGTATGACAAAGGAGTTTTCCTGACAAGCTGACCTTTATTATGTCTGCTTCCTGTTTTTAGTACGAGAAGCAAGAAATAGGTTCAGAAGAGAAAATACCACGGTTCCCACATGGTCATTCTGGGCTGATTGTTTAAACGTCGCATGCTTACCAGTTTTTTTCATTTAACGATAAGCATCAGAAAATGTCAGTTTATTAAAAAAGGAACCTCCTGGCATTCCATTCTAATTATCCCTTCCACGTAGTAATTTATGGTTTGTAAATGCTTTGTTTATTCCCTTGGTGTTTCCAAATACAAGCTAAGGCAGCTTAAAAAAAAAGCAATGAGGCATTAGGGTATTTTGGATCAGTATTTAATTTTGGCATCAAAAACAACACTGACAAATGAATGGATGTCAAACATTCAATCACCATAATCTTAAGAGCAGAACCAGAAGCTGAAATTAATGTTGGAGTGCTGACATAAGCAGTGATCTTCAGCAATAATGTATAGGTATAAACTTCAGTATTGTGAATTATGAAGTGTCTTTGAACTTTTTTCCAGAAAAGCATATAATGATGAGATTTCCTTAGACAAGACACTTTTGAAGATCAGATCTTTTTCTCAGTAGTATGATCATTTATAAAAATAACCCTCATATAGTCTACCAAACTCTAATGTCAAAGTATGGTGGCTCAGTGGCAGTGGTGGCTGGTGGTCTTTCAAACAGGGGAAGAAAAGCACATTTCAGGCCTACATCATAAAATTCTGCCCTCCTTTCTTTTTGTAGAAAATGGTCTTTGACCCTGTCATGCCAACTGAGAGTTTTGTCCAGAAACTTGACCAGTTTCCTCTGAATGGCCAGCAGACCAAGGTTGCTTAAATGTTTTTGGCCCATTATGTTGCGGCTGTATGACTTAACTTGTTTTAAGCAGGAGAAGCTCCTCTCTATGCCTGCTGATGTACGAGTACCTCCAATTGTTGCTACTAAAAACAATAGTTAGTATAACTGAGGCATTGCACTATCCAACTACATGTTTTTAAAAAACACCAAGAAATCACACAGCTTACCCCTGTTGCCCTGCAAGTCACGATTTGAATATAGGACTTGGAGTTCAGATCTCAGTCTCCCTGAACCGTGACCTAGTTTGAAATAAATGAACGAACTTCACTAAACTGAAACAAGGAGCAAACTCAAGAATGCTATATTTATGTTTTTATTTACAGTAGGATATGTACAAATAAAAATAGTGGGCTATACCACTAGCAAATAACAGACTACAAGCTTGTTTCACAAAATCACTCGCCAAAATCCGCATGGGACCAAACTTGAAATGCTCCAATGCCAAAACGCTGTCAATCAAAAAGAGGTCCAGCCCCCCTGACAGTTCCTCCAATCATCATGCAGCAGCCCAGTGTCCTGGCCAGCCCACTGCCCCATTTACTCCCAGAGACGCTGAGCTTCCCTGGAAATGATGTTTTAAAGCTTTTGTCCAATAAACGTCTAGCTTTGCTGCACTGAAAACAAAGCATATTCTGAAGTGCCATTGAAGTCCAGTGAAGCTGAGCTTCCATGGGGTTTAATGGATCGTGCTGCCACGGGTATGAGAAAAAAAATCATGTTACATGACCTGCAAGAAATTACTACTGTTTCTGAATGAATTAGTCATGAAGTTGAACACGTTCTAGCATGCTCTTTGTAATAGCAATGTAAATACAACAGTACATATTTGACAAATTTTTTCATGAACATTTTAGAAGCGGAGCTTCCCTTGTAGCCTTAGAGCAGTAACCTCTGCTCAGTGGGTAGCCTTTTCTAAATATCAGGAAACTATGTTCACAAAGACATAAATCAGAGTACCTTCTGACGCTGAGGGTTATCTTCTCCTTCAGAAAACCTGGAAGTCCCGATGCTCCCAATTTCTTGGTAATTTTTCCAGTGGTGGGGACCTCTGACACCTCTTTTCCTATGAGCGATGATTGTGTGGCTCCTGTGTCAATCAGGAAGGTTACATCCCTCCCGGCCACTGTCAGATGTAGGAATGGGTCACCTTTTGGGGGTCGAGTTAGGGCAACGAACTGACCCTCTCCACTGCCCATCCCCACAACTTCTTATTGTTGATTTTGACCTTCTTCACAACTATTGGGGCAGCAAGGGCTGATGTGTCCTGGTTGCTGATAGGTAAAACAAATCACTGGTCCAGGCCGTCGGGTGTTCTGCCTCCGTGGGGTGGCCTGACTCCCACTTTTTCCTTGGTGTTTCTTTGGACAATCTCAGAAATTGCCTGCTTTTCCACACTGGAAACATGCACGGTCTCCAGACGCTGAAGGGTTCCTTCCTTATGTCACATTTTGGAATAGGTCCACAGCACCATGACCGGCTTTGAAGTCTTTCTTGCTGTAGGTGAGACTAAGCTCTGTCTTCAGTGTAACATGGATTGTGAATGATTTCTACAACATGAACTCACCTCAGCTTTTTTTGCTGAGAGCCACAGCTTTACTCAACCATGAAATGGACAGAATTTCTACAAATGAAAATGAGAATTTATAATAATAAATGATAAAGAGAGATAATACTCAAAGGGAAATAGGGAATAAATAAAGAAAAAGGGAATAAATAATAATAATCATTAATTACATGAATACAGCTACTACCTGATCTTTTGTATATCCTGCTGGAACTGCTGGATATACCCATTGATATGGACCGCTTCTATGTTCCTCTTCTAGAGCTTACCATAGAGGAGGTCCACGTGTGGCATGATGTGGTGAAAAAGTTGCAGAAAAAAATCTTGATCTTCCAGGAGCATAGCAAAGGCTCCTGCTTCTCTGACAGTATTGCGGTCAAAGTCACCTGAGTCTCGTATGCTTTCAAAACGATGAATGAGGTTCCTCTTTGTGCTCAGACACAGTATTGATGGAACGGCTGTGAAAGTTCCCTCTGATGTTGCTGGATGTTGGGAGTCTCTGAACCACTGCTTTATCAAGAATGCCTGTCCGCTTGAGTGATCTGGAAAAAAAGCTGGCAAATCCACCAAGGTCAGAAAAAAAAAAAAAATTCTCGCTTTGGATATGTGAGAAGTGGCCTGTTGCATTATCAGGTTAAGCTGATGTGCGTAACAGTGAATGTAGTGGGCATTTGGATACACATCTTGTATTTTCCTCTGAACACCTGCTGTGGCACCCCTCATCACACTGGCTCCATCATATGCCTGACAGATGAGCTTATTTTTCTGATCCTAAGGAAGGATGGCAGCAAGACACTCTTTTAGTGCTGTAGCAATGGACTCAGCTGTGGCTGACTGCAGTGGGATGAACTCAAAAAATCTTTCCTGCATGTTGTTTTTGTCATCATTGTAACCCAGCCGCTGAGGATGCACTGTATGTTTCTTCATGCCGGTTCCAAGCCCAGATAAATGGGGAGGGTTACGTCAGGAAGGGCATCTGGTGTAAAATTTTTGCCCAAATCTAATATGTGAACAACAAAACAGATTTCCATACCAGATTGGTCGAGGCCAGGCTTAACAAAGACCGCCACCAGCACTGTTAGCCAACAGGGTGCTGGTGGAAATTGGGTTACTGTTGGCCAAAAAAGAAGGAGAGGGGGAAGGCGTGTCCGGAGGCAGGAGGAGAGGATGAAGGTTAGAAGAGTGGAAGTGAGGGTAGGACCTTTGAATGTTGGGAGTATGACTGGTAAAGGGAGAGAGCTAGCTGATATGATGCAGAGAAGGACGGTTGATATATTATGCGTGCAAGAAACCAGATGGAAGGGGAGTAAGACCAGTTGTATCGGAAGCAGGTTCAAATTGTTCTACCATGGTGTAAATGGGAGGAGAAATGGGGTAGGGGTTATTCTGAAGGAACAGTATGCCAAGAGTGTTCTGGAGGTGAAAAGAGTGTCAGACAGAGTGATGAGTATG
>JAACJT020000030.1:9694852-9716916 GCA_009936485.2 Gymnarchus niloticus
CGTATCCCTCTGTGCTCGCTTCCCCCCCCACCCCCCCACACACTCTCTCCAAGCCCGTCTCACATCTGCCCCCACCTCTGCCCACCACACTCTCACCCTGACACACGCACGCCCAAGCCCCCACCACCTCCCAACCCCCCAAAGACGGAAAAAAAGGATCCAATATTGTGTAGCCAATCTGGCACAAATCTCTTTGAAACGTTTCTCCTGTGAAGCAGCAGCTTCTAAAAGTCGGCGTCGCACTGGAAACGGGAAAAATAAGTTTGAGATCAATGGCTGCTCCTTCGCTCAATCGTTTCACCTCCTTTGGCTTCGGTGGGCTTGCATGCGTGCCTGAGTCACGGCTAGTGCTGCAGCGGTGGCTTTTTGTCCGACTTGCCGTAGATTCCTAACTCTCCCTACACTTTCCTACGTGGAAGGGACGCATCTCCGACCATATCAGAGCGGTGCATTAGTTTAATCGCGAGCGTGCTCGCACATCCGTCCCCGTTTACATGAGCTTGCCTGCATTTGCGTGTGTGTGTCTATTTTTTTGTGCACGGGGGGAACTAAAACATTCGTAATTGTCCTAGGCCCCGGCCTCACGGCTCTATTATTCCAGCTCATCCGAGTGGTGCGGCCGTCCCTTTGAACCGCAGCAGGCCGGGAGCCCGAGAAAACGTGGAGCCCCACAAGGCCTTTCTTCTGGACCCTTTTCCGCGGGGCTTGAAATGATTGCTAACTATTGAGCGAGTGTTCTCCCACAGTCTCGGCGGCCCGTGACCCCCGCTCCGCCGTGTCAGTGCCACTAGATAAAACAGCACTCCAATTATTGATCGTGCCGCCACACCGGGGGCCGGGGGGATAATATGGCGGCATAAGTGATTCTGCCTGGGAGATCTCTCGGTCACTGTCACATTAACGCACGCAGGCGTGAGACCAGGAACCACGGGGGACCTTCCTAAACGCCCGATTTTTGCTTGGCATCCCAAGCGCTACCTCACATGCTAGAACTGCTTTTAGGTTATTATTATTATTATTATTATTATTATTATTACTATTAGCAGCAGCAAAAGAATTAGTAGTGAATATTCCAAAGTTTATGTGAAGATTATTATTCTGTCATGTCTGTGTAGTAACATCTTTTCCGAAGGTTCCTTATTTAATCAAAAGGAAACGTGCGATCTGAAAAGGGACCACGTTAACGCTGGTAACTGTGACGCTGCTAAGTAGCAGCAATCGTAAGAGTGGCGTTAACGACAGGGTAGCTTTACCGGAAAATAGCCATACTATAATAGCAGACATAGCTGAACATAAATTGTGGTTACAGATTTGGAAGCAACACGTGTCACGACCGTTTAATAAAGAGTAACTCCTGAGAGGGAACAGTCACAAAAGTAGCTCTGTCTTAAAAGTACATCTTGGTATGTAACAGAGGTGCATAAAATGCGATGATGCAGTTACACTAATAGCCTAGGAGAAGCAGCCCTCATCTGTTGTAAATACGTTCTATCAGTCTTCATGAATGTCGGACATAGGAGCAGCTTGTGGCATCACGATGCCGTCATTAAACTGCTGTTTTCATTTCACTGTTTAAATCATTAATGCCTCCGAGCAAAACATAAATACACAGCATTAAACCCCAGTGGTCCACTCCCTAAATGGCTGAGTCTGTAAATCTAGACAGGTAAGTTAAGGAGAAAGATAAGGTGAAGCGGAAAAAAAAAAAAAAAATTACAAGATAATTAAAAGCAGGAGGAACATGAATGAATATATGATATTGAGATACGTGAATTAAAGAGCTGAAAGTTACTGTCAGAAGAGGTGTCTTTCATTTTGAATTTAACAGCATGAGGAGAATTTACTGAGAGTTGCAGAAGGGCTACCGTGAAGCATTTGTTTGTCTGAGGCCAGTCCTGGCTAACGTGAGCGCGAGCGTGTCTAGTGCGGTTCAGAGAATCCCGTCATGCCTGGCTGGGGATCCTTCCCCCGGTGACCTTTGACTTTTGGCCATTTCTCCCCAGAGCGCACCCCCTGACTGTTTTCTCCTCCTTTCAGGGCTGGCTGATCCCCGTATCCCACCGTGACCCCTCAGACTGCATTTTCACCACCCCCCCCACCCGCCTCTGGACAGAACCCTAGCCTGCATGTCTTTCTGCAATTTTTCTCCCTTCTTCTGATTTTTTTTTTGTTCCTTTCATTCCTTGCCCCATCCAGCGCTGCAGTTTGTTTCGTTGTCAGGGACTTAAGGCCCCTAGCCCCATTGTTGGGAATTGTATGCTTGTGACCCCTCAGATCGACTCGGGTGTATTCCCCATTGTTCTCTCATTAGGCCTGGGTTAAGAGGAGAAAAGACGATGCGGTTCCCATAGGCCCTTCTCCCAATCCCCAGAGACCTGGGCCCCCTCCGAGAGGCCTATGAGGTAATGTTTACAGAGCCAATCCTCACAGAGAATAAATGGCTCCTAATTAAATTGATGGGAAGAGTGAGGAAAAAGTCCAGTCTGTCATTCTGGCTGGCACACATCACCGCTGGGTGTGGAGTGGGGGGGTGGGGGGGTTGGGGGGTTGGGGACAGGTTTTCAGGGACCTTATAAGGAGGAAAGAAGAAAGGATGGAAAAAAACGTCAAGCCACTGAATATGAGTTTTAGCTGTGAGCGACTCATGGGTGGGTTAACAGAAGTGACCGTGGCAATGAATGAAGGAAGCCTTCGGGCGGTTTTTGAACACCCCGACTGGGTCCCTCCACTCCTGGGTCACAGAGTCCCATCTGGTTGTGTTTTCCTCTCCGTTTTTATGGTGATGTATGATATAGCAGGAACAATCGCACACACATACACATCCTCATGTATACAACACCCCCCCCCCATTGATCTGCAAATGCACCATTAACCCATGTCCGGCCACTCGAGGTATTTCTAAACAAACGTCCACCCTTGTGGTGGTGACATCGTGGGTGGGTCACTCGGCGTTTCTGAGGTACGGCTGGATTCAAGACGGTAAAGTTCCACAATGGAGGCGAGCGACTTAGCATGTTTCTTACCCCGCTTGCAACAGAAGTCCACTTCGGTGTACATCTCATACATTAAATCATAAATTTATGAATTTATACATCTATAAATTTATCTATTAATCCCATTATAAATTGCCTCACTCTACAACTTGTAACTTAACACACCATACATGTGAGCCGATTAGGCAAGGTCTTCTATGTAGAGAGTACAAAAAAAACTCACTCGCTGAAATCATATGAAGCATGCATGTACAGCCCCATCTTATCTGCCTCCTATCTATTGGAGGCTCATGGGACCAGCTCCCATGACCGTGAAGAAAAATGTACATTATCATCGAGCTGAGTCACTTCATGAATCAGAAAATGCAGCTTATCAATACAATAATCATTTGCTGTCTTTTGATAAAACAGAATCTTTTAAGTTCTTTTGATTATATCTAAATTTTCAACATCACGTCTTGCTGATGATATGCAGACTAGAATGACTACCTTTGCAACAACCTGCCTCAGTCTCTGAAAAAAAGAAAAAAAAAAACAGGCTGGACCACGAGGACGATGTCACATGTAGGAAGCCAAGACGTTCCTCATGTGAAACACAAGCTCGCCCCGTTGACCTCTCCACATGTGTTTCTTGTAGAAACACGTGTACCCCAAGCACCTTGCCCACGCGAGTGATTAAAGCTGCTCCCTCTGGATAATCCATGGGCCTACACTTTCACAACTATTTGCACGTAAACAGTCACGCAACTGCCATAGAAATCTCATCCGGCGGAGTGACGACACCGCCTCCTTTTCTCACCCTCCCGACTGTAAACACGTTTTAGTCTGGGGGACCAGACAGCGGGCGAGACGTGCGCCACACAGAGTCCTGGCTCTTTTTCCCAGCACCCTGAGCTCCCTGCCGGGGGGGGAGCAGCCCAATTTTTCTCTGGGCTTCGTCGATCGATATAGAAAGCCCCGGGTCGAGTCATTTATCTGGTCGGCTACAGGTGCTGTCAACGAGAGAAATTGTAAAAGGTCCATTTACACGTGGCTGACGTGAGAGAGCCATTGATGTAACATGGGCGATCCGCTCCTGTCCATTGACCCGGTTTATCTCTTGGGCCAGGGCAGCCGCCCCCCACACCCCCCACACCGCTAGCTCATGGGAGTTTTGTACACACTGATATGTTATTAATGGATATAATTAATGAGGCAGTGATGGCCAGGTTGGATTCTTCATACACACTCAACACTTGTGATTTTGTTAAAGCGTTTCAGCAAATCAATATTGCTCTGTTTAGTTCCCTGATAGTTCATCTGTCAGAGAACATATCTACTGCAGAATGCATTGAACAAAAGAGCATTATTATTATTATTATTATTATTATTATTATTAAGAATGTGGAAATGTGAATTGTTGTCAATGATAAATAAATACGATACATTCTTAATTATTTTGCACACTGTTTCCATACCTAACATTTTACACGGCTGTGAAATTAATCAGTTTAGTACGTTTCTTTATTTCACCTCACAAACTATATTCATGAAAGCAACTACACCAAAATTTTGCTGTTCATATTCTTAGAATGTAAAATTACTGCATTCAAACATCCTTCTGGGGTTAATTGTATGCATTATACCATGTTTAATTCATGTATATCTGTGTATTCCATAATTTCATGCTCTGCAGTGTTTATACGGCATATTTGCCTGCTGACTGTACCTGTTGTATTTTTTCCAGCCGCACGTGATTTCATTTATGCACTAACAGCGTCCTTGCAATCACCGGACACAGGTATGCCGTTGCACAATCGTCTGCCTTTATTTCTGTGTCACATGCACGGATACACATACACACACGCATACACGCACAATGCTTCCCAGTTCATGCGGCCAAACTCACGCTTTCCCCCTGGAAGCACAGGTCTCTGGGCTGGCTGCCCTTTTCACCAGACTTCCAACGTCAGGCCCGACATTACGGCTAGGTTTGATGAAATGTTGCTGAAAGGAGGGCAGCTTTTACAATCAGACAGCGGAGAATTGTCCGCAGATATGTTCTGGCAGATCTTTCATCATCTGGCTCTCAGCCACTGCAACCCTCAAACCCGTTCGAATCGCTGCAGGAGTCTGTGGGAGGACTGGGCTGAATTTTAAAAATAAAAGCATATGTGAACTACAATGTCTCTCTGCATCGATGCGGCTTGTGTTTTTCTCCTCCTTCTCCTTTGTTTCTTTTTCGTCTGTCGAAGTTCACCGATGGTGACCCTCCAGCTTTTCCTACGAGGCCAGAGTTCGTTGCCCCCCCGCCCCCCACCTTCGCAGAACTGGCAGGGAACACAGCCCGAAATTCACTACCGAGCAGAGCGGCAATTGTGCACCGCAAAGGTCATCAGTCTGTCGTGAAAACAAGACCGGGAGTGATATTGAGAGCCATTAACCCACTTGGTGACGTTGGAGTTGGCAGGCTTCCCCTTCAGATGCAAGGCTGCTTTTCCAGCCTATTAAGACTAGTAATAAACTGCAGGCATGCAGGAACCGTTGATTGTTTTCAGATCGCTTGAGTCAGGTCTCTAAGAACCCCACAGACATTTTTTTTGACCAGATTCTACCACAAAGCCTTAAACTCTTTATTTACAGGCTTACAAACGGCTTACGTCGAGCGGGTCGGAATGGTCTCTTCTGCATTCCCATGTTGAGGGGGATGAGAAACCAGGCACGTCACAGGGAACAAACAAACCGAACGCATAAAAAAACAAAACAAAAACCATTCTGTTTCAAGTAGGACCAGGCTCAGCTATAAATATGATGGGATGGATGATGCCTGATTCAAATAAAAATCTAGTGGTTTCTGTTGATTTGCCTGCTCTGAATTAGGTTATGATTGTTCAGCCAAGAAGCTCCGGTGTTTCCCTAATGGGGACTGCGGATATGTGCTTTTAACTGAGGTACGGGAGAGAGATCAATACAGATAAGGTAGTGTGTGAAGAACTAAAATAATGGCCTCTCTCAGCACAGGGACTGGAGTGATATAAACATGTAGGTTCCTAGGCTGCACATGTGAACACGTATGTTTCATGAAGCTTAAATTTCACCCATTTTCAGTAACTGCTTATCCAATAAAAGGTCGAGATGACCTGGAGCCTCTCCCGGGAAGCATGGGGCAGGAGAGATGCGAGCCCTGTGATGGGCACTCTCACTGACATGCAGTATAGGAAATTTCAGGAAGCAAATTCAGATAACTCATCCTTTCTATGGTGGACCTGAGCCTTGTGGCCTGTGCTGTGTGGGACAGGCTCCTACTCTGACCAGCCAAGTGGATTGAAGATGGATGGATGGATGGATGGTTGGATGGGTGACAATTCCCTTAACAGTGTTTTTTCAGACCAGGGCAGGAAACAAGCACAAAAATGGGAAATCACACACCACACAGACACAGAGGTAGAAAATTAACCCATAACCATTGTGGCATCAGGTTAGAAGACTATCCACTAACCCCAGCACCCAACTCAAAGCCTGTTGAGTGAGCCGTAATGTTTTGCTTACGATTCAGTTAAAGTTTAGATGATTGATTGGTTGAGGAAATTCAGATATCCTTTTCATTACTGCAAACAAACTAGCGAGACCGCTATTGATTAGGACATCAGCAGGGACGGTGGGGGGGTGCCTTTGCTCCTTTTCCCCCCCCCCCCCCCCTTGCTGCACAGATAGGGCACCTGTCAACATTTTTGAGCTTGTTTTAATAGGTATTAAACATATGTCTTGCTGTCAAGTCAGACTCAGCTTTTTTTCGTATACCACTCTAGGTGGCCATACTATCCCTGGCCATTACGTGTTTCATTCCACTGGTGGTATGTGAGGTGAATGACTCTACAAGATGGTGCATAGGTGTAAAGACTTACAGAGGTCATTAATGCCAAGGGCTATTATAACCATGTTGTTGTGTGGATCCCTGATCCCAACGCCCATGCTAAAATCACAAGTCCGGGTGTCCCGACTGAAGCTTTACCAACTCAACTGGCAGCTGGTCTCAGTCCGGTCTCCCTTCACCTACGGCCGGCCTGTCCTGAAGTGCGGTAGGGAGGGAGGGATGTCCTCTCTTCACCATGAAGAGGAGCACCCAGTCTCTATCCTGTTACCCTCTCGTCACTAATGCCAAAAGTAGCCTGGCCCCTTTTCCAAATGACCAGTCCAGCACTGTCATTCTTAAGTTTTCTGCCCGCTCATCTTGGGGTCCATGGTTACAGAACCAGTGTCTCAAATTCCTCTTTATTGCCATAAGAAGCGAATTTCATTTTCAGAAGGTTAGTGCATTATAACACAGTCAGAGTGCAGTATAAATTTAACCACCCGGTGAAAAATGTAATCTTAAATTGCAGTTTAATTGCAACCTCTTAGTGCCAGTGAAAGCCATGTAATTCAATCCCTGTCTTTAGATTACTGCTCAACAAAAGGTTTTATCTCTGGGTTTTACTCAACTCCAACCAGGGAAAAATAAATAGCATATTTCTGGTTGTGTAATTAGGCTGTAATCTGTGGCTCTAGTGACGCTTGGCAGTTAGCACACAACCCCTCTTTGAGGATCCCGTGTCCCACTGCCCTCCACCACTAGGGGTGGGCGTGGAGATAAACCCACGCAGAGGGGGTGTTATTGAACGCTCCCCATGGGCTCCTCAAACAAAAATCTATCTCCCTACTGGACGAACGAGGAACCGGCTGCCATTGCCGGAATTAGCTCCGCCTTCTACTAATGTAATCAGAGGCCATGCAAACAAAACAAAGTTTATCGGTCTTTCTGCGTGAGCATTCCTTCCGGGGAGGTAATTTGCAGATATCTCTCGGCGGGAGCCAGATGTTTCCCAACTGCCCTGGTTGTATCTAAGCCATAAATTTCCCAGGGATAAAAAAAAAAAATGAATTTGAGGGAGGGAACTTAATTTTCTCCGCACCGCACCTTTGTCGCGCCGTGACATCGCCCCCGAAGATGGGCTCTCACCCCGGAGAAGCTGGCCTGTCTGGCGTCAGGCGGGAGAAGGAATACAAATCCGCTTGGAGCCGCTGACTCAGCAGCTCCATGCTTTGCGTTTGTCGCTTGAAGGGCACGAAGGTACACTTCATAAGGAGTTTGGGTGCCTTCACCAATTTCAAAGCATCACGAGAGAAAAACCGAACATGGATGCGTCTCTATTTCACCTCATTCTGATTTTTATCTTTATTTTGTTTCTCCCCTTCCAAATGAGAATTCAGGGCCTGGTATGTCACAACAGCAGCCTAGATAGCGGTAAATAAAATCCTGTCAGAGCTTGTGAGGGAGAAAACTAGGAGGCAAGCAGAGCAATCTGACCCCAGCATCTGAGGGGCGATGTGTCCCCCGGCTGCCGGCGTGCAGAGGTAAACAAGACGAGAGTCCCCCCCGCCCCCCCCGAGGCAACCATGTGGACGAGTTCCATTTGGGCTGCGCTCACGGTGGAGCGTTCACGCCGACCCCGGCGACACCGTGCCATCGAACAAATGGGTTTTCATGTCGAGCTGTACAAGTTTTTCTGCGGTTGATATCGCTGATGCGGATGGCCTTGGCATGGGGGCAGAAGAACAAGCTGTTTCGCAGGGCTGATTTTTTTTTTTCATGAAAAAAACATTCTTTCTACTTTCAAATTTCTTTCTTTGGCATCTCTGGTATGGGGCCACTATTAAATCTGGCAGAATCACTCTGGGCCACGGCAGCAAAAGGTAGGGAGCCTAACAAGGAGGCCCACGGGGAACCGGCGTTTCCAGGAGGATAATGGTTGCGGCATCATCCTGGTTAAGGGCCCAGCTCTCTTGCCGCTCAGTCCCCATCAGCGTGAAAGACAGCTTCATTGTGTTTCCAAAGCAGGTGAACTGCCATCCCCCCCTCGACAGTCAAGCACAATGACTCTTAGAGCGAGTTCCTCCAGACGTGTCAAGATAAACCCACGTTTCGTTCAGAAGCCACTGCAGGAGAAGTTCTTGAGTGACAGCCAGGATGTGACGGCGCTCACTGGGGGGATAAACGCCACAGGGAGGCCCGCTCATCGCCTCGAGCAAACACTTAGGTCACCTGGTTCTTAGCTCACAGGCACACGAGTACTCGTGTACACAGATTACACAGGAATCAGTTGCTATGTAGTTCATAACTGACTGCTAGCTACAGTCAGTTACCACTTAAGAAAATGAGTTATATATTAATATATATGATGAACCGCACATGCAATGGATGATTTTTTGATCTTGATCAAATGAGGAAGCCATATATATTTAACTCCAACTCTTTTTTGCTTTTCAGACAGAAACCATCAATCAGTAGCACATTTCCCCATTTGAAAACATGGATTTCAAAAATTTTTGCGCACCCACAATTAATTTTTAGCAAAGCCTCACCTGGCAATATGAACAGCACCGAGTCTCCTTCTGTAATGCTTCACTTGGAGAACACTTGTTCCGAGATCTTAGACATCTCCTCTGTGCAGGACGTTTCTAGTCCCTTTACATTCTTGGGTTTGTATTTGTGGTCTGCCGTGTTCAATTCACACCACAAGTGTTCAGTTTGGCTTCAATCTGGAGACTGAGATAACCGTTGCCACGTTTTCATTTTATGTTTTCGCAGCCGTTTCTGTGTTGATTTTGATGTGTGTTTGGGGTCATTATCTTGTTGAAAGGTCCATCCATGGCCAAGTTTCAATTTCCTGTCAGAGACAGCCACGTTTTGGACTAAAATATCGTAGTATTTAAGTGCTGTTGTATTTGCCTTGCTGCGTGTTGCTTTGGACAAAAAGCGTCTGCTAAATGCATAAAATATAAATGAATTCACTCTGCTGTTAATCTTCACAAGAGTTTCTGATCCACTTGGAGAAAACCTGAATGATCCAGCACCATATGTCACAGTGGGTATGTATGTGCTTTTCTTAGCATGCAGGACCTGTTTTCCATGAAACATGAAGATGGCACGCATGACCAAAAAGTTCAATTTTTCTGTCATCTGACTACAACATGAGTCCTCCTTTGCATGTTGTGGCTTGTTTAGTAGAATTCTTCCAAAAAGCATTTTGTCATGAAGGTCCAGCAGTCAATTTAGAAATATTATATCCCCAAGATTCAACCTTCGCGCTGTTCTGGGGGGGAGGCAGTATGCTTCTATGTGTTCTTAGTGACCCTAGAAATTATTTCATCCTCCTGAAACTTTATTATTATGGTCCCAATTGTACTTAATGGCATTTTAAACTGCCTGTCACAACCTTCAGTCTCAGCTGAGTTGAAAACTCTGGATTTACCAACGTTGATGGATGACGAAACGATGTGTGCAACCTCCTATTTATACCCCAGGGAAACAAGAAATGGTCACTGAAAACAAATGAGTTCCAGGATAAAAGTAGCAATAAAAGAATTTTTTTTATCATCAGCAATGCTAATTTCTTTGTTTTTAGTTAAGGTATTCTTTAGGGGTATCGTTAAAGAATACACTATTTAAAAATTAAAGTTATGTTCTTTTAAATTCTTTTTTAGGTAATTTGGTAAGCAACTTCTCCAGACATATTGAGAATAGTGTGAATCACTATATGTTTTGCTTATTTTATATTAACTGATTGTTTTTACCTTATTTTTTTGGTTTTGGGATTCTAATAATTCTGGAGTTGACTGCATGTCACCAGTCAAAGTGAACTGCTCATGTGAAGAAGTAAACAACAAAATATACATCAAGTACCAGTTCAATTATCTAAAATTTAATCTCAGAATTGCATATATGTTATTTCTTATGGTAACTCTTCAGTACAGTATATGGATTCAGCAGTGTATTGATAATGTGTGCCCTGCGATGGACTGGCATCCCATCCACGATCTCGCACATCCTGGGATAGGCTTATTGCTAACCTTTACCCAATACCAGATTCATGGATGGGTGCACAGTATGGCTTATTGTTTTAAGGAATGATAAGCAATAAGCAGTATTAATCGGTGTGATACCATAGGAGGACCATAAGAATATTTACTTGGTGTTCTCATCCCTACGATATTTCCTGAACATCATGACAAGCCAAAGAACCTTGCCCAAAGCATTCGAACAGACGAGCATCTAACCAATGGCTAAAAGGTCCAATGACTGTACATGGGACACACTTTAGTCGAGTGGGAAACAGGGCAATCTGTTATACCAAAATCAGTCTCCTTACGACATTCGTTCCACAGACACGAGTGTCTGTTTCAGATTGCCTGTGGCCCGTGGGAGGAAAGCTGTAAAAACACACTTTAGAGATTTTTATTTATTTATTTATTTTTACTTACAACGCACTTTCGAAGCACATTATAAGTGTTGGTGGCGAGATGAAAACATGGGGGCAGCAGGTGCAGTGGCAGCCCAGGGGGGCTATAAAGAGGCGGGCATTGAGGGCCCCTCGGGCCCCATGGAGATTCCACTAGGTTCCTGCCACGGCCGAGCTGCGTGCGCATCAATCAAGATAATTTTCTGCACACCTTGAACTTTGACTCTGCTAGCAACTCACCGGGCTGTGAGCTGCAGCTGGGGACAGAGGAAAAAAATGGCACCAGAAGGGAACCGTGTGTGTGTGTGTGTGCGTGCGTGCGTGTGTGTGTGTGTGTGTGTGGCGGAGGAGAGGGCAGGGGGACCGGGGGTAGTGAAAATGGGCAACAGAAGGGAAATATGGGGGTGTGCATTTGCGTGTGTGCAGGTACACGTGTGTGTGCGTGTGTGTGTCACCGGTGAGGGCAGAGGGTTTGGTTGCCAGTGGAGGGGTGACATGAAATGATTAGTCACTATCCTGATTAAGGCCTCATAGCATCTAAATGCAGGCACTTCATATGTCATTAATCTTCTGCTGAGACCCTTTTCATTACACCAAAAAGCGATTGCAAGATACAGCTCAATGGAAATGAATAACCTTTTCCCCTCTTCTCTTCCTCCTTTCCTATTCCTGTCATCAGTCCCCCCCCCCACATCATCTTCACTGGGTGTTCTGTGAATTAGAGGTTGGGCTTTTATTCCTGTCCCAATGCTATTTGCTCCTCAGGATCCCTGGCGGTGTTTCAATTTCCCCAAATCTCTTCACCTATGCTCCCTCCTCCACCCCCGACTCGCAAACATGCACACGCGTACACATCGGAATCACCTCCCCCGCTAAAACACTTCCTGCAGGGTTTTTAATATTCTGCCAGTGCGATGGCTTCCCAACGCAGCCTTGCAGTTGGGAAGACACGATTCCTGTGTTCTTGTGCTCAAGCCCATCATCGTTTGAAATAGGGCACCTTCAGAATGGTTTTCCGAAAGGAACTGTCATCAACTTGCTGTCGGGAGCAAACCTCTCTGAAGGACCTCGGACCAAACGCTGGGGAACCTGCGGCTTGCTGAGCGGAGCGTGGCCGCTGGGATATAGAGTGACATGGCAGCAACGTCATATGGTGAAGTGCTGAAGCATTAGGTCGTATTAATGACATCTCCTCACAGAAAGAAATTTTAAAAAAAATTAACAGCCCACTGTGTGTGGAAATGCTGAGGTTAGATAGTGTTGCCTCTCTAACATTCAGGATCAGAGGGCACCCGATCTTCTGTGAGGATGTGCTGTGCTGTGATAAAGAAGAACAGAAGCAGACATGTTGAGATCATGTTAGCATCACAACAGGAGGATTTATTCATCCTCTGTGTGCTGTTCTCTACTCTATACCACCTGCGTGATAAGCGCCCCTCCGGCGGCCTGGATATGGAACAGAGTTTCACTCGTGGAAGCTGCAATGAAATTGAATGAGGGGTTAGATCATTAAAATAGTAAACAGAATTAATCAGGGTGCCAGTTTTAAAATGAATTTCTCCTGACATTGCTATCTTTCGGTGTGGACTTCTTATTGTACAGGACAGTACCAATTATGGCAGTATGGCTGGGGGTAGATGGGGTAGGGAAAAGGCAGAAACCTTTGAGTTTTCTGATAAGGGTGGGTACCCAAAACGAGGAATAAAGTCTTGGAATTTCTTTTCAGCAGCTGTCTTCCCCGATTTGTTTCTCGTTGGATATGACTGGGTGACGCACGTGAAATAGTCAATGAGGACTAGGATATACTCGTATCCTTCTTTGCTTGGCTCCTGGTGTAAATAGTCGATCGAGACCAACTCAAATGGTGTACTGGTTTAACAGATCCCATTGGAGCTCTCTGTGGGACATTGTGGTGTTTTTGTTTGATGCAAAGACATTTATTTGTCACATAGTCCTCAATGTCTTGCTGCATATATGGCTAATAGAACCATTCACGGGTAACATGGACCACCTTATCAGCACCTACATGTCCCATATTGTCATGCAAGCTGTTTACTACCATTGATTTTAGCTGTTCAGGGAGGACCAGTTGTCTGTTTTGCTCCATTTTCTGCTAGAGTACTCCATCATCCATCTCTAACTTGTTCCACTTATGGACTAGTCTTCTCATCCTTTTACTCATTGCTCTTTTCTCTATTTCATTAGGCTTCCATGCTTTAAGTTTCAAGGACACCACTTCTTTGATTGCTGAATCTTCTTGTTGCACAGCTCTGATGTTTTCTGGTATCATGCCTGGAACTCTGCCTGCTGGCACAGTATTTTTGTCCTTCCCATTAAATTGCAATGCAGCCACCCAGGGTACATTGTTGTTTTGGGCTGCTTTGCTCCCTTGTCACACTGCAGATACTACTTCTGGTGACACTGTCTCTGTATATTCATCCATTTGCTGTTGAAGGTTTACTGGGTACCTGGACAACATATCGGGCTCTGCATTCCTTTTCCCTGGTCTATATTTGAGGTCAAAATGGAAATCTGCTAACTCCCCAACCCACCTGTGGCCCACAGCATTTAACCTTGCAGAACTCAGGACATAGGTCAAGGGGTCATTATGTGCATAGACGGTGAAGGCTGGAGCATAATACAGGTAATCCCAGAACTTGTCACAGATGGCCCATTTGAGTGCTAGGGACTCAAGTTTACCGGAGCGTAGGTGGTAATTCTTCTCGGCAGGTATTAATATCCTGGACTCATAACTAATGACTAGCAGTTTGTTGCCTTGCTGTTGGTTTAATACAGCTTCCAGGCCTTTGTTTGATGCATCTGCATGCAACACAAATGGGAGATCAAAATTTGGGTATCATAGGATGGGAGGGTTTGTCAGCATCTCCACTAACCTTTATGCCACATTCTGATGTTTGGTAGTCCAGGTGTTTTTTACGTGTGGGAAGGAAGCTGTCCTTTCTCTCCTTTATTTGCTCAACCTGTTTTCTGAAATTTGGTGGTATCACTCAGCTCAGCTGGGCTCTGGAGAAGTTCAAACAAGGGCCTCGCCAGTTATGAAAAGTCCTGGATAAATGGCCGGCAATAACTAAGAAATCCCAGCAATGTCCGGACTTCTCCAACTGTGCGGGGTTCCCTATCCTTCAAAGCAATCACTGCTTCCAAATCCTTCGGGTCGATCTCAATCCCTTCCCCTGACACCAATCACCCAAAGTATCAATTTCTTTCTTAAAATGTTCACATTTATCTGGACGGAGCATGATGCCATGTTGTTGCATCCAGCAGAACACTTGTCTGAGATGGTCCCCGTGTTCATGAAATGTTTTTGAGTAACACAGGATATCATACAAATATGGCACACAGCACTCATTTCTAATGCCATCTAACACTCTCTCCACTCTCTGAAATGCAGCTGGTGCATTTGTCAATCCAAATTGTATTAGTACCCATTCATAGAGTCCACAGGGGGGTGCTAAAAGCTGTGAGATGTCTTGACTCCTCACTCACAAAACCCTAATGGTACGCATTGCCTTGGTCCAAGATGGAGAACATGAGTTGTCTCCCAGGCTGTCCAACAGATCCTGAATCCGTGGCGGCGGATGGCAATCTGGTATTGTCTTGCGGTTGAGCTCACAGAAATCAACACATAGGCGCAGCCTGTTGACGTTTTTGTGCACACACACTACTGGAGAGGAATGGGCTGACACAGACTTACAGATCCATCCTCTGTCTAAGAGGTTTTGAACATATTCCTTTACCTCTTTATACAGGGGCCCGGGGGTGGACTTGTAGCTTTTCTGAACAGGTGGGTTGTCTGTTGTGTTGATTTTCAGCTGTAAGCCAGGGATACATCCCATATCTCTTTCCTCACTGGCAAACACGTCAGATTGTTCATGGAGCATCCACCGGACCACATCCTGGCCATGCTCAGACAGGTTGTCTAAATTGACATTTGGGTGCCATCTATTGTGTTTGGGGTGGCTTTGTTGTTTCCTTTCCTTTACTGCGTCTGTAAACAGCAGACCTCACATGAGTGGAGCATGGAGAGCATTGTTATTTTGGTCTACTGGCTTCTCAGGAGTAGTAATAATGTTTACAGGTTCACTTCCTGTAATTCCTCCAATGAATCCCAGGACTGTCTTCAAAGGTAGGAAAATGTCATGTTTTGTTGAGTTCTGGATCGGGATTTTCACAATTTTAGAAGCACCAGCAGGCACGTCGACAAGCTCTGGAAACAACTCCAACCCATCTGGTATGTTGCATTCCACATCTGGCTCAAACAACATCTTTCCTCCTCCAGGGACGACTCTGGTGCGACATTTCACATCACAGATTTGGTTGCTGCAAACAGTGAGCCCCTTTCTTCCCACTTTCACCAGTGAGCTTTCTGGTTCACCCTGGAGTGGCATTGTGTTAACAACAGACACCAGAATTTCAGCATTGCCCTTCTGAATCTTCAAGGCCTCTGACAGTAAGTCCGCTAAGCAGATGTTATCTGTTTGGTCACTGTTCCCCCTAATAATCTATTGAATTACATTAAAACCCAGAAATGGGCTGCTTAATCTTTGTTGACTTACAAGCGTTGGGACATACAAGGCTGCAGAGCCATGTGTGGAACTCGTGATCTCAAGAAGAACTTCTATCCACCCCTCAAATGGAATGTCCATCCCATTAGCTGCCATGACCTTAAGTGGAAGGTCTCGTAACAGGCTTTCAAGTGGATTAATTGTTGCATGTGGCAAGGTTGTTTCCACCCAAGCCTTCTCCACAATACTAACCTGAGCATCACTGTTCAACAGCATCTGAAGTTTGACCCCATCTAGATGACAAGTTACCATCCACCTACCACCAATCAACTGTACCACACGCCTTCTTTTGGATACACCGTGTTGTTTAAGTTACTTGGCAGCAGATGGGAGTTCCTCTTTGGGTTCCATTTTTTCAGTGATGGGGGATCATACCTTCTGTCCGGTCACCGGTGGTCCGGTGGTCCCTCCCTGGTGACCCCGTCGAGTTTCCCAACGAGTGGTTGTTTTTCTATAGGCAACCGGTGACTCTGTGTCCCTCTTTTCCACACCAGAAACAGTGTATACAATGGTCATTTCCTTGTGATACACACTGGTGGCACTTCCCTTTAACGTCTTGCTTTGCAGACTGTTTTGTGAGGGGTAGGGGGGTACGGGCATGCTCTGTTACTGCATTCCCTACAGGTGTGAGAGCTTTCTCCACACTCTTGGTCAGAGATGACACTTGTGCAGTCAGCTTCTGGATTGCAACTCAATTAGCTTGGAATTCTGCTTGCGTCTTAATAGCATTCTGTCCGTCCCTATCCTGCTGTGCTGCACTGACACTGACTGCTTTCTGTTTGTGGGTCTGACCCAGCCTAGATTGTCTCTCTGCATCTTCACTCACTGACCGTGTTGTCACATCCACGATGGCATCATCAGTAACACTGAGGTCTGAGATATGAGGTTTAAGATCTCGTCTGATGTATGAGGATTTCTCATTCATACTCTGGTAAAGTGAATGGAGGAACATTCCCTGCATTAGTTTGCTGTCATACTGGAATCCTGCACTTTGTTTACTAGCAAGCAGCACACGTTATTTCAACCCCATTGACCTATACATAAACTGTTGTGGGCTTTCTTTATCATGTTGTCTAACGTTGCTGAAATCATGGAATAATTCAGTACTACTCTTATCCCTTAGGTGTGCCCTGAGAAAACACTTTAGCTCAGCTACAGTCAGCCTATCTTTTGTAAGAAGCATGTCTTTAAAGGTACCAGGTTTGATTACCTTGACGACTGTTCTAATAATCTCAGCCTCAGTGAACCCTTCTACTAGCCCATCATCAATTTGTTTACACAAATTATTGTAACTCAAATCGGAATCTGAATCGGAGATTTGACCACCATGAATCTCGTATTCTCTACAAGGCAGCAATGCTGTGACGTCTGTCAGTTTTACTAAACCGGTTACCTGATCAGCAACCATCGGTGTTGGTGCTGTCTTACTTATCACTGGTGCTACTACTACTGGTTCAGTCTCTGACACTAAATCAGTGTCCTCTTCATCAGCTGCCTGGGGTGATCGCAGTTCATCAATGAGGTCACAAAAAGCAAGCAGGCGAGACATCCCCTGGTCGTCAAGGCTCCTCAGTTGTTTACTTCTCAAAAAGTCAACAATGAAGTCAAAGATTTCCACTTTGGTCAATTCAGCACCTGGCAAGTCTTCTTCAACCTCATCTTTGAATGATGCTGCCAGCTTATACAACAGATCTCTGTTGGCGGCACTGGTCAGCTGATGAAGCTGCTCCTGGATTTCCCATCGTAGATCACGTATAGTGGACATCTCTGGATACCTGAAGTCTGATGCTGAAATCATCAGCTCTGGAAACAGGAAATCAGGATCCAATGGGTTTCGAAAGATTTGCACCAGTCAAGCAGGAGGCTCTAATCCCGGACGAGCCCCCAAATTTGTTGCCTTTCTAACATTCAGGGTCAGAGTGCAGCTGGTCTTCTGTGCTGGCTATGTGAGGCTGTGCTGTGCTGTGATAAAGAATAGCAGAAGCACACACGTTGAGATCATGTTAGTGTCACAACAGGAGAGTTTATTTGTCCTCTGTGTGCTGTACTTTACTCTATACCACCTGGGCGATAAGTGCCCCTCCAGCGGCTTGGATGTGGAACAGCGTTTCACTCGTTTAAGCTGCAATGAAATCAAATGAGGGGTCAGATCATTAAAATAGTAAACAGAATTAATAGGGGTGCCAGTTTTCCCTCCGTTTCAGTTTAACATTTTTTAATCCCTTATTCTTTTATAAATTTATTTCTGAGGTTACTGTTTTGTTTTTTAACTCTCTACAATAGGAATAATTTAGGATTGTGCTGTTTAAGGGAAACTCATTATGGAATTAATCAGGAAACAAGGAATGTCACCACCTCTCCCACGACTTTCCGCTCTCGCCCACTTCCTCTCCATTAGCATTTCTCTTTTTCTCTCCATCCTTCCTCCCTGTTTTCTCTTTGACATGAATTCTCATCACTGCCTTCTGAGAGAATTGAACCCTGTCCTAAATTTAGCTCTGTGGGCTTCCCTGACAATACATGCAGCACTGAACGGTGTTCCCCTTCCAAGACAGCTCATATGCTCTTTGTCATCTGAAACCTCTAGAATTCCCCGTACGATTCTATGCATTCCTTATTTCAGTCATTGCAGGTTTCAATCTGTTAAATGACTAACATGCTGCAAACCGAAATTCGGTCGTGCTCAAGGGTACAGTGGCTCTCGGTCCAAATGCGGACCGGATGTCTGGACTGTGGAGTTGGCGTGATCGGGTTGCGGCCAGGGGCAGAGAAGGTCTGTGCTTTCTGGTCTCTGGTGCGTCTGGTGAGAGAGAGGAGGCAGAAAACAGACAATGTGAACTGTGGCCGAGGTCACGTCTCTCAGCTTCCAGATGAAAAGAGAACTTCTTTAAGGCGGTAAGTGCTGTCTGACTTCAGCCCAGTCTCAAACAAGTAGACGGATGAATATCATTTTTTTTTTTGGACGGAGGGGAATGTCTTGATGAAGTCCAGACAAAGATGGCTCTTCTCTGCTCTGAAGGCCAGCCTCAGAGGTATTTATTCTGAGGAGTGGTTTGAGCCTAGGACCTTTGTTCCCATGCTGAAGAGGTAGTTAAAGGGAACCACTCAGATCAATACTCCATTTCACTCCCTGCGTCAGGGGAACCGAGGGTCCATAAGGCAGCCATATCTTTCATGATTCATGCCATGGAGGGGGAACGAGTGGAGAGAGAAAAGGACAGCCAAAGGGTGAATCCCAGGGTGCCGGGCTTTCAGGAGTCTTAAGAAGGTAAATAATCAATGTGGGGGGCTGCAACCTTTTTTTTTTCCTATAGGAGTTATTAATAAATTTCACCGTTCTTTAAAAAATGTTATAGGGATAATTAGCGCTCATGGATGTTGAAAGCAAACCTGTGGTGATAGATATCCAGTCTGCAAACATCTGCAGCTGCTTTTAAAAATCCCCCACTAAACATCTTCCCCCTTGATTTATCATGTTTTAAAAATGGGGCATGTTAAAGAAGGGACATATGAGGCTTCAAAACCCATGGTGGGTGGAAGTACCCTGAACCAACCAATCAATGCTGGTGCTAAGTGAGGCTTCAAAACCCATGGTAGGTGGAAATACCCTGAGCCAACCAATAAATGCTGCTGAAAGTAGTATGGTATACTTCCACCCACCACAGTTTCTGAAGCTTCATTTGTCCTGCCACAATGGCACGGCATTTAGTAATAAGTTAACTAGGCATCTGGTTCAAGTAGATAGCCCACATCGTCTCTTTAACTGTGCAAAGTTTTCATTTACTGTTTCCACCAAAAGCTGTGACTTTGCTGAGAGACACAGGGGCCTGGTGGTGATGGTGTCCTGTGGATGGATGTCCCTTCGAGTTTAAGGAGATACTTGTTAAAGGCCATGCCTCGCCCCCCTCGACACATCACGCAGTGCACAGAATGTAAACAAAGACAGACTTGACATCCAGCTGTTGGTGTGTCTGCTGGCTGCAGATCGTGCCATTACAACATTATGTCAAGAAGGAAACGAACTTAGAAAACTTCAAATGAGAGATAGAGAGAGAGAGAAAACATTTCACTTCATGACAAGTGATTCATAGGAAGCGATTCACACTCCTCCCACCTACTTTTCTTGGCACGTCATAACCGAGCGCTCCAGCGGCATATCGATGGGACATAAACAAAGTTCCCCTGCTCCAGACCTTGTGACAAGGGGGCCGCATCTTCCCGTCGTTGCTCCCGCCTCACACCGGGTTTGAGGTCTACCGGAGGTGGCGTGTCATTTTAGTGTCGCTAACCTATTTCTGTATATAACTGCATACACTTTTCCCAGCTGCTTGTCATTCGTTAAGAAATAACGGCATAATATGATTTCATTCTCAGGGCAAAAGGGATTCCATCTTAGAGATATCTTCTCTGGAATAATATCTCTTACACATAAGCAGGCTTGGGTAAATTTAATACACTCTTCTGAGGCTTTCTTTTTTATTGTGAGATAAAAACTGTACAAATGTGTACAAGGTCCCAGACAGCATCTGTCTGGATGCTGTGGAAATTTAATTCATAGCATTTCTATATCAACTTTAGTTTGTTCTCCATTTGCCCTGTATTTTTATTGTACACATACCTGATGGGTTTTCTCACAATGCACCCATCATCTCGCCTGAAATGCATGGTGAAGTGTACTGTGGGTACAGGTCATACAGCTAACACAATAAATGTGTGTGTGTGAATTAATGTGTGCGAGAGCACCTTGTGTTTGTCTCTTTTCTGCTTTGTGCATCCATGAGTGCAAAAGTTTAACTGCCATCTCCATTTAGGTGTAGGATGTAGCTCACTATCTGAAAGTTCTTTGCGCACGTGTGTGTGTGCATTCAGTGACAATTTAAGTGTTCATGCTTTTGTGAGTTTCAATGCGTGTTCTGTGATCCTTATGTGGCATGTATGTGTCTGTGTGTACATTACAGGGATGCAGTGTCCCCTGGAGGAATGAAACCCTGTTGCTTTTTACCTCATGGGCACATTTGCCATTTAACATTTGTCCCCACAAGGGAGAACTCTGTTTTATAACAAATTGTGAATGCAAACCTGGATAGCTAAAAGTCTTGTGTTTTGTTGGATTACTTATGGTAAAGTTTAGGGCTAGGAAGTGAAGGGTTAGGGTTGTCATAGTTAGGATTAAGGTTAAGCCAACAGAATAGATCGTCCCTGCACGACTCTGTGTGTGTGTGTGTGTGTGTGTGTGTGTGTGTGTGTGTGTGTGTGTGTGTGTGCGCACCCATGGACGACCACCATCCAGGGGACTGAATCTGATCCAACTTCATTTGCATGTCAGTGTGTCACTGGTGGGAAGCTGCATTTCTCTCTCGCTAAGATCTGGGATTGGACTGACCTTGCTTCAGTGGTGAGTTAGTGATAACCTTCACACAGTCTTTTACCCACAATCCCTTGCTGAGTGTCTTCAGTAACAAAGGGAGACAAAGGTCTTAGAGAGAGGGAGGAAGAGAGAAAGAGAGAGAGAGAGAGAGAGAGGCAGAAAGGGTGACGAGAGAGTAAGAAGAATAAAATAAAAAACTAACAGCCAAATAAGCTGTAGAGGAAAATGATGTTGCTCCCCAGATATTAAGAACTTATGAGAATAAAAGTTTGGAATGTGACGTTTCTTTTTTTTTTTTCAGAATCGGAGTTTCCCTCTTCTGCTTTCCGTTGCTCATTATTGACTGTAGCTTTAAACGGAGGTGTTTGTCATGTGTCTCTTGGTAGGTGCTTTCTAACTTACGGCACTCGTAGAATGATGGTGTTCCGGAGAGAAAATCTACAAGACAGCATTAAAAAACGAAGAACTGATAAATCACTGGAGGACACGTGTGGGCAGGAAGACAAAATATCAGCTTCATGCCAGAAATCGAGAGCAAATATGTTGTTTTTTTTTTCCACCTTCGCCCCACAGAAAACACACATCCGCTCCAACAGACTCCTCAGTCTTCTGAGTCTTTAGAATTAGCCTGGAAATGCAAGCTTTGCAACCACTGATTACTGAATCCTGAATCAATATCCAGTCATACAATAAACCATGTTGAAAATGCCATGCCTTTCAGAAATCCATCTGAAACCCTTTTACTTCAGCATCTGTATGCTTTAATATCCATCCATCCATCCATCCATCCATCCATCCATCCATCCATCCATCCATCCATCCAAACTGCTTATCCTATGCAGGATCGCAGAGGGTCCTG
>JAACJT020000030.1:9717801-9731584 GCA_009936485.2 Gymnarchus niloticus
AGGCGGAGGAGAGCGGCGGGGGGGGGGGGGGGGGGAGGAGAGTTAAAGAGGAGGAGGGGTTCATGAAGTAGAAAGATGACAGGGAGGATGAGTGGGAAGGACAAAACTGAGAAGAGGCAAGACAGAGAAGGTGATGTTAGAAGGTTGGGATGGGGTGGTTGTTCCAGGCTTCGCTTTTAGATGTTACCCCCCCCCCCCACAACAAGGTCAGAACTCTGTGCTGTATGCAGAACAGATTTGTGTGACTGGCTGATGACGAGGACCTAGCATAAACGATGACCTTCAGAGGAGGAGGGGGCATCGTGTTGCTCATTCAATCAGAATGTCCGACGTTGCAGAAACAAGCAGAGTCCTCTTTTACCTCGTGGACAGGGGCACAGGAACTGGGACCCCCCCCCATTAAAATATGTGCATGGTATTAAAATGAATCCTTGATGTAGCGGTATACCCCAAAACAGCAGCACTATCCCCAGAATTTCTAATTGCCAGCGGTCACAGTTCATGGCATACCACAGTCTTGCTGTAAATAAGCAGAATCAGGAACGATGGACACGTCAGACTGATGCAGCACACAGTCTCATCGTGGCACACGATCGCATCACTCACCCCCCATAAACATTAATATCCAGCGCTGCCCAGAAAAGTAGGCCCCGTGAATTACGACTGTAAATCCATTCTGCAACTGCCTGTGCGGGAATAATCAGCCTTTAAGATGTAAGTCATGGTGCAGAGAAGACCCTCACTGACGATCGAGCCACATGCGCGTATAAGTGCCGCTCTCCTCGGTGCTCCAGTGCGGACCGTCACTCGGAGGGGAAGAAAAAAAAAAAAAACACGTAATGAATGGTCAGTGTGCTACCTCGTAAACACGTCAAACCCGCTTCCTTTTATCTCCCGAACAAACCGAGCTCCCTCAGCACTCCAGGCCAGGATGTTAATAAATACATCCCCCCCATCCCCCCAAAAAACCTGCCAGGATATTAAATTTCCTACAGATAAATACACTATTGGAGTTTCCATGCGCCGGGGGTGTCAAGCGTGATTTAGTATCTGTCTGCTGTGTTGTGAGGAGTAAAAGACAACTGCATCACTTAAAAAGAGAGAGGCTGACCTTTGACCCTTTATACCTCCGAGCAACAATTACCGAAGAGCCACTTTTCTCCGGCTACCTGTGTGGAGGACCGAAGTCCATATGGAGGCCTTGAATACAAATCTTTGGAGTTTGCTACAAGATGCCATGTTTGCGTTGGGTGTGAGAGGTGAAGCCAGCAGTTCATGGATCTCACAGGGCAGATGCTTGTCATTGCCTGAAAATAAAACGGCAACGGTTAGGACATAATTCGATTTCAATGTATCTACAGGGGCTGCCGGCAAAATCCAAAGAGTGCGGTTTTACTGTGTACGACATGCCACATCCACAGTTGATTATTTTAGCCTTCCGTGTTGGGCGGTCATTGAGAAGGATGGTAGGGGTTTTCTTGGTTGGGTTCGCTCTGTTAGGCTAACCCACACAGATGGAAAGTATTTACCTCCATCTCTCAGTATTTACCCAGCTTTGCAAAAGGAATTTGGTTTAACTTATTTCAAGAGAATCAGCTCTGCCTTTATCTGGCGATGACCCATAAATTGAAAGATCCATTGCACAACTAATCCAACATGTCTTTGTGTCTTCCACTCTGCTGTTATATCTAAAAGAACACGACAATGGGAAGGAAGCCCAGGTATTTCCAAGAGAATGGAGCTCTCGGCCACAGCCCTCGAAGGTTTCTGCCGATTCGAGTGGCTGAGTTACTGTGGCTTGTGGTAATGAGTGTCACTTAGCCGCACCTCCCCTCCGACGGTGTGCTGTGTCACTCTTACTTTCAGTCTTCTCATTTGCTCAATTCCAGGTCTTCCTCAAATGGCTGCTTTTGTAGCTGTATCGTAGTGGCCCGATCCATTTGCGGTTTTTAATGGAACCACACACAGGAGCCCAGGTGAACTCCTTTCCGGAATTAAATTGTGGATCCAAGACCTCAGGTATGGTGACACTTTCCCGAAAACATTTCCAATGTGATCCAAAAACACTGAATGCTCAGAAAAATGACACCCCCCCCCCCAATGGTTGCTATGTTTTGCTTTTAACCTGACAATTAAGATGATTTGTGTTACGTGCGATGCCTGAAGGGTTCGTTCGTTTCTGTTTTGCTGCATGTTTCTCTGGAAATATCAGAGTATTCCTGCCCCATTGAAAGCATCACATGAACCTTTGGGTTTATAGAGGGAAAAGAAAAGAAAACTGCACCGGGATTCCACGAGACATTTCACGTGATTTAATTGCACAATTATCTACACTAATGGTAAATGAGTTACCTTTCCAATGCTATCAAAAACAGTCCTGCAACATGCTCATGGCATGTTAAATGCAAATATTTCCTTGCTGGTTATCTGCATGCATTGTCTACCTTTATTATGACTTTGCAACACAATATTTTTTTCATGTTTAAGTAGCAGACAGAAACTTCTTAAGGTCAAAGCTGGCGATGTATCACTAGAGGATAGCCCAGACACACTCCTACACTCACGCCCTTCCTCTCCACGGTGCAGTGATTTACGCTAGGTAAAAACACAAGGTCATGTAGACCATCTGATGTCAGGGTGGATTCATGCATTAACGTAAAATATCTCATGTCTGACACTACAAAGTACTACCTCTGGAAGGAGGCTTTCAGCATATTAGTATAAATCTGATTTTCATACAAAGCACCGTGAGAACAGGGGTACGCACATACGCAGAATTATTTCAGTGAGCCGAACAGTGTGTCGATCTTAAATGTGTCATTTTCTCAGGAGTGGTGTTCATCGGCAAGACTAAAGGAGGAGGGGAGTCTCTACTGACCAACCCAGCTCAATGTGATGGCACGTTCACCAGGAACAGGATATAAAGTGACTCCCACCCAGGCAATGGGGCTCTGTGCCTTTACCTCTACATTGCTCAGAAAGAAGCCCACTGGTTTTGGGACTTCATTGGACTTTGTTGAGTTGATCCAGGTAAAACTATCTCCAAAACAAAGAAGGAGGCATGGAAATAGCTCAGCGCTTGCACAAAAAGCTCACAGTTTTCTCAGACAGCCCTAAAGAATGGCCTGACATTAGCACTGATGGCAAAAGGAGTCACTTTCACTCCTGTGAAGTTTCCTTATCACATTTGTCATTCATTTGCCATGTCTCTTAATTAGTTATTGTTAACATGTTCCCTGTGTTAAAAAAGAAGAAACCCCTGCAGATTGCGGGGTGGTGGTGGTGATGGTGGGGGGGTGCTATCTAGACAGCCCACTTCCAGTCACACCATGACCAGAATGTGTGGCAGTTGCTATTAATGAGCGCTCCCGCATCGGTCAAATCTCTATAACGGTGAGACAAAGGAGGCGGAAGACCAGACATGGACGGCATTGTAAAGATTCCCTCTCCACAGCCATCCTCTCCCACGGAAATGCTCGGCAATTAGTCGATACCTTGTTGCTTCACTCCGGTCGAGGCGCCGGCAAAGAAGGCAAGGATTAAATGTAATTAGCATGAGTAGAGGTGGCGGCCCTACGGAAAGAGATTACAAGTCATAAAATGTCTCCGTTGGCCTCCTCTCACTGGCATTTTTTGTGGAGGCTGGACTTTTTGCAAACCCAAATGCAAACAGATGGACGTGTAGCCTCTATTACACGTACAGTATATCAAAGAAAGAAATACGTTCAGTAATTCCTGTAAAATGACTAGACCACATATCCATATTAATAATGTATGTCTGTGTCGAGGTGTATATAATGACCTATTTCCATAAGTTCCTGACATAAAAACAGAGTCTGGATTTGCAGCAAGGCAAATAGGAAGTTGCTGAACATGTTTGAATTGGAAGGGGGTGACGGACGTAGCTATAACGCTGAGATAAGAGGCCCAAGTTCCACGATCTTCCATCAGCAGCGGCCAAAGAGGCTGATTGCAAGAACCAACAGCCAGGAGGTGAAGGGCAACTGATGAAACACCAACTCCTCAGCTTGCCGTAGGGATTCTGTGCTCTCTCACCGTCCTATAAACGGATCACTAATGTGTACATTTTCACACGCGTGAACATTCGGGGCATCATAAGAAGACTGGGGAACCTGTTCAGGCTCTGCCCCGAGAAGTGACGTCACACACCCACGTCACGTCACCATGCCTCCCTCATTGGCATGACGACGGCAACCATGACCACTCAACCTATCTCTCGGCCAGCAGCTGTCATTTGAGACGCGAGTGAAGGACTGGTCAATGCGAGGGCTGAGCCAGAGCTCCAGCATGGCTTCAAAGTGTCAGACAACGGCTCGATTCTTCCTGTGGCTGTTGGGATGATTCCCACTCAAACATACACGGACGCACACACACTCATTTACATACTGACAAATTCCCTGCTGCTCCATCGCGTTCTTCTCATAGCGAACCAGACTGGTCAGGGTGGTTAACCTATAACTTCAGCGTCTTTAGCCGGGCCCCAGCAGACAGCAAAGAGAAAGGGAAGAAAAACGAATGAAAAACTGGCATAAACAAAACAGGATTTTTTTTTTTTTTCATGTCAGCGCAAAGGTCAACCTAAGGACATATGTGCTGGCATTCATCTAAAACTTTTTCTTTGATGCTGTGCTTTATTTTACAGTCTAACACAGTATTAAAAAGTGAATCCTTTCAGAGCTGTTCTTTGATGCGATCTAATCTGGAAGCATAAGGGAGCCCTAAACTATTTACAGCTCTGATTGGAATTACACAATCAATTACCACCCCCTGCCGTGGCCCAAACGAGCAAGGCCCAGAAGACAGGGGAATTGGTTAAATGTTATTGTTGAGAGGCCATTATCCCACAATCAGGGTGGTTAATGCAAGAAAATGACATTCATTAAAATCCTCAACAGGAGGCTCCCAGGGGGCACGCTGAGGCTGACCTCTATTCACAGGGAGGCTTTGTGTGTCGTCCACAGTGGGGATGGAGTATCATGTCAAAGACACACAATGATCGCCTTTTGTACGGAGGCCGGACTCGGCGAGTATGTGTGAGTGCGCGAGGGATGAAGGCAGAGAGGGAGAGAGATTGTGTCATTCCATATTAAAGGAATAAAGGGGGGGGGGGGTGGGCTGGTGTGCGAGGAGAGAACTGTGTGCGTTAGGCACATACCACCCATGGAAGGCCTCCCACTGGGGTCAAAGGTCATGCTGTGATGCGGCAGCGCGCGCCGAAAAGCGGGACAAAGGCAGGCCAAGGATCAGTCATGTTTTGGGCCAACTAACAAGTTCAAATGAGTATCCGCAAGCGCCAATCTCGACCCATCGCCGCCCTTCCTCAGGATCGTTTCCCACACATCCCGGGGTGTGTGACATTTTTTTGAGCTACAGCAGCCCACTGAGTTTAGAGAACCGTCAAAGCGACAATATGATGGTAAATCATAGCCAAGTGAGAAGAGTGACGCAATGGACAAAGATCTTAGGCATGGTGGTGGTCTTAAACATACACCGGCTGAGACTCGGCGAGGAATCCAGAAGAGCAGAAGGTCCCCTGAACGTCAAAAAGACACGTTTCCATAGCTAAGCATCAGGTTCCACACGCAGGTGGCAGTCGTCGATTTGATCCAACAATTACGGCGATTCAAGTAGTATTTTAAATTACTAATTTTTCAAGGTGTGCCACCATTCGTTACACCATCGCAGAACCACTAATTGGAGAATAGATGAGAGCACCCCCTTCTGGCTGATGAACAAGGCCTCTGAAAAAAGAAATAAAAAAAAAACAGACAAGTCTGATGTTACCCTCTCCTCCCACATTCCCAAGATAACCTTGTCTGATCCAGTCGAACTTTTTTTCAGAGAGCGGAGTTGCTGTGAATTGTGGGTAGTTTTGCTGCGCCTACGGTTGGTCACCCTGAAAAAGCTCATTAGAGAAACAAGACCCTTACAAACGCGGAGGGTGAAGCTCTTCCTGAAACACCGAAACACTCTCTTCCCACTAGGCTTGCCTGTAATAATTTACTTCACTATTCAGATCTCTTCCCTATTGAAAAGAAAGAATGACCTTTTTTTTTTGGAGAGATGGGGGAACGTTGACCACAGAGCAGCCAAAAACTGACCCTTCGTGCCTCCTACCATCTGTTGCATTGATTAGAAGTATCTACTGAGTTTGTTCGTGTGTGTGTGTGCGTGTGTGTGTGTGTGTGTGTATGGGAGGTGGGGGAGATTATGGTAAACTGTCCTGAATCTTAGACTCCAGCATTCAGCACAAAGAGGTCCACCTTAAATTCATAACTATTAGTTTAGACATTACAGTATAGTGGTAAAAATTTCATCTTACCATGATGTACATTCAAGTGACCATCTGCCAATTTGCTTGTGATGTTACTGGGACCATGTAGTGTTTTTCTTGCTCATTCCAGTGCAGAAAGGAGACTTTAAGTGCTAGACACCCATTCCAAACATGAGAAGGACTGGTCTGATGCAGCCGAGGGCACTTTTGAAATTCAGAGGTACGTGATGTAACAAAACCTTTTGAGTTTTCATCTAAACCCAGAGAGATCATCCATGAGTGTCTCCTTGATGTACCACGAGTCCCTGTGCACACTGGTCGCACAATTCTTTATACCGCAAGCCCGTTGAACCACCAATTTAAGAATAAATCACTCATACGCATGATTTTTGAAGAATCTGCAGCAGGGAATGGCTGTTCCAATCTTCTGTATGCTTATAGGAGGAAAAAATAACCCTCAGACTGTAGCAGATCCCTTTATCTCTCATTTGTGTGTCTCTCTTTCATAGATTGAAACTGCATGACCAGCAAAAAAAGTTGGTAGGACCCCTTAAATGCTTCTCTGTCTGTCCTCTGAAACTAATGTGGTATTTTTTGGTCCCCCTCATGTGCTGTCACAGTTTCTACCATAGTTTTGTTTCCATAATGCTGGAAATAGCTTTAGGAATGGAAATGGCTTTTTTCTTTTGCAGTCTCAAAACAAACCTCATTTTCAGTTGTCTGCACGGGGAGAAGAAGCTGGCGTGGGGGTCACGGCACACAAATTGGCTACGCTTACCTGTAACTTTAGTGGGTGTGCCGATGATCTGTTTCCATGATGCTGAGCGACGGCCACCTTAGAGGTGAGGGACACAGACCTGTAGCTGAAAATGACTTGGCACAACTGCTCTTGCACCGAGCCCCTTGGAGCAAACCCCTACCAAATGAGGCCCTGACAGAAATGCGCAAAGAAACACGGAGAGAGAGAGTGATCTGTTGTTTATCTAATAAACGGTGCTGCGAAGGAGTCCATTAAGCTGTACCTTTGGCTGAATCCCCCCAGCGCATCAGGAATGATGATGTGCTCGTAGAATTGCACTCAGTTCGACCGTTCTGAACACGTCACACGCGTGTACGGGATTGCATTTCCGATAGCATTCAATGTTTATTTCTTGGTGTCTTTGACATTTCTATGATTAAACATTTAGAAAAAGTAGCATAGCTGTAATACACTGACACGCTCCCCTGTATGACTGATTTAGAGAGCCCCTCATGTAGCGGCCAGCCCAGACACTACTGTACTCTGACAAAACATCAGGATGTAATCTGAACCCTCCCGCCCTTCTCCTAAAAGTTTTATTTACAGCAATAACAAACATTGCTGTTAGAACAACATCATATCGGAGTATAAGCCTCACAGTGCTGAACGCTGAACAGTTCTGTCAGTACAGAGTACCTATCTGCTGTCCTAATACCTTCAAGGACCAGTGATGATCATATTATCTGCCGTTTTTCTCTCCCTAACTTCCTCCATTTTCCATAACCACTTATGTAATGCAGAGCAATACTGAGACATGACAGGACAGGATCATTAAAAAGGATCTCTCTCTCTCTCACGCTCTCTCTCACACACACACACACACACACACGCACACACACATCTCTATTTCCGGATAAAATGTAGTTTTCCCCATAAAAGTCCATGTAAAAGTTTTGAATTTGAAATGGAGACTACCCTTAGGTAATCTGTGTCATTTTCTTCCATATGGAATCTGCCATCAGGACCCTTCATCCACAAAGAAACACACAAAATACAGGAACCTCAATTTCCCCGGCAAGCAAACTGTGGTGCTCTCCCATTTGTGACCTCTCTCATGGTGGATAGATGTCCAGGTCTGCTTCAGGACTTCTCTCATAGCCATACAAGCAAAAGGCACAATAAGAAAGAAAGAAAAAAAAAAGAGCAATTCTCACATCTTGACTAGCCATCATTATCACTTAAAGAGCTCCTTCCCCATGGATCATCATTAAGCTGCATTAGAAACACTTTGATTAAACTTCCTTAATCTATAACACACAGCTGCAGTTCATTTACAGCCATCTAGTCTTACGTGGGGAACATGGCGAAGACGATGGACATCAAATGACGACTCGTGTAGGGGTAAATAAAAAATAGAGAGGGTGTGGGGGGGGTAGTCCTCTCCCTCGGCGTGCAGCCTGACATAGGCAGACGTCATTTTTCTAATGATGAGTAATCACGGATCAAGTTCAGTCCTCGCACACTGCTCCGCAAATCCCATTTAGGGTGCATTTAGAAAGCAGGATCATGGGAGAATTTGTTCTTTGGATTTGTACAGGCTTGAACGAGAGTTGGACTGGACTAATTGGGATTTTTATAGGCATTCAGCCGCACGCACACAGTAGGGTAGTGATGGACAGGGAGAAAAAATAAACAGCCGCTAGACTCAAAATCAAGCACAGAATCCAGGTTCTCCTGCGATCATCCCGATGCCTACCGAGACAGCTGCATTATTGTGTGGACAGTTTTTGCAGGTTCACA
Organism: Gymnarchus niloticus; assembly: GCA_009936485.2. NCBI lineage: Eukaryota > Metazoa > Chordata > Actinopteri > Osteoglossiformes > Gymnarchidae > Gymnarchus > Gymnarchus niloticus. Next base: position 9,726,636 of record JAACJT020000030.1, read on the forward strand.
GTGCTTCATTTTCAGACATATAAACGCTAAAATCCCTTACACGAGACAACAAGTGAAAGAGTGGCGTGGGCATGCTAGTTCAGTGCATATCATTCTTGCTAAAAAAAACTCCAGGGTTTGGGGTTCAAATCCATCCTCTGTTCTTTGTGTGCGTGTGTATGAATTTCCATGTTCTGGCGTTTCCACTTGAGTACTCTGGTTTCCGCCTGCAGTCCAAAAGTAACTTCAAATACATGCAGCTAGGTGTTTGGAACAATCTTCCAACCAGGGTGTCCCCTGCCTTCTGCCCCATACTGATTAAGGCTCCAGGCTCACATTAATCCTGTGTTGGATAATCGCCTATAGACAATGAATACAACAAGTGGATATTGAGAGCCTCTGCATAATTAGACACCACTTTAAAATAGCTTCAAATATTAAAGTTCAAACTCTGCTTGGATTTTATGGCTGGATCTTTCTGATAAATGATGCTTAATCTGTTTTAAAGGCATAATGTATTTTGTATATCTCATATCGTGGTGCGTGGCTAAATTAGCAGGCTATAGAGGGAATCGTATTTTACATAACGCTGGTATAAGCTAACATGCTGTGAGGCTGCATGGCTCCTGTCATCTCTATGGTCCCGCAGCACATTTCCTGAGGGACATGCATCCCACTTCAGGGTCCCGTTTTCCTGGAGACTACAGGCAGTACTCGCAGCCCCATGCTGGCTGGAGTGGGGGTGTCATGAGCTGGAGCCATGCTTGAGTGGAGCGGAGACAGCAGGTTTCCGGAACGGTCGAACGGGTCCACTGGAAAGACGTGCCAGCGTGCTGTCGGCTACCCACGCCGCCTTCGATCTCATGCCATGGGACTGCAGTGCGACAGGCAGCGGATCTGAAAGCGTCTGGTGGGCCGCGTACCAGGCTGCGCGGTGACTGTCACCGCGCTGGCCGACTCTGGCTCCTCTTCACGTTGGGCTGTGATGTCATCGTTAAGTTTGGCAGCGCGCAGCGGTAGCCCGGGGAGTCGCCCGCACAGAAATGAACAGTGTTGCATCCGGCAGACCCTCTAATCCGAGGACTGCTCCTGTTTACGCGTGCTCTAAAGGCAGCACCTGAAATGGACAACATGGATAATCTGTGCCGCTCTTTGGGTTAGGTGCCCGCACCTGAAATGATGCCGGGGCAAATCCCACGACTTTGCGGCCCTCGATCGAGGCCCTTGACCAAAAAAACCAAGGCCCCCGATAAACAGCTGTCCCCACGCTGTCAAGCCATGTTTAATCTCGCCCGTACGTCCTCATAGAGAGTGAGATGGCATAGGTGAAAAACAAATTTCAGTGTACTGCGTGATATGGTGCAAATGAAGGTTCAATTCATTTGATTTTTTGGATTACGGTATAACCGTAAGAAAATGAAACAAAATTATACTCTGTTGTTCATTTGTAGAAGCACAGCTACATTTTTAATTTTTATACGGTGTATCCCATCTTGCTCTCCACGAGACACATACACAAAAACACACAGATGCAGACATCTATCTATCTATCTATCTATCTATCTATCTATCTATCTATCTATCTATCTATCAAGTTGCAACTTCAAACGTATATCCTCTGTAAGGTTATGCAGGTCAGGATACACGTACAGGTATAAATCTGGAGAATGGGTGTTTTTTTTTTTTATGGCTCTGAGGGTGGATGCAGTAACAGCCGCATTGCCGTTCAGTGTGGGGGTGGGTAGGGAGGCCAGCAGTCATCAACGCTGTTTGTGTAGGCAGCACCGGGGTCAGCTAGACGCTGGCCGTGAGTCACTCACCGCGCGCGAACGCCAGCGTGCCAAAGGTGGGCGATCCTTCTCACATTTAATCCCGCGCACCCAGAAGCACAGGCGTTGGGTCTCAGGAAAGCAGAACCGTTCCCAGAGTTCCAAGTAGACTGTTTTGTTTTTTTCACTTGTTTATTGGAGTGCTGACAGTTGTTTCTTCATATGCTGTCACACCAGGAAACAAATCAGGCCTGTGTCCGTGAAAACTGTCCATCAATACATCCATCCATGTTACCCCATGTAGGACCAAGGTGGTCCTGGAGCACATCCCAGAATGCACTGGGCTCAAGACAGGCAGACACTGTGATTGGAATTCCAGTCCATCATGGGACTTCTGAAGTTACTGGTTATTTTTTTTCTGCTTTTTTTATGTGGTAGATAAGATTTATAAAAGACTATCTGTTCAACACACTTTCTCGCTGATTCATGGCTGGTTGACAAGAATAAAATGACCATCAGTGGGAAAGGGAAAAAAAAAAAAAAAAAAAAAATTAACATACTGCTCAGATTCAAAAAAAGAAGGTCACAAAAAATAAGCTGTAATGCTGTGAAAAAAATAAAAGAACATCACAAAATATCGTTATATTGTTAACGTGACAGTGAAAGAAACTGCAAAGAGCAAAACGGACACTGGCTCAGAATAAATTACTACAGAGTTTGATGAAGTAAAACTCAAACAAATTGTCATTTTTTTTTTTCCGTTCCCCGCGCGTATTTAATTTTCCTACCTGGTACAGTCTATATGCTCACATTTTGCTGTATAAATAAAAACACAGATATTGGTTAAAGCAGTACCAATTTGTACAGCAGATTAGACACTAAGAGCTTATTTGCTGTAATACTCAATTAGGGGAGCTAAACCCTTTAACTCATTTTAAAATTAAAGATTACGTTATGTTTCCGACAAAGATCCGTAAAGCCTGGTCGTCCCTGGGTTTGGAGAACATCTGGACTCCTTCCTGTTAGAGGCTGATAAATATTCAATGGGGAGCTGCAGATGTCTCTCACTGTTCCTCATAGCATCCTTAAAGCAGCATCCCCACGCCGCCACAGTCCGGCTCCCCCCCATAAAACAATCTGGCATCGGAGTCCTGCATCGTGGCACTGCGTTCACCCTCTTAGCAGGCTTCCATTAGGAAAACACTGGAAGTCCGGTCCGAATTAATGTTGCTGCCATGCCGCCACCGTGCCAGGCTGACCGCTGCGACATGAGGCGCCGAGGCCACTAACGACTGCTCAATTACAAGAAATTAGGAAAGCACTGTGAGGTCCGCGCACAACTCATTAAAGATCGGCGGGGGGAGGCAAATGCCAGCACAGGATTAATCCTCAGGGAACAACAGAGGCATTCGTGTGACCCACAGCTCCGTAAAGCATTTGGCATTCTATGTTAATGAGGCCGGCCAGAGCGTCCGAATGGCCTGTGCAAGAACCACGCGTCAACACCATGCCCTGGTTCATTTTGGACTTTCAGATCTTCACACATCGTGTTTCATTAAAAGCACTTGGAGCTGCTTAAAAGATGAAGCGTGATTTTATTTATGCTAAAATGTTATTTTGGTGCACCGAAAAATGTCTTTTCATGTAAATGTTTTTACGTGTCAGTTGTCACCTATACGTTTTGCATAGAACACAACGCAAGAGCGCTTTTGGAAGATTTGAATATTAAAACAGCAATGCATGCCTAGAAAGTTTAGACACAAGCACTAAAAAGTGCAACTAAATTAGCACTCAGGTTACTAAGCATTGGAAACGCATATAAGGTAAGAGCACTTTCTCAAAACAAAATAATAGCTTCATCTATACAGTTTTGCTAATAATTAGTGTAGACCATGGGCTAGCTCTGCATTAGTCATGTATTACTAATTGGTGTAAAATTTAAATGCATGTTGTAAACCCACACTGAGTGTCTCACACACAGCTTAGGTGCCAAGTCATCACTGTACTAATTAGTTAGCAATTATGTTTAATAACTTCTCCGAAAGCCCATCTCCCTTTTATTTTTTCCTGAGATGAAGAATAAACTGACAGTGATGCAGAAATTATACAAGAGAAATTAACTCTCACTCCAAATGGTAACTGACACATCTTGCTTATCGGCCAGGCATTAATCGTAGAGGTTCGTGGGGAAGGAATCACTACACGCACGACACATATTTGATGTGGGCTGTACACGAGAGGCCGCATTTTCACTCTGTGTCATGTGACCCCCCGGGGTTATTCAAAATGTTCCAAAAGACAATTTATTCGCTGCTTGCCTGGTCCATCACTGAGTGGAGACTTATTACTGGTTATCCCGGTCACGATCAGGGCAATTTAGAAACACCAGCTGGACTAACTACGTAAGTTTGAAGCACAGAAGGAAAACAGGAATATGTAAACTCCGAGCACACGTCAGAGGGAGGATTTGAACCCTACAAGTTCCACTAGTTGTGGACTCGTGTGCTTTCAGAAGCTATCCACTAGGGACGCAACTGTTACGCTTTGAATAATGATGAACAACGGGGGAGGACACAACAGCTCACTGAGAGGCGATGATGCCTCACTCCTCCAGGACTGCACTTTCGGTTCTCTCTAAATTTGTGTCTATTTGATATTGGATAAGTAGCTATGCGATGGATGGATGGATGTATGGATGGACGGATGGTAGATTACATAAGTTAGGAGGAGGAAAGCAGAAATGAGAAGATGAAAGAATTCAATCTATTCAGCAGACTGCAGTCCTTAATGTATTACTCGTTTATACGTAATTGATGCATCTCTCACTGTTCGTCTTTCACAAACTCATGTTTGGATGTGTAAGCATCAGCCTCTTGAGGCTAAGGAAGGAGGGTGATGACCTGTATCTGTCTGTCTGTCTGTCTGTCTGTCTGTCTGTCTGTCTGTCTGTCTGTCTGTCCATCTGCTTGTCACAGGCATATAAGCAGCAATCTTTTCTATCTACTCTTAGACCTTTTTGATGCTTGAATATTCTCTTAGCGTCCACAAGGAAATAAAAGGTTTTGTTTTCCTTTTTGGAGGTACATTCATTTATTTGGGCTATATACATTTTGAGGTTGATACATTGGTCCTCCTTTGCCTCCACTCTTTGTGAAAGGCTTTACTCTAGATGTTTGAATATCGTTGGTGGGATTTGCTGCC
>JAACJT020000030.1:9748092-9759199 GCA_009936485.2 Gymnarchus niloticus
ACACCCTCCTCTATACAAACCCCTCTTTCCCTTTGGCTTTGAACCCCCCCCCCCCCCCGAAAGATGTTTAAACATGCGACACGCACTTTAATGAAAGGTCAGCACGTATCAAGCCTGGTACCTAGAGAAACTCCCCTTAATTGTCGATTACATGGCTGAGAGAGGAGGTAAACAGGAACGTTCCTGCAGGCCTCCCGAATACATGCCCACCCACGCAAACGCACACCAACCTCCGTGCAGTGCTTTCATCAAACTTGGCAAAACCGAGTGAGTTGGGGAGAAGGAGCGAGTCCAGAGGTTAGCTACATAATTGTTTTCCCTGTCAGCAATGTTAAAATTACCTTCAACCTGAAACAGATGGTCCCAAAAAGCGAGGCGGCACCCCACCCCCCCATTTTATCATTTCTAACTGCAGACGATCCCTTGAGTGCGATTTAATGTTTCCAGCTATCTCAGGTATAATCGACAAACCCCCCCCCCCCATTTTCCACCCTTTTCCCGCCTCATGCAACGACGGTAGCTTCCGACTATTACTGCCATGACCTCCGGCGAGCTCCCATTCATCCTGCCTCGGTATGTCTACGGAGCCAATTAATAAAAAGTGACGAGGTTTTCGCCAAATGAACACGCGCTGATAAATGAGGGTCCTGACTTAATTGCTCGGCAAATTAAGAGCTCACAATGGTGACAATGTGGGCCGGTTTTAATATTTAAAAACTCATTACGCATAAGTATGTTCCGCTTAGTTGAGTATCCGTTAATGCTGCCTCACCTTTTGGGGAATTAATGGTCATTTAGAATTATAATCAAATGAAATGATTTGGATGTGTGTATATATTAAAAATGAACTAGAGTTCACAGATATACATCTCTCTCTCTCTCTCTGCCTGTCCGTATTACAGAGAGATGAATGTGTGAGTAGCACAGAGGTTCAGTGAGTAGCACTGTTGCCTCACACTTTCAGGGTTGCTGGTCTGAGTCCCATCCCTGGCCCTCTGTCTGTGGAGCTTGTCCTCCCTGCATTCTGTGCGTCGGCGTGCCCCTTGTGATGTACTGGCATCTCGTCAGCGATGTCCCATGCCCTGACCATCCTGTGATTGGCTCCATGGTTGCCCTGACTCTGTTGTACAGTAGTTGAAGAGGATACACACACACACACACACACACACACACACACACACACACACACACAAGTTTTTACATTGCCACATACAAAAGAAATGGGGTGCAGAATGGCAAATGAGAAACACCACTTGTGTAATAATAATTCGGCTGGATATTAGACTAGTCAAAACATCCGCCTTCTAAGTTGACCATGACTGAACAGTTAAAGTCTTTGTATTCATTTTCAATTAATTTTCTGAAAGCTGCACTAATTGACTATTCAGTGAAGTCGAGGTCAGGTGACTGCAGGTCTCGTCATGACTTTTTTCACCTTCCATCTGTCTGAAAATACTTGAAATTTGACCAAATATAGTAAAATGTAAGGTGTTCAAAAACTTTTGACCGTCAGTGTGTAATTCAATGACGTGCTGCAGGAAGGGGATTCGAAGCATCCATGTGACTTCAGAGGCAACAAATATCCAGAGTTTATAATGACAGATTGGTTTCAATAAATTTGCTTTCTTCTGATTGGGCAAGATCAATATTTCAGTAGTTCTGTTACGGCCTTCCCCACAGCACATGATATGTTTTATTCATGACCGAGGAAGGACATTTTTTTAAGGACGTGAAGGAACAGAGAGATTTTCCGTCGATCTTCTGTGTGTGTGAACTGTGACAGAAACAACAAGATCAAGGAAGCCCCCTGGTACTGAATATCCGCCTTTACCTCTTCCCCAGCCATACCCTTCTGCAGTGCGACTTTTGCATGCACTTAAAGCATCTGCTTACAGTACAAGTATAATGAGTAATCCATGTGATCCACTCAAGTGGCATTCTGACGCACGGCACCCATAACGTAGAAGATATAGCTGGATAAAGTATAATTTACGCACAGAATGATGATCGATGCATAAATTTTGCCCAAAATATGCTTTCAGTCCTAACAAAAGAAAACCTACAGCCAGAACGCACGGGATGTAAAGTTTGGCCATTTGATTGTAATTTACATTATTTTTGGTTTAAGTTCTTTTTGGCCTCTCTGCAGCATTATTCCAGCTGATAACGTCACCAGCTTCCTGAGTACATGCCACTATTTATTCTCAAATAAATGTGGAGGCAACAAATTTACCCAGCGTCATCAAAAATGTCATATAATTCTAACATGAAGGGGTCCGTACTGACAAAATGTGCATGAATTAACTCTGGCCACCTGCTACTTAATTATGACAAAAGTTGATATTTTCACTGGCCCCTTGTATTTAATCCTGTTAAAGGATTTTGGGTCTATATTTAAATCCAATGGCACCACACTAAAATATCTGGTTCCTCTGTTCTATTTTCTACAGAAAAAGAGATGATTACTGCCACCCAAACATTTCAGTGCTGCTTTAACTCACAGTTCTCTTAAAATTCTGTTTATTTTACTCTCACAGAAGGCTGAGCTGGATATCTAAAGTAAGTCTGCTGGATACTGGCGAAGTCTCCCTTCACCAAATGCATCAAAGGACCTGGCAAAATACGGCCACCGAGTATTAAAAAGCCTCAACTCCTGAACGCCATTGAAGAGATACAGGAAACCTCATTCAGTCAGTTGGTCATGTGACTCACTCAGGCGACTTTTAACGCCATTTGTTTATCAGACGAGAAAGAAATCTCAGTTTTGAGTCACAGGGTGTTTCTCTCCAGAATTAACGACTTTGAATGGAAAGATATTCATATGGGCAGTCTGTCAGGATGGTGCTGTGATGGCATGTCTAGAAGTGTTTATGTCCAGGCGATTTTAATGGACATAGTCAGCCCAGAAGGTCTTCCACATCCAGCCCATCGACCAGAACAGGAGCGAACAGCGAAAAGAGTGTGGTAGAGGTGGAATGATTTTTTTTTTTTTTCTATTAAAGCCCCCAAAATCTTTTGTAAAAGAAAAAAAAAAATCCTTTGTAGTCCACCCACAGTCCCTGCAGAAGCCTCCCTCACATTTAAAGCCCCGTGTGTGAGGAATGGTAGAAAGGCATGTAAAGCTGAAGTTGAAGCTGGGCATGGGTCACGGTGCAGCTGATTAGATGGGTTTTGGTGGTGCCGCGGTAATAGGCTCCTCTCTGTGCTGCCGCTAACCCTGGGCGCCCCTGGCAGCCGGCGCGACTCGAATTAATCAGCTCTGCTGGGAGCTTCCCCCATCCCCACTCGGCGGGCGAGCCACTCTGGAGTCATTTACCGGCAAATCCCACTGTCAACCCCCTTCGTCATTTAGGCCTTTTCATCACGCCTTCCTACTCTCTCTCTCCTGCTTGGGAAAAAAAAAAAAAAAAAACATAGAAAAGGGGGAAAAAAAATTGAAATGGGTGACAGATTAGCCTAATGCAGGGTACTTTTTATAGACAGCCAGTATTACCTCTCTTTGTACCATACCGAGAGAAAGAGAGAGAGAGTAATGATGCAAAAATGCAAAGAGACTGAGCGAGAGATGAAACAGAGAGATACTGAAAGGTGTCAGTCTGTAGGATGGCGGTTTTTCACATGAAGGCATCCGGTGTAATTAGTAATTGGCGTCTTAATGAACTCACAAAGTCGATCTAGCTGTGGGCGAAGTAGGCCTCAGTGTGAAAATACGTGGTCAACTTTGTTCCTCGTTTATGGAAGCCAGAAGCCATAACTACCAATTACGGTTCGACTCTGTCCCCTGGCAGAGATGCCGTAACTGCTGGACTGTGACGCCAAGACGACTTAAGTGATTTATTTCGGGAGCCTAGGCACTCGGTAAAACACCTCTAAGGTTACCTTATCCTATGATGAAACACAAGGCAAGTCTGCAGTAAATTAAAAAGATGGGAACAGGCCGCCATCATTACCGTGGGACGGAGACCCGGAGCTTGACGCAACATGTAACTGGACCACACCTCTGAAATCTACAGCTGAACGTACCCAGCTATTCTAGAATTCGGCCTGAATCTAATGGGCCAACTGCAGCAGTCGAGGCGATGCCCAGATGCAAAACCATACATTTACGTGAACTTTGCCAGATCTGCTCCTATTTACATTTTTATAGTGAAATGTTTCGCCATCTAAGAAATGCAAAACTCTTTCTTTACTCGATATTTGTATTATTCACATACTGAGACATTAATTTATGGCACATAATTGCCTCCAATAAAGCAACTAAACGTAGCCACTTATTTTATAATTGTATTGGGAAAAATCTCGCTTCCCTTCTATGTCGTGCTCCCCTAAACCACCAAATGAATAACAACAAATGCAAGATTAATTAAGCAATAGCAGAAAAAAAAAATTGATGAATTTACTGCATGTGGCTGTCGTGGTGACACATGCAGACTTCGGAAGGTCTGGAAGACGGACAAGTTTCTTTACAGGCTGCTCTACTTGATAAAAACTTAAGTGAGTACAGACATTAAGATCAAAACCATCGAAGGCATACACATTAAACAGAGTTTAATAATCTTAGATCAACGTAGGAAATGTAAGGGATGTATTTGTTTTCTAACACATATTAACGGAAACTTCTTCAGTCTGAAGAGAAATGTGACACCTGATCCAGCCCACCAGGTAATTACCAATGTAGAATCAGGAAAGAAATATACATATCACTCACAAAAGCACAAAATTTACACACACTCCTGCATACACTCCTCTGAGATATAATTATCTTGCGGTAAAGCTCCTCAGTATTCGAGCAAAGAGTGTAGGTTACAGCTAAACTAACAAAGTTTAGCCTCATAGAAGAGCTATTATTGCCACTAGCTAAAAAGTTACAAACATCAAAATGTAGTTGCAAATACAAAACGTTTAGAAATTTCCAGTCATAAAATAAATATCCAACCATTACATAATCCACCATGGTCAAATATGAAGGATATTTATAGTTATGAAAACTGCATTACGAACCCCTATGCGACGGAGGACTTCAGCTGTTCAACCACTGCTGTTTCCTGTACGAGTGGAAAACTCTGAGTGTGTGATCTGGGCCGACCCGGCCGGATCGCCAGATAGATGCCACAATCGGCTCTGATCAACAGCAGCCCACTCAAGCTAAATTAGGACAGCCGGAATGGGCTTGAGTACTTCTCACCAACACTTCACTTGACACTTGTCAGTCAGGCTTGGCCCGATTCCGACACGCCAGCCCCGTGCTGAATTAGGACAGCCGGAATCAGTCCAAGTACTTCTCACTGACACTTTGGTTGACACTCGTCAGCCAGGCTTGGCCCAACTCTGCTATGCCAGCCCCGTGCTGAACTAGGACAGCCGGAATCGGTCCGAGTCCTTTTCATCGACCCTTCGGCTGACAGTCATCAGCCAGGCTTGGCCCGCCTCCGGTACGGCAGCGCCGAGTCTCAGTCAATCCCGTCGCGTCTCAGCCGAGCTTGGGCCGACGCGTTCGGCTAGCTGGGTAGCTGTTTAGCAGCCAAGAATAACAACGTAAATGAGAAAGTTACACTATACAATAACAATAATTTCTTAAAAATCAAAGACAAAAATTCTTCCAGCCATGTCCTGTACATTTGAAAGTATTGAACTAATAAAACTGCCATCTGCAGAAATTTTGTTAAATTCAGTAAACAAGCAGAAACAAATTGAGATTGCAGCAGGTTAACATTAAAGTACGCAGGGATTAAAATAAATTGAGACTAAAGTGCTTTTGAGAATTTAGCATGCTGCGATTTCCAGAGGTGGAGATCACATTTTTTTAACATGTAAAGATTTCTGCAGGTTGAGATTACAGTGTTTTTGAGCTTGTGGCACATAGAGATTTCGGTAGGCTGAAATTGTGGTCTTTTTGAGATTGTTAAGGGGTAAAGACTTGAGCTGGTTGACTTTGCATCATTTTTGAATTGTAAACGTGCAAAGATTTCAGCAGGCTGAAGTTGCCTCACCTCACAGTGTGTAGGCCTGACAGGAGACCGAGACTGCAGAGCTGGGTTTGCACGGTGTTGGAGCGGGTAGCAGCTTGGCGCCCTCATAGCACTCTGGGGTGAATTTAGAACAGGATGACACCTGGTTGTATGGGAGTATTAGAGGTTATGTTGGCAAGTAATCCTCCACATTTTTTAACCCTTCTTGATGTATTACAGCTTTTATCTGTTATCTCTGAGCCAACATCTTAGGGATGACTTTACCGCTTTCATATTTTTGGTGAAAAAAAAAAAAAAAACTTAGCCATTGCAAACTCTCAGAGCTGATATTTAAAATTAAGACTGGTGTTTTTAACTCATTTGGTCGCCGTAAATAAACAATCTATGAAAAATTTTATAATCAATCTTGGAGCTAAATCAGACTCCTCCTGAACACAGATAATACTAAGCTCTCTATCATGTCTTTGTTTCTAAAAAATGTAAGCTATTTAGAAAAGCTTTCTTTTTAAAGAATAAGCGTGAGAAGGACTTGTTTATCCGACAAAATAAATCCAATTTTCAGATGTCGCCGAGCTGAGGCTCAAAATCGATAACTGCTTCAAAGTGACAGTCAGCGAGAAGCGCGCACAAAGTTATCAGTATAAAAACGCGCGCATCCAACGGTCCGCGCGAGGGAACGCGAGAGAGAGAGAGAGAGAGAGAGAGAGAGAGAGAGCACGCATGGCCGTGTGTGGGGTGTTTATATGTGTGTGTGGCAAAGGCGGTTGTCTATGCCTGCAGGGTGATTAATAGGAGACAGAGATAATGGTGAAATAAATGTGTCTGCTTGCTCATTTCCACCACGCTGCTTTCTGACGGAGTCTGTTGTTTGCTTCTGAGGCTGACATTAAAAAGATGGCGTGGGGCGGGCAAGCTGAGAAGAGAAACGGCAGCCAGGGTCACCAGATCTGCGTGGCACAGATATTCCGCAGAGATTTCACCAATTAAATTAAGGGCACCTTGCCAGGAAGAGGCAGTTTGGAATGTTGTCATGTAAATACAGACAACACTCCTGCAAAAACGTGGGTAACAGGACCCAGAATGTGCCTTTAATTGGATGAATGTCCTTTTATAAGCTCTTCTCGATTTTTGAACTCCCGTTTTCTCATGCAAATCGTTCCCAGAGTGCCACACTCAACTTCCCCGTGATTGCATCACAAATTCCGCTAAAATATGCACCATGGGACGCTACCCCAGCCATCTCACCCACTGATTGAGCCGCGGTGGGTTTTCAGTTAACATTAAACCCTTCGGTGGAGCGAGTTCTTTCCGAAGAACAAACACCTCTAGGCGAGGAATCGACGCACGGACGTAAACACAAACGTGCCTCTTCCACTTCTATCTACAACAAACAACCGCACTCATTTGGCAAGCTGAGCAAAGGTCCCTGAAGAAGCAAGTCCACATCTTTTGCATGAGAATCCTGCGTCATCTAAGACATAAACTGTTCCTCTGAAGCCCTTTTGGAAGAGATGCTAACGTCCGGAAGTTTTTCTTGCCTGTGTTTCTGCAGACAAGCAGGAGTATTTTTTTATTTTATTTTGGTAAACATACCAGTTTATTTAGTAGGCTAACAGTGTATGTTATATAACCAGATTCATCATCAATTATCACCACTGTTCAGTAGGTTCAATATTCCCACCATTGAGAAATCCCTTGTGGAATCACAGATGCAGAAATTGAAGCAGCTTTTGCATAGAGCACGTTAGCCACGCGCATCGCTGCTCACCCCTCATGATAACTTTTATGCTCCAAAGAATTATTTTGCTCCTGGTCTTTGAGGTGAGTGACTGGATTCAGCGCTGACATGCTGCAGAGACTGTGTTGGTGAAAGTCACAGAGCTGCGGGGGGGACAGTGCGGACCCTCCCGGTTCCTTGGTCTGCCGCACCTGAGACTGGACCTATTCAGATGTTTGCCAGAAATCAGGCCTTTAATAACAAGTGACTCATACTGTGTTTCCCGTAGCTCTGACCATGTATGACTGGGAAGGACAGCCGGTGGTAAAATTCATCATGTTAGTATTTGGAAGTCCTAACTAGTTATAGACAAAATGAATGTTTGAAACCTGTGGTAGATGAGAGCAGTCAATCACTGACCAGTTAAACCCAAACGGGACCAGTAAAACAACTCGTGAAGTGGGGATCAAACTGATTTGACCAACATTAGTACACAGAGGCTCACAAATAATTCCATTCATATCCCTGTTTCTCGCATCTTAGAACTTTCATGGCTTGAAGTTTTATCTACTTTGAAGATTTTGAATGGAACTGAGCCACTGCACTGCGCTGATTAAACTGCAGTTTTGCTGTAAAATGCTAGCTGTGGATATTTTGTTGCCGAACAATTAAGATGGTAGCAGCGAAGGGACAGTCCTGTGGGAAAGGGAGTCACTTTAACCTGTGAGCAGTTCAGTTCAACTCAGGACCATCTGAAGACACAGACACCTGGTCCACAGAGAGACCGAGGCAAAAGCTCCCAGGGGTTGACTTTCAATGCAAAGCACATAGACTGTCACAGCATGAAGAGGGACATCTTGCTCTCTAAAAGCCTCTTTTGAGAGAAGATATATATATATGTAGAAAGGAAGGGGTTGGTTGGGATGGGGGGGGCGGGGCTTGAAAAGCATCTCTAGCATGCCTGAAACATCTGGTTTGATATTCAAAGACCGAAGAAGAAAATTACAGGAAAGAACTCTGATGTTTTGATTTATTTTACTATTTTAAGGTGAAGTGATGCCAGTTGTCCAAGCAAAAGGATTAAGACCAGGACAGTGGGGAAAAGATATAGAGGAGCCAGTCATCTGTCCCAAGCTTAGACCCTGACAAAGTTACTCTGGAAGCAACACCTTTCTGGGACAAGCTGTCAGGGTTTGCACGTTAACTCTGATCGCTCGGAGGACGCTTGACCGGTGTGCGGTGGCCCAGGATTCAGCTCGATGGGATCAAGCATGCAAATAAAGTTGCATGCAGACTGATGGAAAGAAATGGACAGATACTGCAAGCAGGTCCACACCTGTGGACTGATACAAAAATATGGAAGACACAGAGCATACTCCTTAGCATAGCAAAACAAAATTAGCTATAATGATATTTCAGATGTAATAGCCATTCATATAACAACACCTTTTTGTTAGTTTAAAAAAAAAAGACAATCTGACTGGAAAACAGTAAGTTTACCCTTACCATCACCACAGTTTCAAAGGCAGGAAGCAATGAATTCCTTCACACAACATTCATCTTTATTTACTGCATCGGAGGAAAATCGGAGCTGAAAGCCATTAGCAGACTTTCTGTAGGAACACTAATGAAAGACATGCGGCAGAGAGGGGGACGCGATGACGAAGAGAAGCCGAGTCTTACCGAGGCACCGCAACTTCAGCGCTTAATGCCAGCCCAACTGCCTCCTCATGAATAGTGTAACGTATTCATGGATAATATGTCACATGGCAGAGCAGCGATGGTAATGAATTTCCTGGAATGGACGGACAACCAATAGGATTTACTCAACTAATATGCGTTCGGCTGCTTCTCTGTTTACGCGACTCTCATGAGGAACACTCGAACCTGCCAGAGGCCAGAGTGTCATGGTAGAGCGCCGGTAACCCCTCGGTGTGGTGACTGTCCCGCTGTAACTATTTTCCGCTCGAACCTGCCAGAGGCCAGAGTGTCATGGTAGAGCGCCGGTAACCCCTCGGTGGGGTGACTGTCCCGCTGTATCTATTTTCCGAACATCACCGACTGTGGTCGGCACACTCTGTCACGTCCCGTTCGGTCTGCCTCGACCCGCATCCGTGGCAGAAGCCAAGTAGCAGAGGGAGAGCAGTAAAGGGTTAATGAGACATGAACTTCGGGGGCATAAAGTGAAGAGGAGAAGAGACGACCCCCTGCTCCAGAAGAAGTGAGGATACCCAGAGAACACCAGGCCTCCCCAGGGCCAGGGGCTGACTCAGGCCGTTTTGATGTCGATGCATTGGTGAGCGCTGAGGCAACACTCCCTCGCTCATCAAAGCGAGACTGCAAGACGTGCCTCGACATTTCACACAGACTAATAAGAAATAGCAAGAGCAGTTGCATAATCCGAGAAACCGAAGTCACGTCGTTCCTCATGGAAGACAATCCACAAGACGGCGGCTCTGGTCTTTTGTTCGCTCGGCGGCCATGTTTTATTCATGCAGATGTATGACTCAGCAGGCGGTTTGCATGAGCCAGCGTTGAACCCAAAAGCAGTGAGTTCCAAGACCTCACACCATTCCGGTAGCATCAAGACTGCTGCAGAAGCCCCGGGACTTTCGTTGTTGTAAACGGTATAAGTTTAGAGAGAAGTGCCCAACGTGACATTTCTGGATGAAGTGAGCTGAACTCCGAGGAACTGTGTTGGAGGTGCTGTTTTGCGGTCAGCATAGATTTGTTTGCTCCATACACCTAAGATTATCCATCCATCCACCTGCTTTCCATAACCACTTATCCGGTTCAGGGTCACGGTGAGCTTGGAAGCACTGGGGATGAAGGCGGCAGAACACGCTGGATGGAATGCCAGTGCCTGGGATTATGCCAAATTTATACAGTATGTACACTAGACTGATGAAATGATCTACACAACATGAGCAGCGTTTTAAAGGTTTTTACCGTATGTCAGATGATGATGGCGATATCTAGAAGAGAATTTATGTGAAGGTATTACATAGAAAATAAATTCTGTAGGAGTATAGGAATTATAGTAGTTGGGCTGGGGTACATGGAGTCAACCTGGGGTTAGTAATCCACCACATGAACAGTCACGCTCCATTATGACATTTGTCATGCTTATTTGAGCCACCTGGGCACAGTTATACCATATCCATTAATGCTATGAGCTTCGTCCATACGTGGGCCTACAAAGGTACTCAAAAGTATGTGATCCTGCCATTCACACAGTCCCTGCTCAGTGACGCAGCAGATCTTGGGGGGTGGCCCCACCCCTTGCCTGTTCCACTAAGTGACTCTTCTGTACAATACATAAATAAAACTCCGTGAGGTTTCAGAAACTCACAACACCCCCTCTCCCCCCCCCCCCCCCCCCCCCCCCCCCCCACCCCCCCCCCCCCCCCCACCCCCCTCC
>JAACJT020000030.1:9759299-9793087 GCA_009936485.2 Gymnarchus niloticus
GACAATGCCAAATGCTGGAGATGCAGTCATAGGGTTCTGGCTGGAACCCCCCCTCTCTCACAGAGGCAAATACCCAAAAACCCCCACCCCCCCCCCCCCCCCCCCCCAATCCCCACCACACACACACACACGCCAACCTCTCCTCGTGAGTTCGCAAGGCGAGGGCGGGAGTTTGATGTTCTGTTTGCAGCCATTTGTCACGCATCGCTAACAGAGAGCAGCAGCACTCTGCACACAGATCAATACTCCCCTAACCCAGACCTAATCTGGAGAGAGTTTCCTCCAGTTCCACCAGCCCTTCCTCCACGCCTCCCTCCCACTTGCCTCCACTTTAATTTCCCCCTTCCCTCTTTTCCAGCGATCATTTGGACTCCAGTGTGACGGCCATTTTTCATCCTCCGGTCAGAATGGGTGACAAAGAGGGGTACGATGCTTCCTGACATGCAGGATGATGGATATGATATGGTTGCGAGCCGAGGGCCACCGCGTGCCAGCTCCCGGAGACAGATTAGCTGCCTAATCGCCCACCTGACATTGCAGATTCTCTCCCCTGCACCCCCATTCCCAATCTCCCCCGCTGGTGCTTTCTCTCGCCTGTTTATTCCACCAGTCGAAAGGGGAGGAGAGCACAGGATGTGGAGAAATTACAAGCAGGACAAAGTGTCCCATTCTGGGCCTGAGCTTAGCCAAAAACGCCAGCAACCCAAAGTACTGGATCTGTCCTTCCTTAGTATTTGCATAGAATTTTTAAATAACAATACAAAAGTAATACATATTTTGTGATGCAGTAGCATGCAGTAAAGCGTTTTGAGATATGTACGTGTGAGAAAAATTGGTTATTTGTGTGTGCGGATATGGATTCCTAAAACTAGTTTTTAAGGCCTCGTTTTTAGTTTCAAACTGGGAGACAAACAGATGTTCTGTGAGGTTGTGTCTAAGATCCCTCCCTGACAGATATCCATAAGCTCTTCACTTCTCCCAGCCCCTTCTCCAAGAAAGTCCTCTCTGACTGACATGCCAGTGGAACAAAGGGGCTCGTTTTTCAGTTCGGAGTCTTACAAAAGCCCGTGTCGCTTCGGGAAGACAAAGTGCATCAGTGTGTGGAGTGTTTGTGTCCGTGGAGAGTAGTAAGGCAGAAACTGTTTATGGCCGGAGAGTGGCTCTGGTTACGTCTTCGCTCGCACAAAAGCCCCTTTCTCTCGTAGTCATGCAAAACAGCACGTATCAGTTCTGGTTCCTGATGTGCTCTTACCTCATGCTGTGGATTTTGCACACACCGCGTTTAAGGGTTTAAGTCACCAGTAGATGACTTACATGGCCACGCATGGCATGGATCGATTAATAACCCGCCTCACTGCCACGTTTAAAAAAAAAAAGCGTTCCTCCGATTTTAATGGCACCAATTTTATTTGGTTTTAGTTTTTAATAAAAAAAAAAAAATAAAATAATTTTAAAAAGTTAGATACCACCCACCGTAAATCATCTGAGAAAATGAGACATTTTAAATAGCAAATTATTTACAGAGTTTTGAAGCAATGAAAACGGGACTAAAAGAGTAACAGTATGGCCCCCGCCAATACGATTTAGGACAAAAGACACACGTGACTACTCTCAATCTCGAAATTGCACTTTGAGAGCTTCTAAACGATCCAATTTCTGTCACAATATCTCTCCAGAGGTTTGAATACTATCAAGTTTGAAAGAGAATTGCCTTCCTCTCCCTGTTTAAAGTTTTCATGTAACTGGCCACCCCGGAGGATTCAGCCAGACCTAAAAGTGAGGAAACAGGCACGCCACCTTCCAGCCTTTTCACAAATAATCATCTTCACCCAGCGGCTGCGTGTCTACGAAGTGACAAGCTTCACCATTTAAACCTTCAAAGAAATATTTTACGACAGACAGGACCCCAAAAATATCCATTCATAGCAATATAACTTCAGCTAGGCTACAAGTTGGTGATGCACGCACTCCATCGTCGGCTTCCCTGAATAAATCAAGATTTTAACCTCCACCTTTTCCAACTCCACGCTTAAATATTACTTTTCATCTGCTGGTTGGTGTAATTTAATGTGACTAGTGTTGGGTAGCATAGAGCCAAAGCATAGGAAACAGCAATACATTGCTAATGGAACCTAGTCAAGCTGATTTTTACTTTGAAAATAAGTTTGAAATAGACTCACAGACTTGTGTTCCAGGCGTACCACCCCCACTGCCGCAGCTCTGTATCCCTGATTATGATATTATAATGGCAGGGTCAACAGCAAGCTGCTCCCACCACCAGAGGTAATGCTACAGTGACGGCTGGAAAGGGCTCCTCTTCAAGCAGGCCACATGTTCATAAACACTCGTGTTTGCTAACTGAAACACTGGCATTACAATCAAAGTAGCATTCGTAATATACAGCTACATACCAGGAAAACTTCAGCTGAGCTTTACTCAAATTAGTCAACCAGGAGTTCCAGCTGGGCAAAAATTAAGGAGCGAGTCTAGGGGCTTTAGGCTGTCTCAAATTGCCCTGCTAAAGTGATAAAGTCATAAGGTTGTTTGGCTAAATAATAACAGTCACCTAGCCTTGATTTCCCAGTGTTTAAACAGCACTCTGCTCGCAATCCCAGAACCTGAGATGGACAAAACGCAGTTAAAACATGTTTCTGTGTGCTTTAGAATGTATCGGATTTCTGCTGAATATCGTTGTTAGCACCCCCCGCTTGCACACGGCATTCGGTTCCCCAGTCTTTGGCCGTCAGACAGTAATGAAGGGATGTTATTCTATGCCATGAACTATAAGCCGGGTTGTCATTCTGCATAAAGGAGGAGAATGCAAGAATGGGGGGATCGGGAGGAAGGAAGGAGAGAAATGTTTACATTTCAGCTGCGGTCCCCACAGAAATGCTTTTCCATTTGGAGGCAGTGTAATAGAAAAGAATGGAAAAACAAGACACAAGTCACAAAAAAAATAATGAAATAAGTTCTGCGGGTGCCATAAGAAAGCGCAGCAACATAACGGTGAAACGGCCTCTCTCTCTACTTGGTTCACTGCTGTCATACGCAGGTTAACACTAACCAAGCACAATATAACCTCTCTGAAGTAAACCCATTTAGCCTTAGAGCAAACCGCTGTGTATGTCCGTCATTTCTGTCACGATAAATAAAGTTTGGTTAGACTGATATCCGTTACTGCAAGGCTTTGAATAAAAAAAAACAAAAGCTGCGATGTATGTGAATCAGAAAGGTTAGGAATGTCTATGAAATAAAAAGACAAAAACAAACATAAAAACAAGGTGAAAAAAATAAAAAAGAAAACATTATTGAATATTATTAAATATCCCCGCGGCCCTGTCTAGGATACGTGTTTGCGGGATGGATGGACGTTCTCCATCCATCTCCAGAAAAATGCAAATATCCATTAGTTCTAAAAGTTTTATTTTCTTCTAATGCATATTCTTCCAAATCAGATCTTTAGGTAAACAGGTGTCATTACTTACATACATCCATCCATCCATCCATCCATCCAAGTTAATGGATTATCCAAGACCAAATCACAAAAACCACAACAGGGTTAGCAGTTGAGCTGCTCACCCAGAATATGCTGCCATTATCTCTTGAATATATATAAGCTGACATCACATTTCTTATTTAATTTTATTTTTTTTTAAATCTGCTTTGGAGTTACATTCACATTTTTGTTACTTCGCTCGCATCGCATCTGTTGCATTACGTTACCCATTGCTGGTGCATTGTGGGTAATCTGTCTGATAGCATGCCGAAACACCGGGGGATGCAAGAACTCTCATTAGCTGAGCTGTGGAGCGTCACATTGCCAGGCTCGTCTCCTGCTGCCCTCTGTGGCTCAGCCGGGGACAGACCTGCCAGGGTGACGTCATCCTGTGCAGGACGTGAGTTTGAGTCAGGTACATCTAAACTTCATTGGAACCCGTCATTAAAATTTAAATGTAAATAATTAAAGTCCATGTGACCAAGCAAAAAAAAAAAAAAAAATACAAACTATATTAGGTTAATTAAAAAAAAAGGACGGTTTCCTCTTTCTTCAGCATGCTGTCACACGGACAAAGACCTACGCATTCCTCGTGTAGAATTCTGATCTACCATCCTCCACAGATTAGGAACCGTACTTACGGTAAAACCAGGTTTGGGATGCCATGTGGGCCACACCTGGGTTCAGATGGATCTCTTGAAGATAATCGTTAATTTTACTTCATGTGTTCGTCTAGTGAGATCATCTCAGAACCATCAGATGAATATACATAAACATCAAGTATTCTGGACTTTCAGACTTAGCATCTGAAACTTGATTCGTAGTTGAAATTCACGTAGAAATAACCTACTAAGTGAGAACATCATGACATTGTATGCCTTCACATTCTGGGTAAGAGAACCAGACAAACAACCTGATTGTCAGAACGTAATAGCAATCAAAAGATGCTAAAAATGGACAGCTGATGGATAGCTGAACTCTTTAGTATCTATTTCATCCTGGGAAAATGATCATTTGTACGTGATCTAAAGGGAGAGACTATTTTAAGATGGGGGAATATTGCTCCCTAGCAGGTAATTAGCAACCTATGGACACGAAATGACTTCATATGGAAGAGAAACAGGAAAACAGACTGGGACAGAGTCAACGGCTTCTCTCACCTTGGCCTCCACGTTTTCCTGTCCCTTTAGCACACAGTACTAGCAAGTTTACTTAGTATACTTAGCGAAAGCTAGTGGGGAATATTAATACTCGTACTACAACTACTAATCCGGTCATCCTTCCAACTTCTAACCAGTGGATAGTTGGATGGATGGATGGATGGATTATAAACGATGATTACTATCCATTTAAGACATCATTGATGGTGACTGCAATCCAGAAAAGATTCACAGACTTGCAAATGGTCTCTTACAATTTATGCTCTCAGAAAGAAAAAAGTCCACTTTTTCTGGATGTACATTCACTAGATACCAGAGAAAGAAGCCAAAAGCAAAATTTTATTAAAGCCTGTTCAGGTGTTTTAACGATACTTTATCCACAGCCCAGACACATACAAGAAACAAACACGCACCATTTCTGCAAAGAACTTTTTATTTCCAATATTTATGCCGCCACTCCAAGCCGCAGCCCCACACTGAATGTCTTTCTGACTTGTTTTGGTTCCAAACCTTTATTTATACTGCAGGCCACAAAGAGGAAAGCCAAAGATTGAACCAAAAGCCAAGAAGTTTGTGGCTATTGCTGTGGACCACTGGCAAGACACTGACCTGACCCAAAACAAATATGTTTACTTCTATTAGAGGAAATGTTTGCTCCTAAATATCGTTTCTGTCGATGAGGGTGCTACAGAGTCCAGTGTTTTGGGAAACTTCTTAAATCAGCCACATCGGAGAAGAGCACCAGGGGATTGAGGGAGAGGATTTTAGCAAGGTTCATTTAATGGCAGGTTTCAGCATTACTGTTCATTTTTTTAAACCCTGGAGAAGTAAGAATGGCTACTTTGTCATGAAAGAAACAAAAGTGATCTCTCTCATTAGTAAACTGTTTCGGAAGAACAAAATATATGAACGAAAATATGCCAATAATTAATCTTGCATTTTTAGCTGGTAATTACCCCCAGCGGTGCGTAATTGTATACGTCTTACGGTGGACTGCCATCCTGGTGCACCCAGCTCTGTGACATTTCTACCTGAAATAGGCTCCGCCCACCCCCACCCCGTACTGGATTAGTGGTATAGAGGATCGATCGATAGACTAACAATAAGTTACGTATGACTTTTTAAATATCTTCTTCTCAGACAAGTCAATGAAAGACACTTAAAGTTACTGTGAAAATACATTACGTCACTGCTTTTCTATTTAAAATAAAATAATTGACAGTTTTGTTCAAAAGCATACTATTGGACGATTGTGAATTGATGTCTCTAAAATTGCCCTTAATGTTTGAGTGTGTGCCCTGGAATAAACTGATTTTCCATGCAGGGCATCTCCTTTCTTGTGTTCAGTGTTGACTGCAGTAGACTGCAGGCTCACCCTAACCCTATACAGGATAAGACTTCTGAAACACAGTACTAAATTTCTGGATACCAGCATTTTGAGTCAGTCCTATCGTTGAATACTGTAATTTCACCTCAGTTTTATAGAACTAAATATACAAACTCACCAACTGTGATTCAGTTTTCTAATACTGGCGTCATCCAAAAGAGGGCCATTATCTCATTCTTGATGCTGCATTTTTGCACTTTAATATGCTGCAGGACTCATCCAGGTACATCAAGCAAGTGACGTGACTATCATATCTTGATTTCCCTCTAGCGAGCAGTAGAGAAGGTTTTATTACATGTTTCTCAGATATTACATCTGTCTCAGAAAATCCTTGTGGGACAGAGAAATTAAACCTACAAACGGTTAGTTTGTTTCACTGCATTCATTTTCTCAAGCTTGACAATAGATTTTCACCCATCCATGTATCTTACAACTTATCCAGTGTACGTGTATCAGATCCTTTCCCAAAAAGCCACATGGTACACAGAAAGGGAAGAGATGACAGCCCATCACAGGGTCACATACACAGATTAAGAGCAGCCAATTCAACCACCATTTTTAGTTTATGAAAAGAACCTGGTCTTCACAGAAGGAAACCCACACTGATGACAGGAGAAGCATGGAAACTCTTCACTCACAGAGCACAGGAAGGGATTTGAACCCCTACCCATGCAGGTATGAGGCTAGCGTGCTACTACTGAACCACCCTTAAGGCTTAGAGCCACTGCTAAGTAATTTCACCTTTTGACCAACCTGAGCCAATGACTTACTTGTGTAGGCTCGATCCCATTACGTTTGTCTTTCACCAAGCAGCCCTTGGCTTTGTCGAAACCAAATTTGACAAAGTTCAGAGCCACCCACCTTTATGCAATACATCAGTTTAGCATTGTTTATTTATATCCATATCAATTTCAAGCAATCAAACTTGGCCATCGGTATTGAAGCATGTCTGGCCGACTCTACGCCGCTGTCACTTGGCAGCCCCTTCAGTGCTTTGCGGGTTGGAAAACACAATCGGGCAGATAATGCTTACGAGGCATCTGCCTGAAGAACAGAAGAAAGCTGGGATCTGTGATCTTACGGGCGGCCAAATGATTAATTAATCAGAGCGACTGAAATACACCCCAGCAGGAGGGGGCGATGTGGGACGAGAGGCTGTTCCTTCTTTTTGATCTGTTTATGAGCTCCTGTGAACAGATGAAAGAAAAAAAAAAAGCTTCCTCTAAAATAAACACAAATGCCAGGGAAGAAAGCAATAGATGTACATCTTCAGTAATCGGGTCTAATCATGGGGTGGGAAAGATATATTTAGGGTAGCGTGGAGGGCACCTCTTTTTCAGAGCCTGATGAAACGTAGCGCGCTCATTGAGAGGGGCGAGGCGATGACGGGATACAACAGGATCGATAAGGACACCCAACATCTCCTTCACCTGAGTGTTTGCTCACTTCTTTATAGCTCCTTGAATCACGGGCTCCTTGAAACCACATCAAGGAATGGGAGGTTGACGGCAGGAAGGGGGCTGATTGTATCTGAGTAGGAAACCCGGGAGCATGCCTTCTTTGGGGAATTTTCCAGTCTGCTGGGCCTTCCTATCCCCGGTATACCCACTCTGGGTCAATGCAGGCCAGGGCTCCCTCCTCCACTGCGGTCAACTTCAACCTTGGAACAGGTGGTGTTGTTAATGCCTCCAATTTGTGATTAAATAAGTACGTGACGTGGAAAAAAGCTTTCGTATTCTTACGACTTCTCTTGCTTGACTGTAAACATGGTGAACCAAATGACGAATGCCAAAAAATTAATGAGAGTAAAATTTTAAAATCATCATCATTCACTTTCAGCTGCTCCCATCAGGGGTCGCCACAGTGGATCAGCCTTCTCCATCTCCTCCTGTCCTCCGCATCCCGCTCTGTCACACCAACCACCCGCATGTCCTCTCTCAAGAGTAAAATTTTAAAACCATCAAACAAAAGGTTTCGTTTTGTTTTAGGTTGTAAGTGATTTTATGTCGTACAGTAATTTGCCGGTTTTGGTTGTTTTTTTTTTTTTTTTCAGGTCTTTAGTCAGCAATTATTTTCTGTTTTAAAGTTGTTGCTCTTCAAATGTTAATTTTTTTTTCAATATGTCTCACTGTTTTATACCATTTAATTCAGAGTTTTCCGTCTGGGTTTCCCAGGCGCGGAAACATGTATGTGATAATTGGACATTCATCCCTTTATTCCGTTTGCGTCTTTGTGCTTCATTCCTTTTGCCTGCGTCCTCTATGGCCGGTGGTGAAAAGTCCCACACTTGCTCTGTTTTCCCCTTTCATTGCGCATGCAGAAGAAACAAACAGCATGATGTAATAAGGGAGCCGGAGCAGCTAGCTGAATGCTGCTTTTAGCTGCCATTATCCATTAATGGGGTTGCGATTAGCACAGCCATTCTAAGAAAACAGAGAAACAAAAACAAGTTTAGCATGCTGGTTATTTATACCAGCAGGCCCGCACTATTAAAATTATTGCACTGTAGCGTGAATCCGGAAGGTAATTCGTTGGTTCATTTGTTTACAGGAGTCTTTGAGAAGGGCCTTTGTTTGGCTCCCCTTCGTTTTCCCTGTTATATAAATTACCGCAAATTGCTGCTGTTATGAGAGTCCCTGTGAAGACACCTTAAGCATTCCTTATGTGACTCTCATCTGTGCAGAAAGAAAGCGGGAACAGAACTGTCTCTGGAACTGCCTACATCCCCTATCCTGACACCGACCACATCCTGTTGATCAAAACCACAGTCAGTCATATTGTGAATACACAGTAATATATTCAAGAATAAAAATGCTCTGCTGCAGGATTCTGTTGAGCATGAGGCAACTCGCGTGGCATTTTTATGTTGCATGTACTTTGGAAAGACACACGATAGAAACGGCCACAATTTTGGCATAACACAGCCAAATGTGCAAAAACATCCTGCTAGAAAAACTCTGAATAACACACATGACCTGCTAATCTGCTAGGATCACACGTATGATCCATTTAATTTTCACGTCATTGTCATAATATTTCCTGCTAGTCCGCTTTGAGGGGACAGAGTACTGTTATGGTGATTAAGAGCCGCATTGCCCCCTTCATGATAAGCATTGCAGTCTTTCACCTGACACGTCACTAAAAAACACCTCTGAGAGCTTCGCATGGTTTTGGTCATCGACCAAAATCCAAATAATTCTCCAGCAAAGACATAAGGAGCATCAAACCACAGTGGCCATTTTGACTTGAACCTGGCCATGTGATTGGGGCTGAAGACCAGAGACAGGGTGAATGAAGCCTCATTAGTGCCTGTTGTTTGGGTCAGGGCTGAAAAAAGGGCTTGAGCATTGACAGAGACAAGACCTAAATGGTGCTTATCGCCATCGACTGTTGGAGAAGATCATTCCAGCCATTCGGTCACTTTCACGTGATCTGAAACACACCTCAGCCAGGGTCTCATTGCCCCCAGTCACCTGGGGAATCTGAGGTAGTGTTCTCTTCTGGAGTTAAGGCTGCTCCATTGGAGAAAGGGTAAAACACAGTACCACCTAAGACAAGAGTTATAACATGGTAAGAGGGACTCTATCTGACTGGCCATGACAATGCTGCTTTGTGTTCGGTTTCCTCATGTTTCTTCCCCCAGTGTTGAGATCAGGGGTCAGGACGAATCGTGATGCAGCAACTTGCCCCTCGGACTCTGCTGTCAGACGGCTCTGGGTATCAAGTGAACCCCTCCGACGCTTTAATTCTTGGTTCAGATGACAAATCAGTCCTGCCCTTATTTCTCATGCAGTCGGGCAACCTAACATTATACCCCCACGAGGAAGGTTTGCAAAGCCGGGAAAGGTGTCCGTGTAGGACCACTGCACACCTCTGTGTAAACGAAATACCGTGACTTAGAAAAACTTAGGGAAATTGCTTTGGAATATAGTTTAACAACACGTTTGCGTCCTGACAGCGTTCCATTCTGTCGACTCCTGCTTTTTAACCTCCAGACTTCAAAGTATTAACATCTAACATGCGCCAGACAATTCAACAAAGGTTTAGTGTTTTTTTTTTTTTTTTTTTATTATTATTGGGAGTTTTTCTTCAAGTCCATGAAATCCGTTCAATGAAAATTTCACAACCGAGGGTTTTATGTTCTCAGTCAGTGTTTATTGTTTAGGGTAACATCTCACATCCTACTTCTATATTACTTTGCCCACATCATAGCTTCCATAAGGGCTAAACATGTTGCTTCATTTATTACATCGGAAAACAACCAGAGCTCGCGTTAAGGCTTTATGTTCAAGTTTCCAAACCGTTTTCCAATAATACAGCCGTACCCTAGAATTATGGGTCTACTGAGGTATGATTACTTGTGGAGTTGCAGCCATAAGTTGATGGAAGAACAGGCGAGGTCAGAATCAAGGCGCAGTTGGAGTGTGGTGGGACGTAGGAACTTCTGCCAGGCATCCTGTGGACACTGAGACTGCGGGTGCGGATACTGACCAGCAGTTAGCATCATGCTTCTGTCGATCTATCGGTCGTCCTTCTGGTGGTTGCTGTCGCAGCAGCATTTTGAGTCATTTGACCCAAGTACTCCATGGATATTTGCTGATGCACAATGGACGATCCTGGGACCTGTCGCCATCTTAGCATAATTTTGTAATTCTTTCACTCAGATGGCCATTTTAGTAACTTATTTAAGGGCTGCAAGTGCATTAAATGGCATATCAATAACGGCCCGAGATGTGAATTCACAGCTATGAGGAGTATAGTGTAGCACCCGTGTGCCTAATTTATGAGCTTAGCACCTCTCCTTTGCAGTCTTAAGGACCTACGCTGGTCCTGCCGCTCAAAAATTGAAAACAAGGACAAGTCACATCCTTATCATGTCCTGATACGACAGAATTCAGGGAGAAAATAAATAAATAAGCCTTGAAATAAATAAGTAGGGGAACAGGGATCATGGGAATTCTCAGCACCTAATCTCTGTAAAGTTCTCCACATCAGAAGGTGAATGAGAATAAGAGTTTGGCGGCGGATTACGGCGGCTTTGCCATGAGAAAGTGGGGCACGTATGCCTGGTGCTCTCTCCTCGGTGCCGGGCCTAATGATTTCTAATGCGGCTAAACGTTACGGTGCCACGGAAAATGCCTGCTCTTCGCTGGGGGAGCTCAAATCTCCCATCGCATGTTCCCTTTGTTGATTTTGCACGAGACAACAACGCCACGCGCTTATCTCCATTACAGCCGCTCGCCGCGGGGAGCTTCTGCAAAGCCTCTCACCCGATCGCCTTATTAGCGGCTGCGCTCGCCCGTCTCCTTCATCCCTTCCGTTCTCAACAGGAAGGAACGACGAGGCGTGACGTGCGAAAAGGCGAAGGCGGTGAGCCGTTCTGCTGCTTCATAGCGCTGATTTTAATACAGGTTTGTTTTGCCCGCTGGTTCCTTTATTACTAGGACATTTTCTGTTCCTGTGGCTTCTTTATCTTACATACGGAGTCAACACCAGCAAGAGTAACTACAATCACACGTATGCTATGCAAATATGTTGTATTACTGATGTAGGAAATTATGCAAACATCCAAGTAACCTCCCATGTTTCAATTCCCTTTCCTGGACAGGGTCACAGGTAACATGCAATCACATTATTTATACTGCTTTGTTTAAAAAAAAAACTGTTTAGTTTTTATTCATGAACAAATATATGTCTTACCACTTGTTTTAGCAATATAATAAAAAAAAGCGAATGGAGGGTAGGCGGTTTCAGTCTGCTTTTCCTCAGCGAGGTAACCTGTCAAGATGAATATCAAAAGGCTGTGAAGGGTTAGCGTTTTCACGTTATAACAGATATGGAATTGGACTACTCCTCACTATGATGTCAGGTAGAAATTCTGAGATGCCATGCAGTAGAAAGGCTACCATCCTGTCTACCTCACAGACCTGTCCATCCACGCTGCTACAACAAGCCCATCTTTCTGAGTGGTCCAAAGTCTATTTCCCAGTCGATAAGATCATGAATTTGTTTTTTTTTTTTTGGGGGGGGGGGTGTGTCTCCAGAACCGGGGTGCCCTGAAGCCCTCAGCTGTGACTGTGTTTATTTAATATGTGTTTATCTGTTTCAGTCCCAGCCGTGGGACTAATCATCATAACCATATGTCTGGGTAGGGCTTCTCTCTCGGAGGCAATGGCAACAAACTCTCACAGTTTTCCCTTTTCGTTTTTGTTGAAGTTCGCTCTGGATTTCCACATTTCTGGCTCATTCTCCAGATCCGTTTTGGATTTCAGTAATATTTTCTCAGAGTAAACACTGCAGAGAAAACTTTCACGTATGCAATTGTTTGCTTGATGAGTGTACTGAGAGTCTTTTTATTTGTCAGCAGTGTTGGCACTCTTGCGATTTCAAGTTATTTTAATTTTCCCGAGTTCCGTTTGTTGAGATATGTGTCGGTTTGTTTGTGTTTCCATTTGACAATTTGATATTTATTTTAAATGCACAGAAACGAAGAGGCAAAATTTGCTCTAAAGAACCGTCTGCCAGTGTGTGTTGTGCTTTCTCTGGTTCTTTCTGTGGCCCAAAGACATACAGCTAGGTTTCTTGGTGTCTCAAAGCTGCCCATGGCATGTGGTTGCACGTGTGCACTGTGAAGAACGGGCATCCTATCCAGTGCTGGATGGAAAAGGCTCCGCTTCCCCAGTGACCTTGACCAGACTAATTTGTCGAAAGATGGATGGAGAGTTCAGAGAGTATGTGTGCATTTATTTGGCAAAGTGCATTTCTAATATATACCATATTAAACTGGATGGAGAATTTAGTGAAGGTTCTGGCCCTGCAATGAGTGAGTTCAAAATCTTACCCTACTTTTTTTTGTCACTATTTACATACCAAATTTGACAGTATTCTTTTTTTCCTGTGCTTTAATTTAATGCAAGATTATCTATTATTTACCACCTGGCCTCTCTGCCCTTCACTGTGCCTGACGTCCACCCCCTCTCAGCTCCCCTGTTCATCAGCGTGGAACCCTGCTGATACTCACTTCAAGGACGAGCGCAAGAAGAACAGGAAGAGCGAGGAATGGGGGCGACCGTATCACCAGCCAGGCAATGGGCAAATGAACATGAGCATTACAGTGCTGCGGGCAAGAGGGGGCATCAAAGGTAGATTTAGATATACAGCTCCCTGCTGATTCTTATGGTACACCCAGTCAATGGTGTAGAGGAACATTATAGAAACGGAATGGTAATTAAAGGAGTGCTTTTTCCAAGCCTTTGACTTGATTCTCATTTTATTGACGATATTGGAATGCTGCTTGCATCTGTCATTTCTGAGATTTAGCCCCTTCCCATATTTATATGTGTTGAAAGGTATACAGTATGTAGAAAATGCATAATATTCCCATTAGAACAGTCCAGTAAATCAAGCAGTGTATAACTATTGCAAATTTCCTATTTGAAACTACACAATAAGGTCGTCATTTAAAAAACAAAAAAAAAACACGAATGCCAATATTTTATACATATCACGGCTGACAATTACGATGCGGCGAAGCAATTGAGAACTCACGGAAAACACAGAAAATGAAAAATAAAATTTGCTGGTTCTTAGCCTAGTCATGTACGGCCACGTCCCCTTCGGCTAGGAAGGTGTTCGATGAGAACCTGGGCCTGATTATTCTGATTGTCGTGATTCAGGACGGACTTGCCAGTCATTAGCACGTGCCAGGATGATTTCAGAGCAATTATGGGACGTGTTTGTAGCGACTCCGCTTGTAACAATACTAAGGCTGCGTTGTTCTGCCCACTGAAGCTTTCCCATGTTATCTGACCACGTAGAAACGGTGGGTCAGTGTACCTGACCTCAGGCCTCCGCAGCCAGAACTTAAATGGTACAAATCATCACTTTATCACTGGCATGGGATCGTACACCTGGGTCTTGGGACACGTCGTTTGCATTGGAATACGATGAGGTTTTCCTGTTCTCGCTCAGCGTGGGCTTTAAGAAGCATGTCAGGGCATTCCAGCTAATTTGAACAACTAGTAGCCTGTTCCAGTTATATGTTTTACATGCTTGAAAATCTTCTACAATCATTATATTCTGCTTGAAAGGCACAGTTTTCATTAGCTCTCCTGCTGGCACTGTTAACCCATGTGTAAAATGTCTATAGTCTCAAAACTTCTATACTTTAATAGGGGACTGTCTCTGCGCTCAGGGGTCGATGACGCAATCGATCATCCACACTGCCTGGCTGCCATGTCGTCACCCTCCCGTGTCTCTGTCTGAAGCTGTGTGGGCTTTTTATCTGGCAGTGCGGGCTTTTTATGTGTTAATTACTGCTATATTCTCTCTTTTTGAATCTAACAGATATAAAGAGGATACAATTTCCACTTTTAGGTCATCCCAATTTTAGGTGATGAACGTGGAGGCCAGACAGTAAAGTTTCAGAGACACTCAAAACTCAGACATACTCATAACGATCCTGGTTTGAATGGGAGTAATTGTTGCAGATATTTTCAGTATTTTTATTTGTTTAATGCATGATAAGTTTCGGTCAGATGACACCCTTCAAACTCTCACTGAAGGTTAGGGATTGTATTTAAATGAGTGGCCCAAGAAGGGCTTTTAAGCATTATTTTGACAACAGGGTGATGAATTAATGTCATAATCTATCCATCTTCCATAAGCAAGGGGCATGAGTCAGGACACAGCCTGGCTGAATGCCAGGCCATCGCAGACCACGCACTCACACGCTGTGGGCACTTTAGTGAAAGTCACAAACCTAACTGCATTTCCCTGGACTATTGAAGGAAACTGAGAATTGAGGAGAAGTCCATATGGACACGGAAACAACACGCAGAAACTACACACCCGGAACCGGGGTCGGCAACTGAAACCTGAAAAAAGGTCTGAGGCTCACTCGACCCACTACGGCACTGTATGACACTGTAACCTTTAATGTTCCAATAATGATAAGAAAAAATGTATTTTGAGCATGTTTAAGGTGTTAAAGGGACTCTGAATGGGTTGAGCATGTATGTATCAGAGATTAAATGAAACTTCAGAGGGAGACAGATTATTCGCAGCAGGAACTCTGAATGAAAGCTACTTAAAAACGTGCCAGGTGAACGGGGCAACACTCAGGCAAGTTCCCTCGTGTTAGTAGGCTGCCGACGTTCGAGCGTGTAGCACGCTTCCCGGGGAGAGGTCAGTGCGTCGTGGTGTGACAGAGGCACAAAGCAGGAACATACACGGAGTACCAAGACAGGCCAAACATCGGTGAACGAAAGCCGAAGAAGAAAAAGAAAACAAAATAATGAACAGCTAATGTATACAACCACCCAGAGAAACTAGGCTGGTGACTGGCAGGCGGGCCGATATGAAATGATAGAGGCAGCCCGTGTTGCAGCTGTGTTGCTTTTTTGAGCTTTTTAGCTGTGTTCCCTGAAGACGGAGCGACTCAGACTGTCAGGGTAGACATACATGTAAGACTGTGAGGATCCGTCGCTCTCTTTAAGCAGAGACTAGTCCTAATCCTTGGTCTACAGACGTCCCTCCAACCCATTACTGCCAAATTGCATGCAAATTTCCCCAAATGAATGAGTTTTAAGTACTTGACAACCTGTCAGGATAAGAATATTGAAACGTCCTGACGGTTAGATAAACAATCAACAATAATCACTCTATGCAAATTTGATATTTCCTCCACAATTATCAGAAAAAAAAAAAAAACAAAAAAAAAACTATAAATAACCAGACACAAA
Source organism: Gymnarchus niloticus (assembly GCA_009936485.2). Taxonomy (NCBI): domain Eukaryota; kingdom Metazoa; phylum Chordata; class Actinopteri; order Osteoglossiformes; family Gymnarchidae; genus Gymnarchus; species Gymnarchus niloticus. Next base: position 9,775,086 of record JAACJT020000030.1, read on the forward strand.
GGCGCCTGGCATTTGTTCATATTTCAAACAGATATGGATGCAAATGAAAAATTATTTTTGATGTAATTGATTCAAATGCTGCCCACTCTTCTGCCTTTCTCTGTCTTCCTGTTTTAATATCTTCACTAACAGGAAATAATAGGTGATGCAAATGAACCAATAGAAATGGAGAATCAGAGAGAATAAAGGATTCTGAGTGTGTGTGTGTGTGTGTGTGTGTGTGTGTGTGTGTGTGTGTAGGGGGGACATAATAAGCGTTCATTAACTGCACTTCTGATAAACATGGAAGGACATTAGGAGATCAGATGCCTTATTCTAGGCCTTTTATAAGATAAGGAAAGATTAAGACTCACAAAAATCGGCAAACTTTTTCAGGAAAAAAAAAAAAATAATAAAAATACCAAAGTTCTTCAATGCACTACCTGGCTTGTAAATCTCGATGGAAACAAATGCAGAGATTAGCTCAATCTAGCTCCACGAACCTACGCTGTTGCCTGTGGAGGAAATCGTAGGGGTACTACAGCTCTGTGACGTGCACCGGTGTGCTGGGGTGATTGATTAGTACAGAATGCTCGTCATCCTCCCTGAAACAGAGCACGATACTCCACAGCTAATGGCATCTTCAAGCAGTCACGCTCTGTATTAGCTTGATGCAAAATAGTACAGAAAATTACATATTATTATTGATAATAATGATGATGATGATGATGGTAGATCCCTTAATTCTCTGGATAAAATGATATTTTGGTAATATACTGAAATAGAAAAAATAAGCAGCACACAGTAGGGATACAGACAATAAGCAATGATTTGATAGCTTTAATATCCATCCATCCATCCATCCATCCATCCATCCATCCATCCATCCATCCATCCAGGCTTAATCCTATTTTGGGTCATAGGGGTTGGGGGGTGGGGCTTGGCCGCTTAGGGCACAAGGTGGGGGACAGTTTTAATGGTCCTCTGGTATTTTCATATATGGTCACTGGAGGGGTTTAAAGACTAATGTTCCACTGGGAGGGTGTGGTGAGGATGGGGGGACAGGTGGCAGTGAAGAGCAGCTATTCAGGGTGCTGCCAAATCCTTCAGGACACTGGGCTGTGGAGACAGATTGAGAGAGATAGACCGAGGATCCGAGATGAAGAAAAAGAAGGACGGTGCCTGTTACACAAAAGGAGAGCAGGACGTAAACGGAGGCTGACATTTTGTAGCCTCAGCAGAAATAAAGTACTGTACCGCATACAAAGGGTTGATGGACAGGGTCAGCACATAGGCGGCAAAGGTGATCTCAAAAGTTGGACAAGAAGCCAACGGATGGTGAAGAGGCACCACGGATAACTGGTCATGAGTGGAGTGTTGTTTTCGATATGTTTTACCCTCAGTCTTCATGGCACTCATTACGGCAATGATGTGAGAAAAAAAAAAATGACAACCACACAAAGTTCTGGTTTCTGGTACGATAAGGGAGAAAAATTCAAGATGGTGTGTAGGCCACAGTGCTTTGGTACACAGCATGACTGTATACTGTATTGATTCATTGTTGTCCGTTTCAGGGGTGTCCATCGCAGTCTATCCATAACATTATGTGATCTGCACCCATTCGCATTAAACGTGCTACTTTGTACCTGTTTAGAATTTTGGCCTTTTCACGCATTTGTCTACCAATCCTTATGCAACATGAAGATACTTTTAGCGAGATTTCTTTCACTGTGAATGTAAAGCATTAAACTGGTATTGATGTCTATTACGAAATGGTAACGAATCTGAGGAGAGGAGTAAAAATAAATCTGAGGATCTCCCAAAGATTGTCGGTTTTATATCCAGGTTTTGAATAAATAATAAATTCCTTTATGACAGAGTTTTGACTGTAGCCTAAACGGGCAATGTTGGCTTTCACACCAGCACTAAGCTCAAGTCATACTGAGTGGAGGACATTTCAAGCAGTGCTGTGTTTCTGGGAGCAGAGAGACAGATCTGATCTTTGTTTTTCTAGAGGGATCCTCCGGGTGTCGTCGGTGGGAATGGCATATGAGCTAGGTTATCAATCACAAACTGCTCTATTAATTTTATCAAGGCCTTGATGGCTGCTGACATTAAATGACACTACGCCGGCCGATGCCATCCCCCGGGTGGCAACACCAAGATATGCTTTTGAAATGCAAATTGCGCCTTAACCTTAAACAGACCGCAGAATTATCTCAAGCCATAGAATGGAGGGCTATCTCAGCCCCTCCCCCTTCCAGGGCTCAGTCCCCTCTTCTCTGTTTGCGTTGACGTGATCCAGGAGCTCAGTGAGGATCGCATACACCTGGCAGCAATGCTGACATCCGTGTTCGGCCAGAAGAAGGAGCCTGGAGTCCCTGTGACTGCGATGAAGACGTTTCAAGGACACATCTCTGTCCCATAGGGGGATTGCACCCTCCTCCCGGGCACCATTTTTTTATTTTTTTAACTTGAGCTTCAAACTGTCTAATTATTTCTAGCTCATGCAGGTGACTGTGAGAGACAGGCAGGGGGCTTCTGAGACAGCCAGAGCTCTCCCATGAAACAGACTGAAAGAACAAACACAGGACCTAAGAAATTAAATCTGATTTCTGGTCTATTCTTTGCTTCCCATCCCGTTAGCATGCCCGGTGTGTCTTTCTGCTAATTCTACGGATTTGGGGAAAGAAAGGAATTGCTTTCATGCATGCCAAGATGTCTGCGAGCTGGCTGAAAGCATCTTATTTTAACAGGGGTGACAGAGAAATGTTATGTGACCTTTTTAGTGCAACAGCCTGTTTCTTGTGAATCTAGTATAGATTTTTTTAACCTATCCATTCACACGATTTGGTCTACCCCAAGCTAGAAAGATGCCTTCGAGGTCATGAAGTACCATGCTCTTCCAGAAGTTTCCGAGAAACGTAAAGGTCATCATTAGATAGAATAGCAAGTATGTTTCTTAAAACAACGACCTATATACCTACTGGTACCTATCAGGCCTCAAAAGGAGTTGTTTGACTGGTTCTTTGGTTATTAAGGAAGCAATATAATTTGAGTAGCCCGTTATGTGATAACAGGATAGAGTCTGGATGCCTGTACCTGAAGAAGTGTGTTTGCGCTAATTTAATTCTCGTCTCAATTGATACATAAAAGGCATCAGTCCACTTACTTTCCTTACACCTTGTTGCACAAATCATCATCGTGGATTATCAGAAGGTTATTTTAGAACAAAATTGTGTGCTGCACTAACTGGCAGCAAACCGTGGGTGGTGGGGGATGCAATAAATCCATTAATCTTCCAACCACTTTTCCAGTTGTTGCTGTACCTAAAATTAATATTGCCAAATGATATGAGGTATAAAGGAATCCTAATTATACTGAAAGCTTGCTGTGATTTTTAGGCAAGCTGACGGGATTCACTGGGTTTCTCACATTACAGCGATTCTCCTGCAGGAAGTGTCGATATTGTTTCATTCCCGCTCCGTGTTTAATATAAAACTCACAGATCAGTCCTCACCTCCCGCTTTTATGCTTTTTATCATTTTCTCAGTGATAACATTTTGGATTTGCTGCACTCTGAACCACTAAAGCCAAATTATGCAGATTTGGCTTTTTAAAAATCCGGTGATTTGGTTTTATTCTGGCTGTGGTTACACCGCAACGTTGAAAGACCGATTATACAAATATACTGTATATCATGCACATATTTCCTGAAAAGGTCATTCTGGGAAAAAGAAAAAAAAAAAACGTTCTTGCTCATTGCATTATTTTCACGTGTGTGTTGCTTTTCCGTGCCGTACGTAATGCTGTTATTATTATTGTTTATATTACTGTGTATCTGAGCTACTGGATGCCTAAATTTCCATGGGGATCAATAAAGTATCTATCTATCTATCTGTTCCTCAATCACACGTTCACACAAGTCGAAGTACCATTACAGGTCGGATTCATTTTAGCATCGTTTGTATAGAGTGGGGCTCAGGGAGTGAGACCATGGCCAAAACGTTTAAGGAATGTAAACATGGACTATTCCAGGTGGATAAGTCTGGACGTATGTAAAGGCTCATTCATTTGCATTTTTTTGAACGAGTTTGCTTTTTGTCAACATACTGTTGTCATTATAAGATGACTACAACTGTCCCATCCCCGATTAAGATAGCTTAAACTAGGGCTAGTAAACGTGTCGGTAGTGTCTGTGGAGGATCAGAGACCCAGCTGATTGAAATCTCTCCTTGAAACAAGTTCTCTTCTGCCAACAAAATTCTCACAACAGTAGACATTTCAAAGATGAACACGGATTCACTAAATGGTCAGTTCACAAGTGATCACCTTTTTCTTCATAAACCGGCAGAGAAGCAAAGAATACAAGGCATGATTCATCTAACACACAAAGATATTTCCTAAAGCTGTTTTGGGGAAATCGGGCCTGATGGGCTGCTACTGCCATGTCAGATCGTACCGCGGTGGGCTATGCCGCGGCAGGCTCCGTCATGGAAGGCTATACCATGGCCTGACATGCTGCAGACTTCCTGTTGACCTTCTGCCCATAACTCAAAGGGTCCAGTGACCATCTCACCTCAGGGCAATGACTGAAAATCCAGGAAGAACAATGACTCAAAATGCTAGCCAATTGTTTATAGGCGACAAAAACGTCAAGCGGGTAAGCAGGCAACAGAGTGTTTACACGCGTGTTGGCTGATCAAGTGAGAGTTGAGTTAAAGTGCTTAACTTGTTGGGTTACTTAGAAGTCAGCTGAAGAAGCGGCAAGGTGGATAAGAGGAACTCCTGGAACGAAAAAGGTGAGAGAAGGCAGACAGCTGACAAAAAATTGTAAGTGCATCTTCCAAGAAAAGCTAAAGGAAAATAACGGAACAGGAGAAGATATGTTTGGCAAAAGAGAGAGGAAGAGAGGTACAGAAGGAGAGGGAGGTATGGGATTATTACGACGAAGGAAGAAATTGTAAGGTGAGGTGAGGTGAAGTGGGTTCGGTTAGGGTGGGGTGGGTCCTGAGGAACAGAAGCCTCAGCAGCAAGAAGGGGAAATGACAGGAGAAGGAAGCAGTAAAGGCATCCCTCCTGTCTCCTGGGAGTGCCGCTAAATCGATGACAACGACAGATTTGAGGTAGACAGACAGCTTTGAACCCGTGTCCTGGGGCTGGAGGAGGGGGCAGACGACCTTCTTCATCCCTCTCTCACTGCACACCGCATAATTGCTCACAAGCCTTCACCTAATGTCACATGCCGCTGGCAGACGGGTGCCAATCAAGTGATTAGCACCTTGATTCTGCCCCTCGTCTCTTGTTTTTCTGTCCCCCCCCCCACCCCTTGTTGTTATTCAGCGTTCGTTATTTTAATCTTGCGGCACTATGGCCTTCGGAGGGAACAGCAGAAACAACCAGCTCATTCAGTGCTAAGAGGGGTTGTGATTGGAGACACATGTGTGATTGCTTCAAACGAATACAATGGACAATAGGAGAAGGAAGTTTGTTTCATTTGCAGCCAAGTCTTGAACAAGCGAAATGTGAAATTCATTTTAGACCTTGGGATGTTTTTCTCTTCGGTATGAGGACCGGGCTAAATGGGGTTACTGGAGTACTGCTTTAGCACACAAGAGATGACTAGAGAGGACTGTGTAGGTTAAAACTTCAGTACTACCAGAGGAAGACCAGAGCCAGTACAAAATGGATGCTCAACTGCTGGCAAATGAAAAACACAGCTATCAGCACCTCAGTGAGTTATCGATCCGGAGCCATCGCTGTGTTTGAATATGTCACGATGCGTTAATCACACCAAGCGTACCACGAGCGAAGGCCTTACACGGCGGAGCCTTTCATCATTCCGTCAGAATCTCCCGGTCTTGTCGAAAGCGCGTGAGAGGAGTCCCTCTTTGGGCCACGGGCCACTAATCCTCCCCCGCCACCGTGCTCTGCGTGGACGGTGTGTAACGCTCACTTCAGACCATGGTATTAGGGCTGGGAGGGCAGAAAATGACGACTTCAGAGATGCACCTCTCTGAGAAGGTTCCACTTCTTCCTGAGCTGCATGGCGTCAGAGTCGAGCAAGTACAGCACGGCTGACCCAAAATACTATAACCTGCTTCTTGGCAATGGGTCATAAAATGAAAGCGTATGAAGGCTGTATAATGCTGTTAAAAATAACCTGGATAACAAACAACACAGACTTGACTGTCTAACCACACGAGGGACGTAACAGTAAGCATTCCCTGCCATACGCAGATTATAGAGGGAATTATGAGGAAAAATTAGAACAGCACTTTGCTAGTTTAAGACAGCACTGCTGGTATGTTTGCTCTGTATCAGTGAATAATGAATTTGCCAGCCTATATGCTCAGCTGGCATAATTTTGTTTCATGTTTGTGTGCCACACCAGACTCGTTCTGCATCCTGTACGGATGGGGTGTGCACACCATTCTTTGCAAAATGAGATATTCAGAAACATTTGAGGGGACAATCGTGACACGGTGATTAAACACTACTGACAGAACAAGCCACAGAAATTACATATGACAGGTCTTCAGAAATAAGTGTTTAAAAGTATAATTTAGGTAAATAAAAAATGCTAATAAAATTAAAAATACTATATTCTAGTTGGAGGTTTTAGTTAAATCCATGCTTTCAGTGATGGGGTGTCTTGGAATGAGGTAAAGCCTGAGTTTGTGAGTAAGAAGAACTCATAGCTCAGACCCAGAAAAGGAAAGTTGTTATGGCCTCCTCGCGGCCAGTTTCAACAGTGATTAACATCAACTCACAGAAGCCCTTCTGATCTTAATTCCATGACATTCCATGAGGTATTTTGCCAGCTCTTCCTCATTTCCCTCACAGAACAGGCAGTAGGAACGAATCCACTGTCAGGTGTGAACCTGGTAAATTCACCGCCGTAGCAGGTGATTTCCACTCTTTCCTCATGCCGATTGCATTAAAACGAGGCAGGCTGATCATAGCTACAGTTTTAACATATCATTAGACCTCATCACTTTCTCCTTAACCATAAAATTTATATTTTACTTAAGTAAAACACGGAAGTAATGATGAGATAGCGATCGCCTCAAAGACTAAATAAATATTATTACAGCTAATAGCCATTTATTACAAAGCATTATTACCCATCTATTACAAAGCAGAGGGTCACACTTTTTAGTCATCCTCATAAGTTTTGGCCTAGAAAGCATAAATTACACAATGTGTTAATGTTATTAAAAACTCTCCAGAGCTCTACCTATAAATATAAGAATGGCTTCATAAGAATGTGTTTCACTTTAGTCTTGATGGTGCCCTGCATCTTAAAGAATCACAGCGATATTTTTTAGCACTTGTGAAATGATAATAAGCCTTCCATGAAAATCAAACGCAGCTTTAAATGTCTGGACAAGATTCCAAATAAACTGAAACACGGTTCCAGATTAACATATTTGGAAAACTGAGGTTTTTCATTTATTTCCCTCTGGAACAAATATTTTACTACTGTAGCCCAGAACATTTATTCATCCATTCATCCTCAGCCAACAGGACAATGCCAGTCCGTCACAGAGCATGCAGTAACATTCGCATATCGGGCCAAGTCAAAGACTCCATTTCAGTTAGCTATGTCTTCAATTCAATTCAATTCAATTCAATTCAATTCAATTCAATTCAATTTTTATGTATATAGCGCCTTTAACAAGAAGCACTGTCACAAGGTGCTTTACATAGTCCCGGGCCCAGGGTCCATAGACAGTAAGCCCAAGGTGACAGTGGCAAGGAAAAACTCCCTCGAGAGGAAGAAGCCTTGGGAGGAACCAGACTCAAGGGGGAAGCCCATCCTCCTCTGGCCGGCACCGGGCAGGACAAATTCATTAATACAAATCAGAGCAAAGTTTTCAAACTACATGAGGAAACTGAAGTACTTTAAAAAAAAAAACATTTCACATGCACTCTTGGCACACACAGCGCGGGTCCACCATCCATACCCAGTAACTGCTCATTCAGGTAGTGTGGCTTACCTGTGTGGTTCAGAAGACTCATAAATGAATCATATCAAATATCCCTACTGGAATAGGAGGAGTGAAGTCAATGTGAGAGATCGTTGAGTCGAATTCCACCCCTGTTGTGTGTTACAGCTACAGCATCAAGCTTCTTTTTCTCATTGGCCTTCTGTCGCCGGGGAACGCGGTGATATTCTCAACCATATGGAGCCACAATACTTTAGGAAGTCACCAGAGAAAAGAGTAATCATCGTCTCATTAAACAATACATCGTTAAAGATGTTCCAGAGATACTCATTTAAACATACTTCCTCCAACAACTTATTTTATGAAGGCCCTGGAGGACTCAGTCCCTCACCGCACAAGTGGCATTGGAAGATTTTCTCTTGCTGGTGGTAGCAGTAGGCAAAACACTACCGAATTCATCCTGACAGCTTTTGGTCTGCAGGGATTATGGGCTACTTAATTTACAAGACACTGACAGGTAAGCTCATCAGAGTAAGTATGGCGGGGGGAGAATATGTTACACTCAGTATTTCCGCTATATGTTTGTGAGACAAATTCACACATTTGTTGCTATAATCACTCCAGAAACGTTTCAATTAGAGGTAAACACAACACAGTTTAACATTTATGGAAGAATATATAAAAACTAAATATGAAATATAAAATTCAATACTAACTGGCTGCCATATTTACATTTGTATACCTAATCATAGAGAAAGTAATTGGAAAATGTGCAACAAAAACAACAACGACAATAATAATAAAGTATTATTATTATTATTATTATTATAGGAGTAATAATGCCGTGCCCTATCTTGTGCCCTGTGCATCCTCAAATAAGCTTTATGCTCACTGTAGCTATGGAAGGTGGGGAACAGAAAACTTACATAACCTAAACAGTTTTAATCCCAAAGAATCATATTTACCCTTTAAATGTATCAAGACAGCAATGAGATGGTAGCAACAAAAGATAACGTGAATATTTCGTCTCCCTTAGGCCACAGTGGCTCCTGGTACCCAGAATTTTGCAGATCGGTTCAGTTTCTGTGCTGATCGGTTCGCTGAGGCCTACATCCTCCTGCAATGACATCACCGGATGCTGAGTAAGCTTTGCAGTTCTGATGGAAAATCATTTTTAATGCATTGTTTTCCCCATACCTTTGGGTGTGTTTACACACGCCATGCAACACTTAAACATTAGCGTTAGAAATGCATTGAAAGGTAGCAGTAGAACATACAACACAGCCTTTGTTAGCCGGTATGAAAAATAGCCATCGGAAGAAACATTAGCGCATTGGTAATAGCAGTGTATGACATTTCTGTACGTTAGGTATCCTACATAAAAAACAGCGACGGCAAACTTGAGAGATGTAGGAAGACAGCTTGAATGCTTTGCTACTGCGAAGAGATCAACTTGTGTTCATGAGTGAGCGATGTATGATTGCACAGCATCAAGGCAGATAATTTGAAAGTGTCACATAAGAGAAAAGTGGAAAACACATTCTGACTTCCTCTCTGCAAGGTGATGATAAGGTGAAGACTCAGATCTTACCGCAAGGTTTTTGCTCAGTTCCACAATGTGTGAATAAATGAAGCGAGAGAAATATAGACCTAGATCGCAAACATATTCCTGCTGACCTCAGTACTTGGAAATTGAGTGTTCCAGGCGCCTCGGCCAATAAAGACGGCCTTCCCGTGTGAAGAGCTGGATCATCTACGTTAGACACAAGTTTAGAGAGCTCTGGCATGATGTTTTACCGGCATCGTACAGGGTGACCCTTGGAAAGCAGGGATAGCGACGAGGGTGTAAGCATTGTCTGAGGTGAGAAATTTACAGCGGAAATCCCAACACCCACCATCGCACATCCAGACACTCACTCGTCAGCAAATATGCATATGCTAAAGGTAATTTTGGGACAGTTACCATGGAGACAGCCAAAGCTATGGCATGTTAGCGGTACCTTTCCCAAGATTCCCCCGATGCAATTTGCCCATACTTCAGTTCATACAATTAAGCTTACCCGGAAAACAATAAATAAGACAAACCTTTTCTTTATAATCAAATAAAAGGACACAAAAGATCCAGATCATTTTCACAAGCTTATTCATTACTGATCATTACACATACACCTGAAACTATATGAATCCGGCTAACTGAACAGCCTTATGATACGCAAACAAACAAACAAACAAATAAATAAATAATCCAACCAGGTGGGTGTATATATATATATCCGGCATACGTGTCAAAGAAATTAACCATTTCTTACTCGTCTGCACTGTAATTTTACAAAAAGGAGCACGGGTGTGAACAGGTTTGTAAGGCACTGTAAACATAGACCTTCACAGTTACACACAAGATTACAAATGATGATGTAGGCAATACAAACAACGGTACAGGAAAACACACAGAAAACATTAGCGCATCACTGGAACAGCCAGGCCTGCTGCAAATCTCTCAGTTGTTGAGTTACGATTTCTCGACTACGCAAACGTACGGCTCCTCCACTAATTGCCGCTAGTGCTAAATTTAGCGCGAGAGATCTGGAATCTTCTTGATCAAAAGCATCGAATATGAAATCATATCCAGCCTCGCAGGCAAGTCTATCCGCCTCTCCGCTCTCTCCATCTGCCAGTCACCGGGGAATATGTGAACTATTCCATATGTCAGGCTTGTCAATCACGGGCAAATGTGGGAACCATCTTCCAGGACTGCGGAATGCTCCACTCTCTCAGATATATATATATATATATATATAATTTATTTTTTTGCTGCATTCATTTATTTCATTATGTGCGGTTTAAAATATGAGATGGAGATGCTCCTTCTTTTTCCTTATAATTATTTATCGTTTTGAATGTTAGATCATTAGTGTGGCAATTTAAGCCCAAGCAGTGAACAGAAAATGCATCAATCCGAAGAATTACTCCATAAATAGCAAGGAAAAAAAAAAAAATAGCAGCCACGGTAACTGAAATTACAGAAATCTGTAATAAAAAGCAAATGCTGTTTTAAGGCTTTAAAGTGCGAACATTTCGAGGCATTACACAGTCACACTTGCTTTTCTTTGTGACCGCAGGTCATTTTGCGCTCAGATCTTTCGTTCTGAACGTATACCTTGACGTTAGATACATGGGCAAGTGCAGATGTATCAATTCATTTGCATGGTGTAACATTAAGCTTCAGTCACAGCAGCGGAAACTGGAGTATGACGTGAAAAATCGTTGGGCATCAAGTCAAGACCCGAAAAAAAACAAACAAACATTTTCATCGACTGGCAAAGCAGGCCCTGTACTGTCTGTCAAAACCATCGACTGAGGAAGGGCTTAAGGAAAAAAAAATGACTTGCCCAGGAATATGTCAAAGTTATGACACTCAATTAGAAATCGAAAGACAAACACGGCACGTTCTGCGATACATTGTGATGTTACATTTCGTAATAGATCGTACGTGGCTTCGTACGAGTGTGCCACGTGCTGTTACCTAAATGTCGAAAATAGCATGTTGGAGATGTGTCCTGTAATGTCCTGAACAGAAAGGTGTTGTACTGCCTTGTGGCTACGTTAAGATGTGTGCCCACATGTCCACCCAAAGTCGCGGGGGACGGTGGGCACCGGGCGCTGGCATGTATGTGTAGTTGTTGGTTAAAGACTTCTGTTTAAACCGTGTTCCTTGAACTCGGAGCGCTGTGCCTTATTATAAACTTCAAGACCTACTGGCTTGCCATAATATGAAAACACTGTAAAATAAAGTAGGAAAAAATTGTACTAATAGCATGCTAATAACTATTAGCTGTGATGCTAACAGCATGCTTTTGACTTTCATTCTATCTTTGGAGAATACTGTTATGTTGCATTTTACATCTTCACACATACCTATGTACATATGCAGTGTATATTTATGCATCATATGCAAAAATTATGCATACCGTACATCATGTTTATATCTATGTTAACTACGCTCATATCCTTTATCTTTTCTGGGGTCAGTGGTCCTGGAGCCTCAGCCAGCATTGGGTGCAAGGCAGAGGAATGCCTTCGACGGGATTTCAGGACATTTATGAGTAGACGGGGATTCCATCAATTTGTCGGTCAGCCTGAGAACATGTCTCTACACTGCAAGAGGAAATAAGAGAACGTGGAATGTATGCGACATGGGAGGAAGAGGCCAACTCAACATGCATAGAGCAGGAATCGAGGCCCCGACCATGGGGGTATCACACAACAGTGAGCTACCATTCTGCCCCTTTATGGGGGTCATTAAAATGCAAAACAGACGATGACATGCACAGATTGTGGTAGAATGTGGGCCTTTCTTTTCTATCCATCCATTTTCCAGCTGGTTATCCAGGACAAACTCATGGTTAACCCGGAGCTTACCCCAGGAGGCCTCAGACGAAAGGCAAGTCGTTAATCTGGACAGAATGCCAGTCCCTCACTGGGTAAACTTACACAGCGTGGGGAATTTAAAGATGCCAGCTTTCCTAACTGCATGTGGGAGGAAACCTGAGTATCCACACAACACGACACAACATGGAGGGAATATAGATAGGGAATACCGCTTCGAAATTTGTCAGTTGTTGAACACAAATTATTCAAATCAGTCTGAAACTTTCAGAATGTGCATTGTCACAAAGTGGGCCCCAAGTCACCTGAGAGAACCTATAAGGTGACAGCAGCAAGAAGGGGAAGAAACCTTGAGAGAAACCAAACTCAAGGGGGAAGCCCTTCCTCCTCTGGCTGGCATTGTGCAGAGCGAGTACAGGTAGAGCTTCAGGTAGTCCCCAGCAAACAGGGAACATTACTGGTACATTACGTCAACATTAAGAAAGTAACAAGAATGTTATTGGACGTTGCGGGAACGTTCCCTGTTTGCTGGGTCGATCTTCAGTGGGTTCGGAAACAGTGCTTGTTGTGATGGTCTATGAACTGTGACTTCCAGTCCATTCCTTGCTCTATGTGGATGGAGTTTGTGGGCGTGTCCTGAATTTCCCCTCCATGCTTTACCAAATAGCCAAATGAAAACTTGGAAGATCATCCTGTCGTGGGTGTACCCCAGCCCTGTTCACAGTATTTCCCTGGCTAGGCCAAAGGGTCCCCCAATGGCTAAGACCAGGAACAAGAGGTTGGAGGATGGATGGATAGATGGATGGATGGATGGATGCAAAATGCAAAATGAGAAAAAACCCATAATAAATAAAAACATCAGAAAGTAGCTTTTCTGGGGAAAATATCCGTTTCCCAGTGTAAGAGATCAGTTTCCAGTGTGAGATCAGTTGGCGACAAATATTTCCATTTGCCACAGTGATAAGCCTCACCAGAGCAGAAGACAAACTCCCTCAACTCTCTCAACCAGTTACATAATGTAAAAAATGAAAATTTAAAGGCACCAAAAACAGGATGGAAAATTAATAATAAAACCACACCTTTCCCCTTAAAGCTGTGGAACCCAGTATTCTGAAGTGTACAGTGTGCGAAGTTTGTTAGACCACTAGGTTGGAGGGTGTAGGATTGTACCAGTGGAACATTTAATACACTTTTATTCATTAGAGAATTACCGTATTGTTCAGTATAGGAGTATAACAGTAAATTAATAATGCAATATGTACAATGTATAACCTTCGCTTAAATACATACACACACATATGAAACGAGGAGGGTGGGAAGCCAAGTTTAATCTGGTATCTCCCTAACTCTTTGAAGGACAGCGTCACCAGCCCCCCACGCATCACACATGGACAGTAAACCGTGATAAAAAAAGAATGAAAAATCAGCGGACCTTCACAAATCAGAAGGCCGTAAAAGATGCCTGATTTATGGATAGATTGCATGTAAAGACAGCAGCAGAGAGGGAGGACCGCTGACAGCATTTTCCAGTCTGTCGATTGTCTTTTCACTGGGCGGAGCATGCTTGAATGACTGGCGGTCACCACCGGGAGAAGCTGAATATTTTCCGAGCGGGTTAAAGCGTGTAAATAAGGGCGATGCTGACGGCCAGTTTCAGACTCCCGACAGCAGAGCATTGTGGGATGGATAGTGGGTGTGGCTTGATTTGCATCATTCCTCCTCTGTCTTTGTGAAAGCACAAAGGTAGAGGAGACGATATTGCCAAGGCCATTTAACTTACAGTTAATGATAAGCGGGGTCATGAATTTACATTGGCCAATAAAGTTTAATCTGCAGACTGCTTTTTTTCCATGATTCCATTCCTTGTATTTTTTTTTTGCGTAGTCTAATTTGATTGAATGAGCAAATTAAATAAATGGGTGTGGCCATCAGTGACATTTTTTGCACTGTCATCATTCGTTTCCTTTCCGCAGTGCCTTTACGTTTTCCTGTTTTTGAAACTATCTGCCTGTCAATGCATCATTTTTTTTCTTTTTTTTTAAAAACAAAGAGAATTCCTATAGCAGCACTAAGTGAAATGAAGTCAAGTTCGATCTGTGCTGAAGAGACGAATGGAGGAAGGAGCCCCGTGGAATCTGAGGGATGCGTGTAACTCTGCTAACATCAATATGGAGACCAAGATGCAAAAAAAAAAATCACAAAAGCATGGAATCTTAGCTTAATTCTCTGGGCATCCTTTATGAATGTATTGTTATTTAGAGTAATTGAAAATAATACCGACATATGCACAATAATAACGTGAAAAACCCCCAGCATATGGACGTTTCACTTACTGTATGTTTTATTGGCATGACCACACCAATACTCAAGCCTGATAAAACAGCATCTTCGGGATCTGAGTAAAGCCCAGCCTCTTATAATCCATCTTGTCAGCTCCAGCAAGATGGAAAATTCATTAGCAGTTAATTAGTGCCTTACTTCCCTGTGGTTTGGTCACAAGTTACATCAGGAGGAAAGCTTCTATTTCCATTTTATGTATCTGGATTTAACAGCAGCAGTTCAGCTCCTAGTCAATCCGGCAACACCGAGGTGGCCTTCTCATGTTCTGAGCCACCGTGCTTTGCTGGCAAAGCTTCATCACATACGATGGCGGGCCGTGTCTTTGCACTTGGCCGCTAGATGCCACGTGCAGCCGCAGATATTACTGCAGCTCTTGCAGCGAACCTCTCACCCGTCTGAGATTGCAGAAGGACGCGGGACGTTCTGCCGCTGCTCCTTCCGAGCTCCCTCGTCATTGCATCCCTTACTATGGTGTCGACGGGTAAGATCTCGCTCCTCCGACTTGGTGGCCATGCCACAGAAATGCCCTGACATGCACGTTGCCATTGGCTACCGCGGGCATCGCCTTGATTAAAACGGCCATACGTGGCGTGGATCAATCACAGGTGGCGGGGCCTCGACGACGGACGGCCTGGTGTGCCGTCGAACGCTTCATCAAGGCCGCACGTATCTGCCAGACGGCACGAATTATATTACGAACTTCCAAGCCGGTTAATATTTCCTCGGCTGAACGGGGCTGTTGCTGAGTGCTGAAGGGTGACTCGCCAGACTCTCAGACTTGTCTGATTGCTACTTCAATGTTTTTTTTTTTTTTTTCCCGTCTTTGTTCCATACTTCATCATACAAATCAACCCCAACAGCAAAACAATAGCAGACCCTCCCATTCGCCCCTGGAGATAGATTGGTATTTACTCTCCCTCTATCCACAATGACTGTTTAAAGCAGGTGACGTCCATACCCTACCCACGGCTTACAGTCAGCCTCACGTGATTCTTGATGCACTTCACCAGGACAAATCCCTGTATTGTCTAACATACTGTAATCGTATTATTTCTGTGCTTATGAATTTTGTTTAGCGGATGTGGTCATGTCTGAAACGGAGCATAAATATAAACATTTCAGAATGTTAACTACCGTGAATTGTGTATGCTAATTGCAATTTTTTTTTACAGGTAAATTGTGGTTCGCAAGCATTGCGAAACCTTCACAAAATCATTTGGATAAATGATAACGGCAGTGAATAGAGACACAAGGGGTAGTGGTTGGGATTATTGCTCAATTCCAATCACTGATTGGTTTAATTCATTGGCTCAAATTGGGTGCAGATAGGCTGGATGCTGAGTGCTGTGTTATCACTCCTTCTGGTAGTGTCTAAGCCCCATTTCACCTGGCGCTAGTGAGTGGAGTCCCAGCTTGTAGCAACCAGAGCTCAGTTTCAAACTCACAGCTCGCAGTGAGATATCTGATGTCAGTGCTGGCATAAATGAATCACACCGAGGTATTTAACGACGTGGGCTGGATGTCGGCAGCACTAGAAAGCCCAGGCCCTACTTCAGCAGCCTGACTTTCTTCTGATGCACATTTAAAAAAAAAAAAAAAAAGGAAAAGAAAGAAAATGGAGATGAGACAAGACGGCTCTGTTTTCACAGAATTGTTTAATTTCATAACGGCGGAAGTTAAATCCCCCATTTAAGACTCCTTGGCTTCGGTGCGAGATAAGCAGCAAAAGTCGTCTGAGCTAAGCAGAACTTCACAATAGGAATTACGCTCAAAGGGACTTTTATCAACTCCTCAGATGGAAAGCACACATTTACACAGAAATACAAACTGGCAAAACTCTATTATTTGGCACACATTTTATTTATTTACTTTCCCAGGAAGTAGGATGCACCTGTCCAACTCCCTTTGATACGGCAAGGAACATCATAAGGTAATGAATTGTTAAGCTTAGGTTTTAATCACTTTAGTCCCGATCCTTTTGTCTTACGTGAGTGAAATTGGTGACACAAGCCTCTTTAAGTCATAGAACATCATTCATTCACAGTCAAAGAGCACTATACCTGCGTTACCTAGAGGACCTAAAGAATGAATGTTAGTGACAGCAGTGCTTCATAATGAACTGGGGCCTGCTCCGGAAAGCAGGTTTAACAAATCCTATAGTCGAACCTGAATTTGGAGAAATTCGGAGAAATTCTGAGAAATTCGGGGGGGATTTGGGAATCGACAAATCCTTTAGTTGGGCTTTGAGATTTCTCCAATCAGAATTCAGGTTTAATTCCACTTACTGGAATACCCTCCAGGTGTTTATAATAATAATAATAATAATGATAATAATGTTCAAATAACCACATAAGGTTTATCTTGGGTTTACAAGGCATCTATCTGTAATTGATTTAACAAATGCCCCATTTTACTTATACTTCTAAGGAATTAAATTGTTCTTTTTGTATAATTAGGCTTTGTTTCCTATGCAATTGATTGTTTTTGAGGCTTGCAGGTCCTCAAATTAAATACCGATACATCTAAGTGAAAACCGTCTATAGGAAAGCTATGCAAATGCAATTTATTCGATCAGTCAATACGTGAGATTTGTAAAGCCAACTGCAGTATTAACCCCATTCACTGTCATATTAATATTTTCCCAGAGCAGTTAAATTAGCACCTACGATGGACTGGTGTTTCATTCATAGGGTCCCCCTCCCCCGTATCCTCACCTTGCTGTCTGCTCAGGATATGCAGGGAAGATTGATCCATGGATGAATGAAGTGACACTGAACTTAACAACGGGTGGTAAAGCTCAGTGCAATAAGAGAGCACTTCATGCTTGGTGGAAGCATGATTCCAGTCATCCATCTTCTTCAGCTCAATAAGACCATCACAGATACAATTTACATGACTTCCTTTCAAATTAACTCCATTTGAAAAAGGTGCCTGGGCCATATGAAACGTGTCAGCATGGATGTTCTGTGGTAGGCACAAGGTCTGGGGATCAGCTGCTATGCTCATCTGTAACTGACTGCAGTAAATCTATAAAGCGAGTTTGGGGAGAAGCTCCAGAAACAATATGATACAGCCATTAATACATTACAGTTTTGCTCAGTTGACCCGCCCATTTCATCCCAAGGGTTCCAGTAAGGTCAGCTCATTCCATCCTCCAGTCCTCGTTTCCCACGAGTCTGTTATGAAAAACCTGGCTTATCACACGCACACGTAAAGTCCTGCGGTCTCCCCCATCTGTAATGCCTGCATTTGCCACAGATCTTGGGAATCAATTCAATTCAATTTTATTTATATAGCGCTTTTAACACGGAGCGTGGTCACAAAGCGCTTTACATAGTCCCGGGC
>JAACJT020000030.1:9807019-9818522 GCA_009936485.2 Gymnarchus niloticus
TGTGGTGTGTGCTTGGTGAGTTGTGGGATTGGGTGGGGGGTTGGGTGGGGTGGGGTGGGGGGGGGGGGGTGGGGGGGGGGGGGGGGGGGGGGGGGGGGGGGGGGGGGGGGGCATGGTCACAGTTAATAAAGCACCCCCTCTCGGGATTGTCAGAATGGCAATTCCTTGCCAGTGCACTCATCCACATCGCCATCTCCAACGCTTAGGTCTCAAACATGTGCAGCTAAGATCCCTGCTGGACTGTTCAGTCCCACTCACGAGAACGAGCGAAGACATCCTTCGCTAGACTATTTACTTCCAGACACAGGCCTGACCAGCAGACACACTTTCCAAAGATCCCCTCCAAAGAGTCGGCTCCTATCTGTAAGCTTGCGTGTGGGTGTCGGCTTACCCCGGGTCTGTAGGGGGGAATAATTAATCTGACTAACAGGTAAGGGATACTTAGACATGGCTCAAGAGCCCCTTTCAGGGGTTTGTAAGCGTTTCCACGGTGAAATGGATCCACCTTCAGTGCCAGCGCTTCACTTTCCCTTCAGCAGTGAAAACAGCAGCTGTGGACCCCAACGCCCCAGCCGCAGCAGGCTCCCCCTGAAGACCCTCGTCTGCGCACGGTGCGGGGGAGCACGAGGCCAAATTCAAGGGTCCTCGGACACATTTGCTAATCCCCCACACCCCCCTCTCTACATTTCGAGAAAGGCTGGACAATCTCTCCACACAGGAGCTCCATCCAAATTGTGTGACAAGGACCACCAGGCAGCTGAGGGACAGTTTGAGGGGCTAAATGCAGTGGAGAAATGGCACGTATGATGTCATTACTGCTTTACATGTCAAATATATGTTGTCATTTTCTGAGCAGAGAGAAACAGAAATTATATATTGAAGATGTACAAATACAAAAAGCCATATTGTATTTTAATGGTAGACCTACATATGTTATATGCATTTTCACATATTTGTATTGTTATGTATTCTGTTATCTTTCTAATGTCTCATATTAATGTGTTTTTTAACAAAATTCCAAGGTGCTTTAAATCTTCCTGAGGGAGTGAACATATTTATGGCTGTAGGGAGAGCGCCAGATATGTCTGGAGTAAAGGAATGACAGAGGAAAGGAGGGAACTGGGGAAAAAAAAACAGCTTTTTAAGGCAAAATCTAGCACAGCAGCATACTGACCAGAATTATGGCCACTACATCCCAGCATAGCCCACTCTGGACCAGCGGCAGGTGATGGGATATGGCCGTGAGCCCCCCACCCCCCAGCAGCCATGACCTGGGTAGTTCGAGTTAGCAGATGGTCCAGGAAGCAAGGATACTCCCTCAGACCCGAACCCGCAACCCAAGAAAGTATCGGATCAGCACTGCTGGCTGGCTCTTACTTTCCTTTTGTCTTACCTCCCCCTGGTGGCTACAGGTCCTCGTTTCCAAATGTCCACATTCGTACAGAAAGCTTCTCCATCTCCTTTCTTTTGCACAGAGAAATAAGGTGTGTGTGGGGGGGGGTGGTCCCAAGAATAGTTTATGGTGTTTGCCTGCCCTGATTTTCACTTATCTTTCTCAATCCTCGTAGTGACGCTGGAGACCTGCCCATCTCCGCAGCACGCTGTATAAATACTGAGTCCTTTTCATGATTAAAAAATGATTAAAGAAATAGCATGAAGTGAAAGGTAAGGGTAAGCCAGTTGAGCTAATCAGGTGTTAAATCAGACTTAGGATAATATTCTCCCCGCAAGTTATTGAGTCTAACGTCATCCGGAAGATTCCCCTTTAAACTGTCCTGATTCTCGCTTATCTTTGCACAATATTATGCAAGTGGGGGAAAAAAGAATCGGGAAAAACGGCTGTTTTGCCGCACAAAAGCAGCTCGGTTTCCACGTGTGTTTGTATTTAATAATTATTCAATTTAGCTGTTATGACTGGTTTTCACTTAAAGAGGATACTGCTGACAAATTCAATTAAAGGCCAATGGGGAGCTTAATGGCCCATGTTAATGATTCATTTTATACGGGATATTTGATAATATTCTCAGAAAATTTCAGGAAGTCTCAGTTTGATGCCGCTTAATGGGTCCATGGATGTGGATCATGTGGGATATACTAATTAAAACCTCTGAAAAACTGCCCCACACTGTTATGACTGCGACCCTCCCTGAGCTACAACTAAATAAAACCAGACTACAGATAAATCCAGTGGCAATAAAGCTGGCTAAACGCAATGAACAACACAAGCCGACATTCTTGCATTACGCAGAACTGCATTAGGATGACATTACGATTAGTCTGCACTTAGAATCTGAAAAAAACTAAGAATGAACTGGGTAATGTTATGAATGAAATGTGTAAGTATGCTGCATATCTCTTTTACAGCAATGTAATACATGCTGTTGTCCGGCATTCTTGGTTGTGTGAAGGCACAGCAACATGCCCTATGGATGAGGGGTCAGTGACGGATGCCCTGTGACTACACCGGCCCGACACCACACCCAGCTCCGTCTCTGACGGCCTTTTCGGTTGCACTCTGAAAACACTATCTCCACGGCCTCTCTTTTTCCTCGTCTTCTCCTTTCTACGAGGAGAGGACAAGAAGGTCTGGTGACCAGGCTGAGAGCCGGAGGGGTGGCAGCGGGGACACTGCCGCGAGGCTCCCATATGTGGCAGGGAGGGGCGTGGAGGACGCGGTGGAGGGCGGAGCCAAGCAACAAGCGGCTCTCGCATCACGTGGGGGTGTGGGTGAAGTGGGGTGGAACAACTGCTCTAGAGAGCCCAGGGATTGTGTCTTTCCCATGGTCCGTTACCCCCCCCCACACACACACACACACATACACACACACACTGCCCCCCGTCAGGAAGAGGGCAAAGAGAGGGGTCGGCTCAGTTACAGACCTTGGGGCCAACATGTGTTCAATGAATTGATACAGATGAAGAAGCAGACAATGGATGGATTACCTCCACCAAAGTAAACCCCCTCAGCCGCTTGGTGACACAAGCTCTCTCTCTCTCTCTCTCTCTCTCTCGCATACACACACACGCACACACACACTCTGGAAACACATACGCGTTCGCTCGCTCGAGAGGTTTTCAATTCGTTTTCACTGGTAACCAGCTTACAGAACTCCCGTAAAAACCCTGTTTTCACTTCACCACTGAATCTAATGGGGATAATCCTCAGCAGCCATGTTAATGTGTCAGCCTACACACTTGTGCGTCCAATATGTATTCATATGTATTTATTTTGTCGTGTGTGACTGTGTGCGAGTTTTAATATGCAAATTTGGATTTAAATAGATAATTGTCGTGGAATTAAATACATATACAGTATTCTGGATTTCACTGTATGGCTTCAGATCACATTGCTGTCTCTTTTAGCAAGTAATTAGCGTGTCACTTAGAGTTAAAAGTCCCGAAAGAAGAAAATTCATTTCACATTTGTCTGTCTTTGTAAGGGAACCAGGTATGGAAACGAGAGGTACATAGTCTGAACTCTTCCTTTCTACAGTAGAGGCTCCCCTACAACTCCCAGCGACCGCTCTGACGAGGAACTGAACGGTTTTCCTGATGCGAATGAGTGGTAACAAGACGCATTTACACTCAGAAATGTGAGTGACTGTCAGAAACCTCAAGTCCACATGTATGATGAAATGACACAAGTATGACTCACACTGACAAGAAATGATATATTCTCCCCCTGCTGCACTGGAGGTCAATAACCAAGACTTAAATTTTTTTGGCCTTCTCTTATGAAACACACATCTGCGTAAAAAAAATAAACTGTTTCTGGGGTGGCTTGTCAGATAGCTGATTAATGCCTATCCATGATGAAAGTAATTTTCCGGAAAACCTCGTCTCCCTGCTGATGAACCTTCCCCATAAAGACAATTTATTTCTTCCAGGCTTAATGCTGTTTATCATGGCTACCATCATCATCAACGGCAATTGTAATATGTAACATAACACCGTAGTTCCCTTCTAACACGTATAAAACTTAGGACACGATTGGTGATTTCATAATGCTGCCTCAGAAAGACACACTGACATGCAACAGGTGAAGCAAAACTTTCACGACTTGGCAATTCACGCCTGCAAGCCTAAGTGACTTCACAAAACTGTGAATCGTTCACAAACGCAAAATAGATTTTCTCTTCAGCCTGACGTGACTTCAGAGAAGATATCTCGCTTCGAACCCAGTCGGTGTTTATCCTCTGTTCACGGCAGGACATGCTCAGAAATTCCAGGGATACTCTCTTGGCGGGGGGGGGGGGTGCCTCCTGTGGCCAATAGAAAGATGACACTGAGCATAACCTCTAACAAGTAAAGACTCCTGATATTTTTTCATTCCATCCTTACAGGAGCTCTCTCTGCTGTCCTATTTCTTATTAATGCCTTTACATCAATTCTCGTACTCTGCAACCTCATTTGAAATTATGCCGTGGAGACCTTCACTCCTGCTACTTTAATGTAATTTTAATTGCAAGATGCAACACATTAATTCGACCCATGCTGGATCGTTTCATGAGGGTAAACAAAATATTTGTCAGGAATCCGATGCTTTGCAGCATGTGATTGTCGAGCGAACCAGGCGTGTGTGGTTGAGCAAAAGCAGTCATGTTTCCACACGCCTCTCAAAGCTTACGCACGTTTCTGCATTCTCCTTTGATTTACAAAACTATTCACTAGATCATCAGAATTTTTACATTCTTCTATGTTCAGTGTATCAAAAATCGTGATGTTCGTCTGAATGTGTTGAACGCAACAATAATTTAACTGTCAAGATTAATTCCTGTTCAGACGAATCATTCAACCAGTGTGTGTGACGGAGATTGAATGGTGGTGATTGAATATGATGTCCCCTAATTCCGTGACAGTGGGCTGCTTTTGGATGTTAAAATCACGAGCAGACCACCTTCCTAACCTGGTGAGAAGCATTGTGTAGGACGTTGTGGTATGTGCTATGCTTTTCCGGCTCAGCCAGAATTTATGAGGCAGCCCTCTGCTTATTTTCCAGATATCATTGCTGCCATAGAATTGTTTTGGAGTTGGGGGGGGGGGGGGGGGGTTTCCAAATGGGGGCATTCTTTTAAAGAGATGGGGGTGACCGCGGCTCCCATGTGAGCCTTTTCCCCGCCGTCCCCCGATCCATGGTTCCTGGTCATTAATCGATGGCGAGGCGCTTTCAGAAGCCAAACCCACACACCCACTCACCCCACACAAATCCCCTGTCAGGCCCCGCTGAGCCCAGCACACTGCCAGCTGCTGGGTGGAAGCCAAAAGCAGACCTTCCCCCCTTCCCCTTTGGGCTCGGCCCGGCGTTCCACCCCTCTCTCATCACTTGTCAATCCCCTAATCCCTCTCTAGCCTCTTTCTCTCTTTCATTCTCCCACCTTCTTCCCCCCTCAGAATTTCTTTCTTATCAGTCTAACCCCGATCCTTCTCTCCCCCAGTCTCTGTCTGTCTCCCTCTGCTTCTCTCTTTCTCACACTAGTCTACTGTAACTCCCCATAATACTCTGTTTCCTCCATCCCGGCCTTGTTCCTGCAGCACAGCCCCCCCAACCCCCGTTACCTTCAGAGCCTGTAACAGCTGGTCGCTCTCAAGCTTGTCATGTGGCCGAAACATAATTAGGCAACTTTCAGTCACAGCAGGTTTCTCAACATGCAGCCCCCACCCTCCCACTTTCCAGCACCCCCCACCCCCCCAGTCACCCAGCATCCACCCCAACTCCTTGTTCCCTTGCTGTGGAATGGCAGGAGGGATGCAAACTCCGGCCGGTTCAAGGGCAATCTGAAGGAGACAGACTCCGTGTCCTCTCGATGCACAACAGCACAGACAGGCCTAATGGCTTCAAATTATGGTAATGACAGAAACTGTACATTGTCAGGATACTCTCGGCCAAGACTTGTTGTTATGCAGTGTCGAATTTATTGCCGGCAAAAAAAAAAAAAAAAAAATGTCTTGCCCTTCTCAACAACATAAATTTACACAAAGCTGTAGTCATTAGCACTTAGCTTCTTCCTGTTGTTAAAATTAATGTTGTAATGGCACAGAAGAGTTTTGGGAAACAGCACAAACAAAAGACATGTTTCCTGGCTAATTTTTTTTTTTTTACGTTTTCACTTTAGGTCTTCCGTATAGTATGTGAAGCCAAAAAGCCTCTCAACCTGAGGACACCTGGCATTCTGAGGCCTGAGGCAGTTTGCGCTGTGTTCTCCCAGGATGCATTGCTCACAGCCCTCCCTTCACTTCTGACATGGGAGCGATGGCTGATCGTCAAACATTTTGTGGGACAGAAATGCTTGGAAGTGGAAGGCTGATATGTACATACTCTGTCCTGATCTTCTGTACACTATTGTTTTTTCTGCCCAAGCAATCCTGAGACCTCTTCACTGTTTCAGTTGCATCCATTTATATATCTGTATCTAAAGGTCTATAAGGTACAACAGCAAGAACCCACGGAGCTTAACACCTGCTGCTTCTTGAGACGTCACAAAAATCTGAGCCTGGAGAGCAGCAATGCCTGATACACGGCTTTAATCATCTATTCATTTGTGTTTAATTCTTCTCTGACAAGGAACAATCAGCACCTCATCAGCGTCTCAGATTTTGGAGCACGGCCTGTCCTGAGCCCAGCTGATTACAGACACGGAAAAGAGGTTTCGACTCTCGAGCTGTGAGCCTGTTTCTCATGACGCTCGCTCTGCTGCTGGACAAAAGAGGCCGTCTCCACGTTCGAATCGGACACCAGCCGTTCGAATAACAAAGCATGCCATTCGAATGAAGCTGGTCGGAATGACCCGTAATTCGCCAGAACATTCCACCCGACTGGAAAAGAGGAATATTTGCCAGCCAAGGGCCTGATTATGCATTAATATTTGATATTACAAAACAGCTTAGCGCTTCATATCTCAGTTTCTCGTGCACGTTATGGGAAAACAAGTCACCCCCTACCTACATGTTTGAAACGCCCCAACCTCACCGTGTACACAAATATGAATCCGTACATAAGTGTGCTTGAGAGCAATGCACGAGGACCGCCGTTGACCCCCGAGCCGGAGGGGGAAATTTAATCAGCGTGCATTAGGGAAGTAATGCATTCTGATGGAAGGTGTGCAGACTTCAGCAGGACTGGTGGGCCTGGCCTTGCTGCCCTCGCCACCCTGGCCGCCATGATGCCTTCCCGTGTGTGCTGATGGATGGCCTGTCGCTCCGTTTGTTGATCGGTGAATTATTTATACTTACTGCTGTTTAATAATTCAGGGCGGCTATCTTAACAAATTACAGCTCAAAGCAAAAAGGCAGACGGAGCTACGAGGGTGGTGTTTTTGTGTGTGTGTGTGTGTGTGTGTGTGTGGGCACGTATGTGTGTCTTCATTTCCATTGAACTTTCCTCTTTTCCATTTCATTACGATGTTTCTGCTGACTCCCGCTTGCCGTGGAAACGCGACGGCCATTCCAAGACGGCCAATCGCCACAGAATTTACGGGCCGCTGCGTTGTCCCTCCCCCATGCCCTGCTCCATTTTCCACAGCAGGACCCGTGAGCCGGTCCCAAGGTCCCGTGTCGCCAACCGCTGACTCCAAGGCTTGAAACGAGAGCCTCCGGTCTGCCCCCATGTCCAAAAGGGAGTGGAACCGTTATGGTGCTCTGTGCCTCTACTTCGCAGACCATCAGAAGAATGACTTAGCCAAACCCCTAGATTGCGAGCCGAGCTTATTTGGCTAATTATCATCTTCTCTTGAGACAGTTCAACTGTAATCAGCAGCCACTGAGATTAGTGATCTTCAGGTAATCACCTTATTACATCCTCCCAGACACTCAGCACAGGGAGAGGAAAAAAAAAAACACCATCTTGATTAATTTATCTAAACTTGTTATTTTTAAATACTCCTTCCCTCAGTTGAGATTCTGTGCACAATCAGTACTTTTTGTTTTTTTTCTATTTTTTTTGTGGAATCCCAATTAACAGTTTGTGTTTGTCTCAAGAACAATAGCGTTAATATTAATTTTTTAAGACAAAAGGATCTTTAAAGATGAAATTTTAATTAGAGACATCCCATTTATTTACTTATTTTAGCTTCAAAATAAGAATGCATCAGTAATGCATCATTCAGGAAGGACTTGCCCTGCAGCCCTTTATCCTCCAATCACGAGCCCGGCTTCACCAGAACAGAAAATCATAGCCAGCTACACCATGTTCTGTGCCACACCCCCTGTGTCTTTCGCCACCTTGGCATTGCCATCTCCTGATACCCACACCGAATTACGCTTCGCAAGACCCTGTTACACCAGACACTTCCCGGCCTCTAACGAGGTTGCTAATTAACTCTCACACTCTCGCTTTTTCGCACTCGTCAGAGGTGCAGGTTGCTTTTTTGACAGGAGAAAATTGCAGGGCAATTAAATAATCTGGAGACATAGACTTCAGCCCAAGGATCCGAGAGATAAATATTACATTTATATCTGCCGATAACATAAAGGGGATTGACCTTATCTGCTGCCGTACACCATCTGAGGCTTCTCTGCAGTCAAGCTGACTCGCATTTGTACCGAATGAACCAAAGTATTGTAACAAAGTGTTTCCTGCGAGACCTGAAAAGGGAAGAAATCCTATTTTGTCCATTTTCAGGACTCATTCATTTAGCTTAACATCTGCTCGTCAAATGTTTTGACAAAAGCGAAGGCTGGCGGACAGAATTATTTAAAGCACTATGTGTGAAATATTGCAGGCTACCCCTAATGTGAATAAAGCCTGAATGCATTTGTGTGTATGTGTGTGTTTGTACAGTATACATATGCTTATAAACACCTACAGTATGTATGTACAATGTTTAACAATGATAAAATAATGAATTACACTAATGACATGCGAAACAAGAATCTTGAATCTGTTATTTTAAGTGTAAAGAGGAAATGGCAAAAATGCACAGTTTAATTAAAGGTTTTGAAATATGTTAAATTTTAAAACAGAGGGGGGTGCGTTTGTTTAAAGGACATTTCAGTGTCTCTTTATTTAAAAGGGGTGGGGTGATTTTTATTGTCATTTTAGACATTTTACCCCCCGTCATTTTCGGGTAACTCGGACCTCCGCACAGGGCCACAGGAGAACAAAACGCATGCCGAACAATTGTGTTCTTGTCAAACGTCCCGTGGAGTAAAGAAAGAAGCCGGGTGAACGTTCATAATTTTTGGCGTATTATTACCCCCCCTCTGGCCTGTCAGGGCAAGGGGCGTGAGGGTCTCCTAACGGGCATGGGGTGTTTGTCATCCCATCAGAAGTAGCACTCATGGAGTAAACCCTGGCCAACGGGGGGTCGAGGTGGTGGTGATAGTGTGTGTGTGTGTGTGGGGGGGTATTGTGCATACTCCATTCTTTCTCCACACACTGTTACGCTTCAGCGGCAGGATTAGAGCTCGATTCGTGGTCTTCGTTTCTGATTCATGTCTCTCTCTCTCTCTCTCTGTCTCTCTCACACACAAACACATACACAGCAACAGGGGTGAGACGGGGGGGAGGAAAAAAAAAGAACATAGAACAGAAAAACGAGTGTGACTGCGAGGACTACAGGCCGCACGGCCGTAAGTGTTAAATTCACACCAATGGCTACACACTGCAGCAGGCTGTGTTTGTCTCCGCTGCATCAGTGATCAGCGGCTGGCTGATAGAACTCCGGCACGGCGGCTGAGGGCTTTTAGAACCGCCCTCCTTAATGAGAGGGAGAAGGTCAGCGTTTGTCTTGAGGAAAGCCAAGACGGCATGCACAGCTGCTTCAGGCTTCCGGCGTGGCCACGGCGACAAATGAGCACACACAGCAAGCCAAAGGGCCCTTTATTGAAAATTTAATTCATTCCTGTAGACAACTGTGAAATCCGCCGTTGACATTAGTCATTACCCTGGGCTAACTAAAGATGATCTCAGTTAATAAATGGTGCCTAACAAGGAGCCGTCCTTCCCCTGCACTAATAGCATAGATGCTCACAGGCCGAGATTCCCAGCAAGCTCCTGGTGTGTGACTCCAGCCCTCGCCCACCCCCCCAGTTCCTCTACCCACGTCTCCCCGTCTTCACCCTCCAGATTCTGAATTATGCAGTGGCATCATTAACAGCACGGAGCACGGTTCCGGAGGCTGCCTAGCGATTCAGCGCTCCAGCCCTCTGGGTGAGTCCACTCCAAGATTTTGAACTAAAAAAAAAAATATATATTGAATTTTCTTTTTTTTTTTTAATCTGGAGTAGGCAGACCCCCCTCCCCCGCAGCTGAAACCATGAGTGACAGTGGATGGACTGGACTACGTAGGAAGAGGTAAACAGACCAGACACCAGGGACAGCGGCCTACACAGCTGCGGCCTTTCCCAAGGAGAACAGGAGATGCTCCACATCCCTGGTGTCTGACTGAGACATGGGGAAAGCCCCGCCCCATGCCAGAAAATCCGATTAACATCACACAGTGCCGCTGTGGACTCCTGCACCTCAGACCCAGGTGTAATGATGCTTGTGGAGGAATATTCCAATGGTGAAGGAACATACGCTCAGACAATTCTCTTAATTTGATTGACATGAACATCCCAGTAGCTGGCCAGTATCGGAATTCAGTCAAAACAGCATGAATTGCATTTGCAGGAGCCTGTGTCCATAGGAAGAGGTGCTTAATGCAGTTTTCCTCTTTCTCCTATTGTGTTCTAATTTATTGAAGTAACCATGCAGAAAATGCACTGACAGCTGTTGCATTTTATTGCAAATTAGTATATACATTCTGCATCCAGTGAGAAAATGCCAGCTTTATTATATTTCAGTAATTGCTGCTTGCTCACAAAAATGTCAAGGCAAACTACAGCACAGTCACACTTAGAGGACTACAGAACCAAAGGCTCAAGAAGCAGCACAGTTACATTTAGAGGACTACAGAACCAAAGGCTCAAGAAGCAGCACAGTTACATTTAGAGGACCACAGAACCAAAGGCTCAAGAACCAGCACAGTTACATTTAGAGGACTACAGAACCAAAGGCTCAAGAACCAGCACAGTTACATTTAGAGGACCACAGAACCAAAGGCTCAAGAAGCAGCACAGTTACATTTAGAGGACTACAGAACCAAAGGCTCAAGAACCAGCACAGTTACATTTACAGGACTACAGAACCAAAGGCTCAAGAAGCAGCACAGTTACATTTACAGGACTACAGAACCAAAGGCTCAAGAACCAGCACAGTTACATTTAGAGGACTACAGAACCAAAGGCTCAAGAAGCAGCACAGTTACATTTACAGGACTACAGAACCAAAGGCTCAAGAAGCAGCACAGTTACATTTAGAGGACCACAGAACCAAAGACTCAAGAAGCAGCACAGTTACATTTAGAGGACCACAGAACCAAAGGCTCAAGAAGCAACACAGTTACATTTAGAGGACCACAGAACCAAAGGCTCAACAAGCAGCACAATTACATTTAGAGGACTACAGAACCAAAGGCTCAAGAATCAGAACAACTACATTTATAGGACCACAGAACCAAAGGCT
>JAACJT020000030.1:9818622-9844742 GCA_009936485.2 Gymnarchus niloticus
TTACATTTAGAGGACTACAGAACCAAAGGCTCAAGAATCAGAACAACTACATTTATAGGACCACAGAACCAAAGGCTCAAGAAGCAGCACAGTTATATTTTGAAGACCACAGAACCAAAGGCTCAAGAACCACTGACAGGGTATACTGAACATCACATAGTATTTATATTATTAATACCCCTTTTGCTGAGATATGAAATTATTATAACAATGAAAGATATTATTAATAACAGTATTACATATAACTCAATTTTTACAGCTATATTATGAATACTTAATGAATTATGAATTAATTATTAACAATTATATTCCTAGCATTAGTTATAGTATCTGTCTGTCCTGCTGAGGTTATTTCATGTGTTACACTAACACACTTACTGTGTAAAGCTGCTAGAGATATCCATTCAAGTATCAACGTAAAACGATACGTAAACTGAGTTAAAATTGACTCTAAACATCTCACTTCATAATGATTAATACCTGAATATACACAGGACAAACTCTCCTACTGTAAAATCAAAAACTAGGCTCGTCATTGAAAATAACGAAAAAAAAAAAATCATTCAGTGTCAGATAATTCAAGCAATTGAAACCACAGTCACGATGAGTCTTCGGTGAATACTGAGAGAGTATGGACCACAACAGAAATTTGACCATAACTTGTTTTAATTACCCGAATGAACAGAATCACTTTTATTGCACCCACCCCCCACTCCAGCTGGGCGATGACAAATTGATAGGCTATCTGAGCAGTCATAAAACCTGGAATACGGTCTTCCGTCTTCATTGTCTCTAGAGCACCGGCACGTTAAGAGAGAATGTTTCAATTTGTCACGTTCCCTTCCGAGCTAACGTTCTCTTAACGGTTGTTACCATTCGGGCGGGTTCGAGGAACTGACAATGCTACGGATGAAAACATTGCGTCTTTCCTTTTGGAAATATAAAGTAACATACAGCGGACAGCCTTCCACTTTAAATGTGCAACATAAAGAACGAGTATAAAAGAAAAGAAACGTATTTCTGAGGCGGGATGAATGACAAAAACGAACGCATATTGGGAGGAACTTTGCTGCTCAAAGAAAGTATAGCTTCCTGTCACCTCACGGCAAGGCCGCCGAGATTCACCACGTGACAGATGTCGAGGGACAGCTAAAGAGGGGCACGAGAAGCATCGCTTATCCCCTCAAGTCCTGCCGTGAGTCAGGTATTCAGCCTCATAGCCCCAGTATCTTTTAGAATCAGAGGGACAGGGCCGGCTGCGCGTCAACACTAAGATGAAACGTCCCCCCGCAGCCCGCGGCCTCTGTGCCGCAAAGAGTCGACGGCTGCGCGCACACCGAGAGCCATTCTTCCAGTTAACGTTAAGCAAACGTTCATCGTATCTCCGCACGTGTGAATGAGCTGCACATCAATATCGCGGACCTCACTTGATTGCTGTAAGTCGAGGGCACGCAGAGCCTGACTGACAGACTCCCCCCAAACTCCCTGCAAGACACACGTTAGTCTCACTGCCGTCTACCACATTTCAGAGTCTCCCTAAAGCTCCTGTACTCACTCCTTCTCCATCTTCACTCATCTCCAAAAGCCGGAGACCTAAATCCTCTTATTCACCAGCCCTCCCTCTTCTCGTGGGACCAGTCTAGAAATGGGACAGCCTGGGAGCTGGGGGTGGTTGGTAGACACAGTCTGTGGGGGGGGGCTCCCAGTGTGTGCAGAGCTCTGGGAAGCCATGGGATGACCTTCCTCTCCACACGTCTGCCTACCATTAATACAGCTTTAATTACACAGAGACAAACCCCCCATCAACTGCTGCATCCCTCCCTGTATCTGCCTCGCCACCGGGGACCGCTCCACTCCATTAACAGCTGGGGGAGGGGGGGGGGGCACAGAGTCCCGACTCCTTCCTTTTTTCTCAAGATGGATGCCGCACAACGATCAAGACAAAGTGGTTCCTTAAAGAAATCTACTGTGGAATACAGGATTTTCCTCAATTTATAATGAAATATGTAACCTGTCTATACATGTCATAAACACGCATAAACGATGATGTATTTCTGTATAGCGTTACATATGTACACATATTTTATGTTATACTGTATGTAACAAGCAGAAAAGTGAAGAGTATATTTAATATATGTGCAAAAAGATTCCCCAAGCAGCACCTCAGTCTCCTTGATTAATGTAAATTTAATTAAGCACAATGCTAATTAAGCAATAAATAATGACAAGGTGTGTGTTTATGCAAATGAGAAAACACACACTGGGTACGACAAGGGGAGGGACAGTCTGTGGGATTTCTTCGGCGTTCAGGAGCATTATGGGAAGAGAAGCTATCATGAGCTACCCAGTCTTTTCAGGTCCTTCTGGTTCCCAGGTATCCGTCATGACGGTTATAAAGCTCCTGGTAATATTTCTGCACGTTCTTGCGAGTTGCTGATCAACAGCTTTGATGGCTTTTGATCAAACTGACAGATGAGATTTTCTTTGAATATGAGTAATTGCACACGTGCAGTTGCAGTATAATCTTGTCAGAATGATGTGCGTCGATGCCGCAAGGCATGCTGGGAAATCTATTCGCCGGCATCACTTAGCGTTATAATACAGATTTGACATGTATATTTCAATAATCGCAGGAATATTTTACAATTCACACTGCACGCAAGCATCACAATGGACATTCCATTGAATTCAATATTAGGCATTTTGGTTATGTTGTTAGTTTTTTGCATTTAAAATCAAATGTTATGAAATGACAAGTTAAATCCCAGGGAATAACAAGTAACATTATAATCCAGATAATCTGTAATATATACTGTATACTATCTAGACATATATTGTAATATGATATTAGGTATATAATGTCATATATATGATTTTATAACATTATACAAATGATTATATAAACACTGTATAAATGGTTTAGGGATGGATGGATGGATGGATGGATGGATGGATGGATGGATGGATGCTTTAAAAACCCAGCCTAGGCGTATGAATAGATTGATAAAGACAGCCGGAGGAAAAGGCTCTCAGCAATTTTCAGTCTCCATGCACTCCCCATGTCTGTTTCCAGAGTTTGTCGAGGTGGGAACAGAAGATATGATGGAGGTGGAGGTTTTTCCTCCTAGTGGCACTGATGTGACACTGCAGGGTCTGTCAGGGTGAAGTGAACAGCCCCCCCGTGCGCTGAGTGCGAAGCACACGGCAATCGCTCCGACCAGAGAGCCGGAAGCCTTTACTGTGCCAACGCTCACATACTGAGTGGAGCACAGGTTCAGAAAGCCTGTGGGGAAAATGCCTGCGTGTTCATATTAGCAGAGTGACAACTGCATTACTCTTCATTGGTTCTGAAGTCTGAGACGTGGGGCAGGTGACCTGACAGCTTCATATAGTAAATAGCGGCAACAGAAGCATGATCCCCAGCTAAAGCATGCTAATACATGGATGCTTTATTGTATTCCTGTATTCCGGTGCCAAAAAGCTGATACAGCTTTTTTTTTTTCTGGGAAAATACAAAGATGTAAACTAGGCATTAATCAACATTATGAGACCACTGCTCATGACAAGCCCCCCAAATTCAAGCTCACAGAAAAAAAGAAAAAATTTAATTTACAACAACACAGTCAGCAATGTGCCAGAGCGCCAGATCCGTGTGATGCAAAGGTGTCTACCTCACAGGGGGTCCGGCTCTGCATTCGCTGCAGCTATCGTGCAGCAGTGTCAAACGCCACAGCTTACAAAGTCTCTCATTGTGAATAAAAAGTGCGTTATTTACACTCTGATTAATGATGCTCAGTTATGTTTGTGCAGAATCTGTCTGCATGGGGGAGGGCATGATAAATAAATACATCAATCACAGTACAGATTCTAATCCGGAGCCATCAAATGAAACGTTTAAGTGTACGTTTACATTAAGCGCCATGTGTCTCTGCTTATCATGCCGGGCCGTTCCATTTATCATCTGCGTTATCGTGGCTAAGCTACAGCTTTTCAACAAAGTGACTTACAGGTTTCAGTTTATGGTGCCGGACCGATTTATGATGCTGAAACAAGTTGGGGTTAGTTTCTCAAAAGGCAGAGGCTGGAAAATGAGACGACAGCCTTTTCATGTGTCCTGAATGAGAAATATTTGGGGCACGACTGTGTAAGCTCGACCACCACGGCATTCTGCTCGGTCGTCTGGTAATTAAGAACAGGTCGTTTGGCCTTCGGTGTTCGCAGTACAATAACAGCATCCACCAGCCAAAGCCTTCTTGTGCTGGGGAGGCGGGTAGAAATACATACAGCAAAAAGCACAAATGTCAGAGCCCGATTACTGATGTTAAAGGAGGAATATTCAAACATCAAGGTTACAATTAGACAGATGAAAATTGCACCTAAAAACACGTAGAAGAAAATCGCATTGAGACAATGTCATCGCAGAAAGTCACTCTGTGGGATGCACGTTTCCCATGTGCGCGTCGCATTGTGTGACGGGAAGAAATGACACGTAAATAATAACTTCTCATTTTGCGTAGTAGGGATGCAAGGTGAGAAACGTGATTATGAAATACGGTTTGATTAAAGCACACTGCATGCAGCAGAAATCAACCTCAGACTTCTCTTCTGTGGAAATGCTGGGTTCACCAAATCGCAGGTAACACTCACATCTCAGGTGCACTGTAAAGATTGCAGATCAACCAGACTCCCACTTCCACCACGGATGGCCTTGGCACGTGAAAAGCCAGATTGGCAACCAGCGTGGATCCATTCGAGAAAGGAGCGAGATTGTAATCCACCTGCCTTTGTCGTTATACATTCTGCTTTAACGTACAAGTCATTCAGTGCCCGATAAAGGACGCCACACTAGAGCAGGAGAATTAGAACTCCTCTGAATTCAATGTGCTACCATTTACACGCATATTCCATCCCAGCTCATGAATTACAATGATTTTTTTTTGTCCCCAGCGCCCTGTGCTCAGCAGTGATTACAGAAGCGTCCTGATCAAATTTGTAACAATGTGAAAATATATGTTTTTAAGCAAGTCACTTATAAAAAACATTAAGAGGTCTGCTTCACCAAAACAGAGGCTAAATCCAATATGCCATGTGGAATTATTCAATTAAATATTTAAGACACATTAAATTTAAGTTCATAATGCTAAGAACACTAATACAAACTGTACTATCTATCTATCTATCTATCTATCTATCTATCTATCATTAAGATAATCACTTTCATAATGGGCCTTCTGATAATGCATCAAACACTGTACTGGTCTCCAATAAACAGAAAATTAATATGATTTCCAGGTGGAAAATGACTATTAGCTTTAACCGCTTACCTTCTCTGGCAATGAAACCACATTATCCAGTACCTTCAGTCCATATCAAAACACCCATCACAGGAGATATGGGGGGGGTGGGTTAGAAGAACTGGGGAATGCCATCACGTCAGAACGGACTGTGGTCTCATTAGTTGTCATAGCACATTGTAACTGGAAATTGCTTCTTTCAGCTTTTGTTTGCTCAGGCAATCACAATAAACTCTCTGCTTGACATGGCTTGACATGTTGTTTGCACAGATGTAGAACATTAATAAACATGAACGCTAATCTGAATTATTGAACCGCTCACCATAAATCCCACCATGGATTCAGAACCAGGACTGGCAAACAGGCACGGGGTTAAAAGGAATCAGAATTCCGCAGAATAAGTAATCGCATCAGCCTCCCTCGGACGCAGAATCCCTAGATGAAACGTGAGGGCGTGGAGCGAGCCTCTCGTGCTGGGGTCTTGCCACCGGAATCTCTGACTGCACCATTTGAAGCTGGGCATCGCAGTACCGTGGGAGCGTAAGACTATAGTGTACATTGGTTTCAGCAAAATAAAGCATGCTAAGCAGGGCAAGCAAAAGAGAAGCGCAGAAATGTATTCAGGAGGAAATATGCTGGAAAATAACTTACATCCATGAGTTTATCCATCACTGCACAAGATTAACCCGAGATTAACCAGTAGTAACCATTGTGGCACTGATGCCAACATCATTGGGACAGCCTACACAGTCATGAAACAGAGATAGAGTGGCCTTTGTTACTTCGAAACCATGCTGGTAAGAAAGTCTTAAATGCAGTAATGGTGTGTTTTTCGTACAGAATACAGGCACGAGAGCACATGGAAAGTCGAGACCGCAGACTGACCGTCCTTTCTGCAGCCAATACGTTCATTAAAGGTGATGTTCTGAGATCGTGCGCAGAGCAAGACCAGAGATGTCTCAGGGACCAATCAGGTATCTTTTTTCTCCATCCCACCCTAGAGAGACACACCCAAAATCACATGAGGGATGTTCTAAGGCCAGAGTGTGGTAGGATAAGATAAATGAAAAATGCTAACGCATGCTCTCTCTGTATACAGTATATGTGTGTGTGTGTGTGTGTGTGTGTGTGTGTGTGTGTGTGTGTGTGTGTGTGTGTATACATGAAATGTGAGATTTTCAATAAGCATAACAAAGGTCGGGCTTGCAATTCTGAGGAATCAAAAAGATTTCTGTCAGTTTGATCACTGGCATCTTGGTCCATGTAAAATTATCATACAAGGTCTTCCAACTACACCACATATGAGCTAAACGGAAAAGTCCGATAATTGACAGAAAACTGGGCTGAGAATGAAATGAATATTTGCCAGACCTCCGATTATTGTCAGCCATTGAGATTAAAAGCAGACTGCTACGATTACACTGCCAGGTATGCAAAATGGCGTCCGGAAGATGTCCTCTGATGCTTGGATCTGCTAACTTCTTCTTGTGAGAGGTGGCCGCTTGTCTCACGATGAAAGTTTGGGACCGTGGGCCCTGAGATTAAACAGGGCTCTGCCAATGGACTCCTGACAGAAGCTGTTGAAATCAGGTGACTCAGTGGGTATCTCCTTTGTTCCTCTTTTGTAAAACTGGTGGGTTGAATCCCAACACGCCTGTGTGAGCGGAGTTTGAATGATGTCTCCATCCTGATGTGGGTGTTTCGTAGGTATTCTGGACTCCTCATGCAGTCCAAAAACATACAGTTGGGTAAAATGGGGTTTCTGATTTGAACGTTTGCATGTCCTGCGATAGGTTTCCCTCTCGTCATGGGTGTTCCATTGTGCTCCATGTTTCCAGAAATGGGTTCCAGGTTCTCTGCGGTATTTCACCAGACAAGCAGCATGAAGATGTAAGGTTTTGAGGCAGTACATCCACAGGGAAGTCATGATTAAGTAATAAAGTCTCATAGTGCAAAAACACCCGAGAGTTAAATTCCTTGTTTTTGCTGTAGACCTACTTCTGCAGTTGAGTTTGAACACTTTTGCATTAGACGACTGCTTCTGAGTCATCTAAAGAGTTAAAATCCAAATATCAGAGGGTGCAAGATTTTCTATCTGCTACTGCTCACGAGAGCAAGTCAGAACTGGAGGAGGTGACTTATCTGTGCTCCCAGCTGCCAGCTCCACAGGCGTCGCGGTTAGCGTCATGAGACCCTCGTAAAGTGTACGTGAACGAGTGCATGTGCTAGTGCATTGTGGGTAACACGCTATGATAACATTTCAAAGCAATTTACATTGAATTTGCTCTGTGTCTGTGTCGATATATTGATAGAGCTGACAGGAAACGTTGTAATCTGTATTACAATAATGCATCGAATTTTGCTTTGTTCATATGAAGGCACCATGATGCTGGAAGCCTGCATGGCAACACCCAGCACTACCTCGATACAAGCATTGTCAAATACATGTGAAAAGCTCTTAAACAGGAAAGCTCTCGACAGCTTATATCTCCTGAAGTATTGCTGAAGTTTCCTGAATTGCCGTCTTCCAATACTTGAAATCCCCCACTTCTTTTCTTCTTTCTCTGCTCAATCTCGTGCAGTTGCTATATTAACATGCTTTGAAAAGGAACAAGTGCGCTGAACC
This sequence comes from Gymnarchus niloticus, assembly GCA_009936485.2. Taxonomy (NCBI): domain Eukaryota; kingdom Metazoa; phylum Chordata; class Actinopteri; order Osteoglossiformes; family Gymnarchidae; genus Gymnarchus; species Gymnarchus niloticus. The sequence goes on from JAACJT020000030.1 coordinate 9,826,543, forward strand.
TCTGAGCTATAAACCCCACTAAACATTAATTACACTGCATCTTATCAGAACAATGAATAATATTTAATTACCAACAAAAGCCCTTAGAAATATCTTTCCCTGATTGGATTAATGAATTCCACTTGGGCTGCCAAGGAGACTGAAAGTGGAGAAACTAAACATAGAGGCATATAAGAGCTGAACTGTGAACTGGAGCCACGATTTATCATCACTAAAATGACATATTAATGCGAGTGCTTTCATTTAATTTCATTGCAAATGTTTGCACACTAGCGGTGAAACAAATGAAATACAAACCTGACGCAGAAACCAGCTCATGAGTCAATTCAGCACTCAAATCTGCACAAAGGGCATGATGTTTAACAATCAAATCCATGCAAAACTCATGATTTTCAATTCATAAATATACACAATGCTGAAGTGAGCCTATCCATCCATCCATCCATCCATCCATCCATCCATCCATCCATCCATCCACCCAACCAACCACCTTCTAACCAGTTATCCCGGTCAGAGACTCAGAGCAACTTGGAGATTACCAGGGAGCTTGGGGCACAAGCCCCGGGGTACAGCATGGAGGGGACGAGCTCTGGATGTTCACTACCGAAATTCACACGAGATACGATGGATTGTCCAAATCCAGATCGGCACACGAGATATGATACTGAGGAAGTAAAATCAAATTTACCAACGCCAGGCTATCATGGCGAATGATTCTACAAACTGTATAGGGCGTTGTGTTTTATGCACGCATCACATCACCCAGAAGAGACACAGGGTAGTTCTATGCCTTATTGAAAAACCGTTCTCAAATGAAAATGATATGATCATAAGGCATGTACAGAAAAGGCTCAGAGGTACATTTGCTCCATCTGGAAATTTTTCCTTTTCTAATCTGCATATAGTGCCCATCTCTCCCATGGACAGAACTTAAAAAAAAAGCACGTGCACGCACATTTTGCACTTAAATGTGCTACCGGCTGACTTAAGTTTGTGTTCACGCACCCTGAGTTGAGATACACACTTAGAGCCAGGTGGAGCCAGGTCAAAAATTGGGAGCATCGCATATAGAGTACATGTCATGTCTCACGATTCACCGGCGAGACGTTGAGTTTTCAGCATTTTCTGCCATCATAACACTGTCATACACAAAGCTTATGAGTTGTAATGTGCTCAGATAAAACAAAATAAGGGTGGGGATGGCATCCCGTGTTACATTAATTCAGACATTTCTATTGTGTCTTCAGTCTCAAAGTCCCGCTTGTCGTATCCTTCTTAAAGCTACACTGCATTGCTGGTGGTTTCTACGGATTTTAGATTCAAGTTACATTATCAGAGGAAAGTCCGTGTTTCACGCTTTACTTTCAGCCAAAATCACAGTCAGCAATTTCCCTTTATGCTAGTTTTTGAGTTTCCACTGCCTCTCTTGCAAACCCACCTTCAGTCTGAAGTCACGCACTGGGGGCCGTTAGCTTCAGCTTACAGGAAAATATGTATCGTGGCTGCATAAAGATACACAGAAAAAACAGTTTTAAGCAACTGATGGGAGAATGGGGCCCATGTTGAACTGCTGCAAAGACAGTTCTGAAAGTCCCACTCCCAAAGGTGGAGGTTTATGCACAGGGTTACCAGCACTACCATACAAGAAGCCTCTTGTTATGGAAACAACCATAAGTACCTCGACGTGCCAGTCACAAAATCAACCCAGATGACACGAAAACTTGGGACATCAACAGAGAGAAGTAAGGAAGCTTAAAGATTCGTAATTCAGTTCAGCTCACACTCAAGAACCATTTTCAAGCACTAGTAGATGCAGAAAATTAAACTATGGAAAAGAAAGAGTTCCAAACAGGAATGCACCTCAACCTGTGAGGAGGACCAAGGTTGTGCTTGGAAGGAGCAGAAAAGTTGGAACTCCAACAGGACAATGCAAATGAGAGGAGACATCAAGCTGTCGATCAGCAAAGCTGCGTTGACAACACAGAGACTGATTCTGCATCAGGACCACAAAGATATACGGGGAAAAAAGTGAACAACAGTAAGAAAAATCAGGTCAACAACACTGACTAATTTGTAAAAGAGACAGCGGAGGCTACCTTTAGAAACAATACAAAAACGCTGGATGACCTCACATGGAAGCTTAAAGGAAAGAAAGTTAAGTCATTAAAATCAGTAGAAGATGGTAAGGGGAATACATTTAGCAAATCAGAACAACAGCTTGAGAAAGGGTGGGAACTCTTCATCAACCTCTCTAATGGCAACCAGACACGACAGCCAGCAGATATTTCAAAAGGAGTGGAGCTTGACACACATACATATCTGTAATAACAATGTGGGAAATGGTGAAAGCTGTGAAGAAAAACATCAAACCCCCTGGACCAAATGACATGCACTATATGGACAAAAGAACTGGAACACCAGTTAATGAGGGGCTCACATACTTTTGGACTTGGGTGATTAAGCCATACTCATTACTGAAACAACTAAATAATTAAACACACAGCCATGCAATCTCCAGCAACAAACAGTGGTGGCAGAATGGGTCATACTGAAGAGATTAGTGACTGTCAACGTGGCACCTTCCCAACAAGTCAGTATCAAATTTCTGCCTTGGTTAACTGTGAGTGAAGTGATTGTGATGTGGAAACTTCTATAAACAACAAGAGTTCAGTTGTGATGTCATAGGCCACACAAACAGAAAGGGACCCGATGACCCAACATCAACACCCAACCTCACTGATGCTGCTATGGCTGAATGGCAGCAAATCCCACCAACGATATTCAAACATCTAGAGTAAAGCCTTTCACAAAGAGTGGAGGCAAAGGAGGACCAACTTCTTATTCATACCCTTGGTTTAGGAATGAGATATTGTACAGGCGGGGGTCCCAATATTTTTGTATATATAGTGTACCTCCGGAGGCATTGAAGGTGAATGCAGAAGTAATGTTAGATGTGCTCCTCAATCTTCTAACAACAGTAAGGCAGAATAAAAAAAATTCCCCAAGAGTGAAGATGCTGTAGATGTCCTTGTACAACTGCCAAAGAAGTGGGACTTGTGTGAATGTCAAAACTGGAGAGAAATATTACTGCTGCCTTGCCATGCAAAGTCCTTGAAGTGATCCACCTAGAGAGAAAATGAGAAGCTATTTACAAGCAGCTGAGGAATAAGATCCAAGTGTTTAGAACTCAAGAGATTTGGGTCACAATTACCTTTCAAAATATACACCAGAAACTGGACAGGCTGCCTTTAACCTCCAGTGATTTATCACTGGTTATGGACTGGAACTTAAAGACATTTATAGATCAGCTAAGTGGAATTCTTTGGATGTTCACATCAAAATTAGAAGTCCCATTCTTTGCCAATGAAGTGAGTCCAACAGGACAATAATTCCAACACATACAGCTGAGAACAGAATCCTTCATACAGCCGTGAAGTGCCAAAATCCAAAGGACTGAATGTGGAGGTGGATTGGTCACATCCTGGGAAGACCTTAACCAGCATCACCCCTTTGGACAGGAACTCCCAAGACAAAAGAAAAAGTGGACAGCCCATTACCACCTGTAATAAGTAACCTCCAACCCAGAATACTTACTCGCTGTTAATCATCATCATCGGCAATCACCTGAAACTCACCGATTTCCTCGCAATGTTCTGAGTGCCTCTACCGTACCGAGCATCTTCTACTGTGTCATCTATAGTTTCAGGGACCTGCCTTGCTCTCAGTCTTTCTGATTTCATCTCTCGTTTGTGATTTGAATCTGTTCGCCTCATGGACTGCTACTGTGGAAACAAACCTTCTGCCAGAACCTGCACCTCCGTATTTGAATTACGTCTTGGCTTCCCCTGGGTTTTGATCACTCACATGTCGCAATCTTCGATTTGAACTGCTCACTAAATCCAGCTCTCTCTTCACTTGGATTGTCTCCGTCTTATTTGCTACACCACCTGGTTAAGAACCCCAGATGCAGAGCTGAGGCTATGCCAAGAGTCAGGTGTTGAAGCTAAGCAAGCTGCAGGTGATTGTTGTTGAAGCCTTGTGCTCCAACTGAAGCCAAGATGCAAGCAAGCCAGTTATGAAATTTCCCTCCCATGAAGCCGACATTAGCTAGCCCATTAGCTGCATTTCATTAGTCTGGAATAATATTACATATATTGGAAATATAATGCCAACATTGACAATGGCATACTAAATCGTACCCATAGGTAGCATATTTCTCTGCACCTCTGTGAAACTTGCTATTGGGTCTGGCTATGAATAGCAATACTTTATTCCATTTAGTCATCAAAAGGAAACCTTACCGACTGTACAAGCTCACCATGAAAGGCAGTGTCTGAAGAATGCAATGCAGCATTTGAATAATACAGAACCTTTGTGCAACCAAGTGCTGTGGTCGGAAATGTGCAGTAAATGCCTCAGAATATTATTGAACTTGAAGTGTTTTGCGATGAAGAGTGGGGGGAAAATAAATAAATAAATAAATAGATTTCCTAAAGCAGGAATAGAAAGACTTTCCGCTGGGTAAAAGAAATGTTTGGATGCTGTGATTTCTGCCAAGTGGGTGTTTCAAAGTACTGACTGGACGGTGGACGAAACTTCTGCATGTGCCACATATAATGTTTGCTTTTTTCAATCTGTTAAAATCGGATAAACTGCAACCGTACATTAAAAAGAGGACAAATGTGTCATGTTTAAGTTTTCTCAATGCAGATGTTGTGTTCATGTTGTTTTCTTTAGGAAATCAATAAAATGTACTATTTGGCCAGAGGTGACCAAATTGTTGCGTACAACGGTATGTCTAAATCAACTTACAGCCAATAATCAAAGCTAAACTTGCATATATTTCCATTTTGGCTAATATCTGCAAATTAATAATAACAAAACCAACAGCCAGACTGTCAGCAGGGATGTTATTCAAAGTAAAAATTCCAATGACTCCCCTACACTTTCTTGTTAATCGTAGAACTGACTGGCTGGAAAGGAAGTGAGCTGTCAGTCAGTAAACAGACTAGGGTAAACACGTGACATTGTGTCCGCCTCAATGCCCATCACAGAACTCTTCTACCCACAGGCTGATCAGGATTTACTTTATTGTAGTACTGCCCCGGAGTTGATTTTGATTTCTACCTCAGTGAATAATGGGATGACACTGGACAATTGGATTAGATGCAAATTTGCTTTGCCAGGAACATTGGATTTGCACAAAAAAACAAAAAAAATAATGGTTTGTCTATATGTAACCATCAAATACGCACTAAAGATTACTTTGGGAAACCACACAGTGAGTGTGGTGGACCACAAAGGATTATAATTCAGGTTTATAAATTATATGTATCTATATGAAGTAAAATGTTGCATATATGCAGGTAATTGCTTTTATATATATATATATATATATTTAAGCGAGCTTATTTTTGATTCAGCGAATGTCCACATGATCTTTAATGAACTTAGGTGTCAATGCCTGGGAAAATTGTAAGATATCATCTCCACTATTATGACAGAAGAGGACCAGGTCACTCTAAGTATGGCAGCGTGTGACTCGTTTTCCATCTGTCATGCAAGGCGCACCATAAATTTTTAATATCAAACCGATTCGATTAAATTCAGATTATACCGTGCTTTCATTGCATTAATGTAATGTCTGCTGTTTTTTTTCTGTTTTGGATATTACCTCAAAACTAAAGGATTTGGGTTTTTTTGTTTTTTTTTGCCTAAAACTACTCTACAGTCCACAGGATGTCATTCAGCAAGCAGGGATCTTTATCATCTTTGGCTTTAAAATCGGTTCTGATGTTTCCTTTCCAGTAGGTAGGCCCGGTTCAATACATTCTCGTGGATTTTTATTTTCCTTAAAGTGACCTTGAATTGTCCTTCAATCTTCCTTTACTTCAAGGTAACTCAATAATAATGCGAGGGTGTACATCTTTAATGTGAATGGATTTTTTTTTCTTATTTCTACTGATCTGCAAAAATCATTTTTCTCTTTCATTGTATTATGTTTATGAACATTGCAATTAAATTAGTGACATCACTGCATGCTGCTTGAGTATATATATATTGAAGTGATGAGGATGATAACGATGATATTTTTAATTACTTGCAATGTAACGCCATGTCGCGAAGAGTCGGACACGACTGCGTGGCTAAACAACAACAACAACAACAATGAAGACCTAGGACAGGGCATTTCTGGACTTTGGTGAGTGTAATGACTTTTAAAAATACCATGAACTGCAAGGAACGATGAAAAAGAGGATCGTTGTCAACCGAAGCCTGAAGCACAAATGACCAGATTCCATGGACTTTATAAGGAGGTGGGCCACCCTTTACCTTTAGAGCAACTTGGAAAGTTCTTGCAATCCTGTCACACGAGTGTTTAGCAGCATATTAGGTGAGAATCCTCCAGTTCTTTCAGGGATGAGTGTGGTGGAAAGCTATTTCATACTCTGCACTCTACGATCTCCCATAAAGGTTCATTGATGTTTAGACAGGATGACTGGACTTAATTGACATAGTTGTGATGTTCATGAAACCATGCTTGAAGTTTCAAATGGCACCCTCCCATGAATTCCAGCCTAAGACTGGGTCACAGAACTGGGGATTCCATTCTTTTTTGTGGTGTCTATATATATATATATTTTAAGCTCCATGTAGATTTAACATTCCTCTCAGATCTTAAGGCATGAGCAAAGTCACCCTGAATGATGCAACATGATGCTTCACCTCCAGAAAGGACATTCCCATGGATCATTTTCTTAAAAGCACGTGCCATGTGACCAGTTGTTTATCAACAGAACATACAGGTCCTTTTTTCTTGTCTGATTAGTGGTCAGTATCATTTTTTATTTTCCTGACACCTATGTGTGACACAGAAAAGAAGCGTGAGGAGAGTTGGATCCAGATTGATAGGCAAGAGCATGGAGGTTAAGACTTATATCTCAGCAATTAGCCTCAGTCACAAAGTAGCACCGCTTCTCTTCGCCTCGCCAGGCCGAAGCAAGGCTTCCCACGACGAGCATTTAACTCGGGAGACATAACTCATAACTCATCAGGGCCAGAGTAATTTATTTCCCCGGCTTTTAATATGTTCCAGCTAAGCGGCCGTACGTCTCTGCTGCTGGACCATTATGAGACGGGCTGCTTTTGGGTCTGGCTGGCACTGGAGCCGATACCTGTGGTGTTCTTCATGGTTCAGGGCCTCCTAATCTAAATGGGAACTTGTACGTATTTCCCTGAAACACTCAGCCAGGCAGTTTTGCTTTTTATTATTATTTTTTTTTTAAACTAGGAGATGCTGATGATGGACTGTCCTTTCCCTGCTGAGCTGGCAGGCTGCTGCAAATGGGCCCGCGGAGGTTACGGATCGTTTCATCCCACGGCCGTCTCACACCATCCGGGACCTGGCGGCGAAGCCACGGCCGCCGCCACGCAGATCTAGATGCCTGCGGCCCGCGATGCAGTGCTTTTGACACGGATCGACGGAGGTGCTGCAACTCCAGTGCGTCATGCAAAGTCCTCCAGGATTTATTTATTTTTTAATGGAATTTTCTCTAACATCAATTCCTCATCATCATTTTCACAAAGTTCTCAAAGTTCCTCAAAGGTTTTTTTTTTTTGTTTTTTTTTATACCTCTAATGGACTGCACTAATAAAACCTAATAATACCCATTTCAGAACCACGTATCAGATGTGTATGTCTTTCTATTGGATCTTTTACATCTCCTACTGATTCCCTGTGGGTCACATGTCACGGGGTACTCATGTGTTACTTGTGGTTTACTAATTCCCCCACCTGCTGTTCCTCTGTTGCCCTCACCATTAAAAGCCAAAGAGCAAATTATACAGCCGTGCATTTATTACAGCAGGGCAGGTGTCTCCTGCTAAAGGTGCAATAATCCTGCATCCCGGATCAATAAGCCTCAATGCCCCCTCCCCCACAAAAGGGAAAATTTAATCAGCATAAAGGAAATGTCCCAAAACTGCACCAAAGCAACTAATTTATCGTTGAATTTAGAAGCAGCATAATGTTCATCCATAAAAGCTCTCAGGTCTATTCTAAGGTCTTGTAGCAGAGAATTTGACCTATGACCTTTGACCTTCTGTCTGCTGACCTATTGATCATGTCTGGATTACTGGGATCCTCTTCAAGAGAGTTAGGGTCATTCTTGCCTCAATTAATGGCAGTTAGTAGGCAATTACTATAAGCTACATTTTGAAAGCATTAAAATATCGACTTAGCATTTCTGTAATAGATTTTCAAAATACACAATGAAAATAAGATCCATTCAATATTATGACTTCATCTAGGTTTGATTTTTTAAAATATAAACATGATTTTTTTCCCTCAAATACAGTTATGAAAAAACAGAATTCATAATTGTTATATTTTCATAAAACTAACGTCTGAAGTTACCCTGAAAGTGTCCATTGTCTAATACGTCTGCCCCATCCGCAGTTTCCCCCCATATTAATCATATTGATTTACAAAAATAACGATTTTGCCCCGCTGTTAAAAGTAGTCGCGTTTGAGCGATGCACTGAGTTTAAACTCCAGAGTAATTACCGTTCATTCATTTTCTGGCATAAACGCCAGTTTCAACATGAGAAATTGGAGACTGATTAGTGAATAAATCTCATTTTTAAAGCGGTCGGCATATATATAAATATGACCTTAATCATTGCAGAAAATTGCTTTTCCAGGCGCAGTACTGTAGGAAGAAAGAAGCCGGTGAAGTAAAATTGACAAAAGTAATCAGCCGAGCGGCCTCGGCTTCTCGCTTCAGGATGCCTCTGGAGCGATTCGAGACATTCGTATCGGGCACAAAGGAGCCGTTTACCACTGTCCAATTTCCTGGGCTCATTGACTGTGTAACCACAGGGAAATAAGACGCAAAACTGTCCTCTTTTGGTGGGACATGTCATGGGAGATATGTTGGGTAGGTCACCACGCTATTGATTCATGCTTTTTAAGGGCGGAACGTAAGGCGTCTTCTCTGCAAGTGTGCTGGTTCTTTTAGGGTCTCTCGCGTTACCATAATACCATGTTCTTTCCCATTAACCCAGCGTGTTGACCCTTACTTCAAAAACATTACATGCAACCCCAAAAGAAAGCATATTCACGCATATAGAGTAGAAATGGGCAGAGGCATGGACGTGATGTCGTGAAAGAAGTGACTTACGTAAGTACCACGGTTACAGCATACCTTTTGGTTCAATTTAAATCGCTTTTTCCTGTCGTTAGTTGCAGGGGATGACAGGGCAGTAAAACCTAGCATGAATGCGTTTGATTGCATTATTCATTTTTTCAATAAAATGCATTGGCGTCGTTTTCACACATCGCACGCCGTGACTTCTCAGTCACACTGTGTTATACACAAAAACAAGCACGCTAAGAAGAAAATCACATTATAGCTTAAATCAAACATCAGCCGCTCGATTGAGGTGATTACGATGGGAAAAGAAACGACGGCTCTGCGAAGGATGAGGAGACTCGGCAACGGTGAAACTGCGTTCGCACTCCGAGCACACGTGAGGGCTAAGTGCGCTCTGCGACTGAACGACGGGGAAGAAATGAGGAAGGACGTCTACGCGTACCGTGAAATAAATACCTGAATAAATAATCAATCTGTAAGTCTCCAGTGTGGACGTATCAATCAACTGCCTGATTTAGAATACATTTTTACTTTTTCTGTTATGCGTCGTGCTAAAGGCCTCACCTTCTCATCAGTTTGCCTTTGGCTATCCAAAGATTGCAGCAGTTTTTTTTTTTTTTAGTCCTTTGTGCTCAGGGAACAATCAAAGCCCAATACATTTTCCAGCACCTCACCTCAGTTCTTTAGGTGTAGACTGCCCCAGTTTCAGCCTCCCACCTAGCAAACCCCCGAGTCCACACAAGCTACCAAGTGGCTTTGGCCACTGAGTCGTTAGGCGTGGCAACTGACGTATAATCTGCTGTTCATATCGTGATACACCGTTCATCTTCCTCATGATTTTAGATTCTTCATTAGTGCGATGGTTGTTTTAGTCGATGTATCCTCGAAGCTACTTTTGTTCATGCAAACTTTAAAAACAAAATCTAAATATTTTAATGCTGAACCTGTAATTAAAACACAGAAATGTGTTTGAGATAAAGGTTAAGTGAAGAACTTTGTTAGACGAAGACACGTACAGACATCTGGTAGCCATTTGAGATTGCTCGGAGCTAGGCCAGTCTCACAGAAAATCAAAATCACTTCATTATGAAGGAAGAGTCATTTGTCAAGGCCAGGTAGAATCAAATTTCTCTTCGCGTTTGCGTAGCTGACCGAGTCATGTTGCGTTTTCGGAAATCATTTTCAAAAACCAATGGCGTGATTCCATAATTATACACCGGTTCACTGAAACGTTTGCTTGTCTGTGAAGAAACGCAGTTCAGGTTTCATCTCCCTTAAGATATAACCTGACATACCAGATTCATATTGCGACACCACGTGGAAATTTTGCGTAGAATGACCAAACACAATGACGGAAGCATATGGCAGCGCTTGCTGATACAACTTCCTGCCCAAAGTGGAAATGTAAATATTTGGAGTGGTTTTGCCTCTCAGACTGGCAGCAGATATTTGAACTGGCAAAAAGCTCTTGACAATCTGCTTGAGTTTGTGAGATTTAGTGACCAAAACACCTCCAGCATGAAAAAAAACATTCTGGAGCATCTGAAGTCAAAGATATCTGCAGCTCATCTGGAGTCAATGTTTCGAGGTTCAAGGTAGCATCTGAATGTTAGAATCTGAAAGGGCCCTAGACTCAGTTTCACTTTTTACCTCGTCATATTCGATGCCACTGCTTTAACAGTCGTGATATGTTTTCCACAATCTCACAGCACTTGACAATAAACATGTAAAACAACTCCTGGACGCAGACCAAAGCCTCAATCACACTGTAGTGCTGGTTAAAACAAACTCGTTCTCACATTTTTAAACTGGAGAGGGACAGTTACCATTTTTTTCCCCTTACTGACTCAATAGTAATCAAATTTTAAAACACCAGATAAATGAAGACCACGCCACACACATAACTATACTTAAATAACTGTATTAAACACACGTGCAATATGAACAATTTAGAGTAGCCTGTTATCTCCAGGCTGTTTTATGTGAACATTTAAATATCTGTTTCAAATCACCGGCGATTTAAACCTTTGAACATCCCCAAGCATTTACCCTTAGCGGCCATCAGCTCGCAAATGTGGCATTCCGGACTTTCTCAGTTCGGCAATGGATATCCAATAAAACTGCCGTGGGCGTCTGTCCTTTGGTATGCGCCTTTGATGGGTGCAGCCGTAGCTCTGACAGTGCTGACAAAAGCCGTTGTAAGATCTAAGTTTTAACCTCAACCCTGATTGAATCAGTTGAGTTGATGGTCGTCCTCTACAGGATGTTCTGGTGCTGAAGGCCCTAGTTTATGTAATGTCTTTATTTGGAAGGTATCAAGCTATATTTTACAAGTAGACCATCCATTAATCTTCCAGCTGTACTCTAGTATGTGGTTACAAAGAGCCTCAAGACACTTCCAGAAAGCCCAGGAGCACCCGGGGTGAGATGCCAGTCCATCGCGAGGCATGCAGGCAAACTATGGAAAATGTAGCGTGGCAGGTTCAGCTAGCCAAATGTTTTTGGACTGCGAGAGGAAACCAAAGTGACCAGAGGAAACTGCAATCTCCCCAGACAGAATGGGGGTGGATGTGGGAGGCATCAGCGGTACCACAGATGGACCATGTTTAAGAAGTCTGTAAGTACTAAACAGACAGGCACACATTTAAAGAGCACCCCCATTCAGACGTACACATGGTACATTCCTGGAGCTGTGATAACCTTAAATGGTAATTTCTTCTTCCCCCCTCACTACTCCTAATAAAAGCATTCATTGGTCATACTTCCAGTAGGTGCCTTTATAAAGAGTTATAAACATAGAATGCAGAGATATAGCTTGATATAATCAGCCATAAATCGCAAGTGTCTTGTTGAATGCGTTGTATCTTTTTTTATTAATAATTTTTGTTTAGTTGAACTTAAATTACTCTGGATGTTTCTAACTTTATTCGGGAACTAGAAGATGCCAGAACACTTTAAAAATATGCACAAAAAAATGGATTTCGAATAAGACCTATCTGCTATATATGTTTTGGGCCAAGCTTTTACGGAGGGGAATATAAGCGAAACTTTTTGTCATGTTATTTTTAAGCCATACATCTACTGGCATTTCAAAACTTTTAAGAATACTTTTACAAGGGAAATATTTGTCTCTCCTTACAGATGCCATCCTGTGTCGTCCGGAGATGAAGTGTGAAACATTAAAAACGATAAAACGCTCAGCTATTCTGGTTAGTGATATTAATGAAGTCCTCGTCTTGGCAGAGTTGACCCACGCCCCTGCCATCCCCAAAACAGTAGGACATATTTCTTCTCAAAATATTTTTTTTGTCAACGGCTCATCAGCACAAGCCAGTAAATCATGGGCTCGGGAGTGACGATCGAAAGCAATTACCATTACAGCGGCTCTCGTTTGCAGGTGCTCCCTCTGCCCTGTGCCTGGATCCTGACACTTTGCAGTGTGTGCATGCAATTTAACAACCGGATCAATACGGCCGAGGAGTTAGCAGGCTACGACTCCCCTCAAGTGCCTACTGGAATGCACTGTGTTCTCCCCACCGAGTAAATGTCAAAACATTCCACCGGCTGCAATTCTTTGGAGAAATTGTTCCTGTGAAATGTTATTGACATACTTTAACTCACATTTCCAGCTTTCGTGGGGGGAGTCAATTTTCATTTGGGGAATTCTGTATTCCACGCTCATCTTTCTCCCTGCTGACCACCACCATCTGCTACAAATTGAGGATCGGGGTCAAAGGTCACACGGTTAGAGGTCAGCAAGCAAGCACTTGCACAAGGTCAAGGTGACAGCGATGTGTCTCCAGAGTAAAGCCGTCATCTCGATCATGGACTTGAAGTCAATCGATACAATAAAAAGTTCCAGCTGTCTTAGTGGCCGAAACATGAAATCCATCACAATTTTTCAAATCCCCATACCTGCCTTACATTATATAAGAGGGACATTTTTTAAGCGTAGCTGTAACGTATACTTCAGTATTAATTATGAAATTGGAAAATGAAGCTGTAAGAAATCACAATATTGAAAAACTTATAAAACATCAATTATTTGCATGAATGTCTGCACGTGTGAATAGATTGCATGCTGAGATAACCCACTGTACACTAAATTTATTCCACATTCATTATCTTGTCATTGTGGGTCTGCTGGTTCTGAAAATCCGCCCGTACAGAAACCAAGTATGTCTCAAACTAGACCAACTTAAAATGAAAAGCAGCGACCTCATATTGTCTGGACGATGCTTTATTCACTTGAGCCCCCATCGATACACTGGCAAAATCGGTGGGTCTAGAATTGCGTGAGGCAATTACACACATGACCAAGTTGATAACCAGACAAATAGCAGAAGCCTTTATCGTCTCTGCAGAAGAGTTCAGGCAATTGTATGAAACCAAAGACCCAATGTAGTTTGCATTTCAATTAAAAGCAGAGTGCGACTCGTACCTCCCTTAAAACTAAAGGCAGGAAGTGTGCATTTTTTGAATCCAATCTCTTTTTTGCATACTGGGGACAGGCAAAAAAAGATTTGCATTTGGAATTCTCACCCTTATAATGTAAATTTGGAACTTTGAATCGTTGAAATATGGGAAGACTGCTAAATTAAAAGTTAACTGTACATATGTATATACATTTATTAATTTGGCAGATGTTCTGTCCACAGTTATGTACACATATTGTAAATGTCTGACTTATTTATCATGTTATATTGTTATATATCTTAAACGTAATATTTATAATCCATCCATCATCAAACTGCTTGTGGAGGCTCGCAGGCAGTATTTCTGATGTTTTTTTCCTAAATAGTTAATAGGGTAAAATTTCGATTACACAAATCATTAGGTGATACACCATGACCAATAGCATCCATCCATCCGTCTAAGCTCTTATTCTGATCAGGGTCACGGGGGTGATATAACTGCTTAATCATAGTCAGGGTTGGGGGGGGGGGGGGCTTGAGCCTCTCCCCAGCAGGAAAAAAGCACAATGAGGAAAACCCCCGGGATGGGGGGGGCCCCAGGCGCACACCAAAACACACACACACACACACACACTATGGACAATTTAGTGACACCAATCAGCTTACAACATGTCTTTGGACAGTGGGACGAGATGGGATTACAAAGAGGAAATCCATAAAGCAATAGGAGAACATGCAAACTCCAACATACAGAGTCAGGGTTCAAACCCCCGAGCCTAGAAGACAAGACAACAGTAGTAACCAGTGAGCCACCGTTCCCTCTGGATAAATACGATATCAATGTATGTAAATGAAAAATAATAATCTACTGCAAAACATGGGCAGGTATATTACCACAGGTCATTTTCCATCACCTGACTCAAAGTCCCATTCAGGACTATACTTTTTCTCCCATTTTGCCTATTCCTCAATGGCACCTGGGTATGAACATGACAGCAATATCAATACACACACATATTCTTTGATTTTGCCGTTGTTGGCCTGGAAAGGCTCCAGCTTGAGATGACACAATAGCCTAATAGGCTGTTAGCATGTTAGCGTGAATACACCAGAGAAACACACGGCAGGGGTGTGTGTCGATAAGCTTGAGCACGGAGCGTGTGTGGTGGGCGTGTTTTTTTACAAGTTCAGAGCACCCCCTCCCCCCCACGTGGACATGCTCAGCATTGCATGACCGAGTGGCTGCATTTATGCCTGGCGGGATGCAAGAGCTTTTGATAAGCATCCCCACACTCTCCTAAAACAAAGGCAATTACAAAGTTAATTGTGTTAGAAGTTGGTGACTGAAGGAGAAGTCAGCACCTTGCCTTTGCTGATGGTGCAGCGTGCCTGACTAACAATTGGCTGCCAGGGAGAGGGGGTGGTGGTGGCTGTGGGACGGGGGGCGTGTGGGTGTATGGGGACAGAGGAGGGGGGAGGGGCACAGCACAGAGGGATGGGGTAGAACACGACACCCCAGGTGACCTGCCATTTATCACAGAACAGGATGAAGACCACCTGACCGAAACGGAGCACCCCCACTGGTTCTCTCACCCTCTAGCATGGCAATTCCATTCCTTGTCTGTTGCTTTTCCTTATATGGGCCAGATTAATCAAGACAAGATTTTCCACCTGTTTCCTCACTAATAATTCAAAAAGGGACGTGACGATTACCTACACAAGGACAGAGTCTGAAATACTATTTTGTCCTCATTATTTCAGAGTGAGAGAGCATTTCGCGAAATAGAATGAGATTTTATTCAAACTGCGAATAGCCTGAAAGATGTGGCCCATTTAAAATATTTGGAAAACATGACAATATCATAAACATACTTGTTGGTTACACGTTCATAAGCTCTGCTTCCATTTCCCTTCTCATGTATGTTAATGGCAATAACATTTACATACTGGGTAAATATTACAGATCGTCAGATTCTCTTAGCAGTACTTAGCAGCAAATTATAGTCTGCCTAACTGATGACAGTAAGGAAGAAACAAGCAAGCAGCTATAAAAAGGCATTTTGAAGGCTCTCTCCAGAGTAATAGCCTAGACCTCATTCACACGATTTCATTTAGCTTCCCGTGGTGCGGGCGCTCGTCTGGTTTTTTGTCATTTCGGAGAGCGCGGCAGTCGCGTCCCACCCCCGGCGCCTTACAGATGGACTCGTGTGTAGAGCAATGAGCCACGAGCAATCTCTTTTCGTCACCGTGCCGCCGCGGCCCCCCCGCCCCTTCAAAAACCCCTCACAGCCGCATCCCGAAGATGCGGTGACAGCAGGAGACTCCGTGGGAGGTGAAGGGTACAAGCCCCCCGAAACTCAGGAGCCCATCTCAGGCTTCTCCTACTGGAAAATCTGGCCCTTCACGCTCTGCTGAGCACCAAGATGTGCTGATGGAAAAATGTGAGGGGCTGGTCTTAATGCTGCCTCACTTGTACCTGCAAGAGCTGCGCGCTCCCTCCACCTTTTTATAATTTCCCTCTACCAATTTATATAAAAAGTCTGTCTCCGCCCAAGTCACGGGTCTCTGTCCATAGTCTCATTGATCGTAGAGATGTCTAAAACCTGCAAAGCTTTCTTCGGTTTCACTGCACCAAGGTTTTCAAACCCAAAGTATCCTCCAGCTTTAAGAAAATAACTCCATCGCAATCCTTTAATACACATCCTACTGCCAACGTGATATATTGAAATCACCCCACACTGCTGTCTAGCTCAAGAAATGAAAATCTGTGCACCATTGCAAATTTGCCTTCCATTCAATGTCACTGTGTGTTCCAGTGCTCAGCATGCTGACGTCACGCAACCTTTTTGCTTCGAACTCCACCTCATGTACGTATTATCTTTTTCAATCCAAAAGTGAAGCTCATTGGAATGAAATGTGGGACAGAAGCTTAACCTGCAGACTGTGCGTCTGCAGACAATGCCGTGATTGCTGTTCACATAGGCAGGCTCTGCTGAGGAGAACTCTGACACCCATGAACTGCTTTAAGTGCGAGTAGTATTGCATTAGCAAAAACGGGCACAGGATCTACAGCCTCGTAAATGATACGCAAGGCTTGAGTCTTTCAGCCCGCACCACAGTCACACAATGATATTGCGTGTGTTGAGTTAGCTATCAAAATACAGGAGCAGCACGTTAATGAATGGAGTCACATACTGAAAAAAGCCAATGCAATTAAATGGGCATCATGCCACATAGCAGTGCCCTTACATCTCCACCGGTTCTGCTTAGGAACCTTTCCCCAGTGTGGATTTTCCATGATCTCTGTATGTTACATGTGTTTCCTCTGCATATTCCGGTCTTCTCCTGCAATGTACATATCTGCAGTTAGGTGAGTTAGTGACTCACTCTCTCGTAGAGTGTGCCCTGTTATGGTCTTGCTGTGACTCTGTATTAGACATGGAAGATGGATGCAAAGTCATTTCAATAAGCATGCTTTTGAAGGCCAACCAACATGATAACATTTGAAGGATTCAGCAGTTACATGGATACACTTGAGCAGGCTTATGTTCACACACACACACACACACCCTACACACTCTGCTGCTTATTGGAAGTCTGTCACACTAGGATCCTTGTTGTCTTTCACCCAGAGATGATGGGTGTCATCTCAAGGACTTTTTAAACCAGAAGTCCTGGCCTCGGTATGTACTGAGAAAGGAGCTATGGCTTCAGTCTACGTCACAAGGATGCTTCATGTTTTCGGTAGGTAGTTTCTTTTATTAACTTGGAACTGCTCTGAGACGGTTTGATTCTTACCTTTCGAGCAGAGAGATCATTCCCAGTGTACTGGACTGGTACAGTATACAAGTGACTAGCTAAAAACTGGTGTCCCTCAAGGCTAAGTCCTTGGCCCCCTTCTCTTCTCTCTACACACCACCTGCTTAGGTCTGATCATCCAGTCACACAGATTCTCTTATCACTGCTCTACCAACAACATCCACCTCTACCTATCCTTACCTTCAGATGACACCACAGTCTCAGTTTGTATTTCTGTATGCCTTGCCGACATCACTGCCGGGATTAAGGATCATCATCTCCAGCTCAACATCTCAAACGCTAAGTTTCTCGTCTTCCCAGCTAACCCTACATTTTTACCACAACACCTTTGCACAACTTCAATGCTGTCACCGTCAATGTCTGCTATGAACCTAGAAGTGACGATTGACGATGAGCTAACTTTCCCATTCCTAACACCTCCCATTCCTGGAGGTTTGCTCTCTACAACATCAGGAACATCTGGCTGTATCTGTCTGATTGTACATCTCAGCTCCTTGTCAAGGCACTTGTTATCTCCCAGTTAGACTACTAATATTCCTTGCTGACCAGGTTACTGCCTTGTGCGGTGAAGCCACTTCAGATGGTTCCAAATGCAGATCCCATGTTTTGCCTCTCTTTGTCTCTCTCCACTTGCTCCCTATAGAGCTCACATCAAGTTCAAGTCCCTGACACCGAGCTTCAGAACGTTCAACTGCCTTGGCACCCACCTCCATCGAATCACTCCTCACTCCTTCTCGTGCAATATGTTCATGAAGATGGACTGTGGTCTACCTACCTCATTTTACCTACCTCATTGTACACTACAATTCAT
>JAACJT020000030.1:9844842-9870702 GCA_009936485.2 Gymnarchus niloticus
TCTGACACAGGGACTGCACTTAATTTCGTTGTACCCGTTACAATGACAATAAAGATATTCTGATTCTGATTCTGAAGACCTACACTCCGCTTTGCCTTCAATCAGCTAACACTGCCTGGTAATCCCACGTCCACATGAGAGGTCTCAATGCAGAAGATTCTCATGTATAATCTGTCCATGGTGGAACGAGCTGCCCATTTACATCTGCAGAATCCCAGTCAACCTTCAAGAAACTCCTCAAGATTCATCTCTTAACACTCCTGCTATGGAGTCCCTCTCCAAGTTCTTATTTCAATATCTGGTCTTTAATGCCTTTATGGAGCTCTACTAGGCCTTTATCCTTAGTCATAACAACCTTCTGGTAGGACACAAGCTGAACAGCTCTTAATCCAGTGCTAATTTGCACTTGGTTGTGGGATCTACATTGAATGCTCAGCCTAGCTGCATTTCTACTTTAGGTAGCTATATGCGGTATGCTTCTTGTGTGTCACTTTGGACAAAAGTGTCTGCTAAATGAATGCTAAACGTAAACCTTTACTTTTTGTTTGGTGATGATATGGATACTGCTATATTCTGTCATGTATTAACAGTTACTAACAAATCTTCTGCATTTAGAGTCTGGACTACAAAAGTCAGTGATCCCAATGACCTTCTCCACGTTTGAGGCTGCGTTGTCAGTAGGTGTGTGTCAAAGACGGAGGGCTGGCCAGAGAGAACAGTTCACAGGATTGTTATTATTTATTTGTTTATTTATTTTTTATTGATGTTCATGTGCACTCATTGGACTATCTGCTTACGAAGATTGGTGGGCAGAACACCAAAATGTATCTTGAACATTTTCGGTTTAGGTCCCAGGAAGTGACCTGTGGTTGGAGTCCTAATAAGAAATACACTTAACCTGGATTACTCCAGTAGAAATGTTAAGCTGTTTAAATGGTCATTTTACTTTGAATTAAATCAGAAGCAAAGAACTCATGTGCACAAAATTCATATGTAAACTGGAAGTGCCTGCCAATCCAAGGTTAATTTAACATCACTTACGTGATAATGCCAAGTATCACCTGACTTCAATGGAGAGATTCTTATTTCACAACCTCTTTGCTTCATTGCTTCTGACCACTTCTGACAGTAAAAGTTTTATGACTAACTATCATTTTGAAATAGTGTTTTGGAACTAAAAAGGTGACACAGATAGGATTACTCCAGAAGCAATAAATAGCAACATTTAAAAATTTTCCTTCCATCCATCCATCCATCCATCCATCCATCCATCCATCCATCCATCCATCCATCCATCAAGCATCTTACCTAACCTCTGAAGCTGGAGTCTATCCCAGGAACCACATGGTAAGAAGCAATCCATCAGAGAGCTTTATAATTATGACGAGGCAACCTAGGTTGCTTGCTGGCTCAATGGGTTGCACCGTTGATTCACACTCTGGTCTATGTGTGTGTGTGGAGTTTCCATGGTTCCACTCTTTTTACTCTGTGCTTCTTGGGAGAGATGACCCTGAGCTACAAGATAGATGGATGGACTGATGGCTTAAATTCAAAAGTTTTGTATGCACCTCGCAGTTTGCAGTATTGTGCAAAAATCTTGAGCCACCATGATTTCTTCATAATTTGCTTCTAAAGAGCCAGACTTTGAATTTTTGTAATGTAGCCTTGAGGAATAGTTCTCCAGGATTCCTGAAGGACTTTCAAAGTTTTTGGCTCTCATTTTCAGTCCAGTCTCTGTACCTGACCAGTTTCACAGGAATGTTTTTTATTTGTAAGGCCACACAGTGACCCACGTGTGAATCATTCAAGCTTAACAAAGCCGTCTAACTTAAGGCATGAACCAGTGAAGAATTACAGATGATCAGATGATGTTGCAATAAATCACTGTACCTATCATCCCATTTTCCTAGCAAAATATAAAGAAATGAGTGGTGGCTCAAGACTTTTGCACAGTACTGTATGTTACTGCTTATTGTTAGACCAAGTTCCTCCATCGCCTAGGCTGGATCTGCCGACGCAGTAGCATGCATCAGTCTCAGCTTTCCCAGGAGAGACAAGACGATATTGGCCTGGGAATGTGTGATGCTGCCGATGTGTGGAAAATTAGCACATGCAGAACAATCGCCTGCAATTAAGCCCTTGGTTACAGTTAATTCATATGTTTACCGTGCTATGGAGGAAATTCAATAGACCAGCCTCAAGAATCGAGTAGATGTTGCCAACGGGATTACGGGAGCCCTAGCTCAGTGGAGGCCAGGGATGGCTGATTAGCGACAGGGTAATTGTTAATTGATTGATGTATCTCCTTACCTCTCTCCATGGCCCTTTTAGGAAGTGCTTTGTTTGCCAGGCCGCAGCCTGCTAGAGCTGGACAGCACATTACCATACATCCTCTATTCTCTGTCTGTGTTCCCTGCTTTGTGTGAGGCTGAAGGAAGAAAGCAGAAGGCAGATACGTCCAGTGAGATCAAGGGGAGAGTTACTAGCTGACTGGAGATTAAAAAGTAGAGTCTACTTTGAAAATATGTGAATGATTATTTTACAATGAATTCCATTTCTATTCCAAAATCCTTTGTTGCATGCATACATGTGACCATATTCTCTGCTGACTATACACTATAGTAATACGCCGAAATGGCACGCTCCTTTCAGCTTGTTGAACAGAATATGTTTGTTCACCTGATGACGTAAGAGTCGTTAAAAAACATTATGAACTCACTGTATATCATTTCCTTTAACGTTCCACCCGTGGTGCCATTTTTGTTTGATCCAGGTTTGATGAAGTTTTAGAGATTTTTGAGAGAACAGGAAACAGAAATTCTAGCTATATATAGCATGTATATCTAGCAACATACTGTATATACTGAGCAGTACTCAAATCATAGCCTGGACTTCCTGCAGTGCTCCCTTATGCCAGAGGCCCATCTCCAGGTTTGTGATTTTGAGCCTGCATTCTACGTGGTTGTTCTATTTTATGCTTTGGCTCTAATATCCTGGTTCCTGTCTCCCCATTCTTGTCTCCTCCGACCACTCAACCTTTGCATCTGGTTCATCTGCCTTGTACCCCTTGTTCTGCAGCCAGTTGTCCGGTCAGTAGCCCCAAGTCCCAGCTCTTGCCTATTTTCTGTGCCAATAATCCAGGGGAAATCCATGCAGTAAGACGGGACAGTCCAGTTCAGGCTACTTTGAGCCTACATCCTCTCTGATTTGGCGCAACAAAATAGGGCATCAATTTCAAATTAAAGTATCTAATCATTTATTACAGGTGAACTACTTGTATTTTTAACATTTGCCCATCCATCACCACCCAGACAGGGGGAGGTCATGCAAACTCCACACACATAGATCTGGGGACACACTACCATCTTTGATGTTTGAACTTTACCTTAGTAGACCTTCCACGGGTGACTGCTCTAAGCCTACAAGGGAAGCTCCGCCTCCTCTAAAATGTCACGAAAAAAATTTGTCAAAAATGTGCTGCTGTATTTACATTGCATTTACAAAGAGCATGCTAGAATGTGTTCAACTTCATGCGTAGTTCATTCAGAATCAGCAATAATTTCTTGCAGATTGTTTAGCGTGATTTTTTTTTCCCCATGCATTCCCATGGCAGCCTGAACAATTAATTCCCATTAAAGCTCATCTTCACTGGACAGAATTAGCTTTGTTTTCACCACAGCAAAGCTAGACGTTTATTGGACAAATACTTCAAAACGTCATTTCCAGGGAAGCTCAGCATCTCTGGGAGTAAATGGGGTAGTGGGCTGGCCAGGACGCTAGGCTGCTGCATGATGATTGGAGGAACTGTCAGGGGGGCGGGACCTCTTTTTGATTGACAGCGTTTTGACATCGGAGCATTTCAAGTTCGGTCCCATGCTTGTTTTTGGCGAGTGATTTCGTGTGACAAGCTGCTGCTCGTAGTCTGTTATTTGCTAGCGATATAGCCCACTATTTTCATTTGTACATATCCTACTGTCAAATAAAAACATAAATATAGCGTTCTTGAGTTTGCTCCTTGTTTCAGTTTAGTCAAGTTCATTTGTTTATTTCAAACTAGGTCGTGAGGGACAATAGTTGACTAATTTTATGATGTAGGTCTAAAATATGCTTCCCCTGTTTGAAAAACCACCAGCCTCCACTGCTGAGTACCTACATTTTCATCATTAATCATCAAATCACAGTTTTAGTTCAGTGTAGCATTTTGATAAACCCAGCTTTTACCAAAATCATTCAGGTCTACGGTTTCCAGTGAGGCTGACACTTTACTCCTAAACCACACACACACCTCTCGTCATCAATTTGCTGTGAGGCTGACACTTTACTCCTAAACCACACACACACCTCTCATCATCAATTTGCTGTAAGGCTGCCCTTCTCCTGTCATTATCAATGGGAGCCTGAACTCGGCTAAACATCATTTTACCACCTCACCTTTGGCCTCAGAAATATTTGGAGCTGCTTGTAGTTTATTCCCAGCAAAAGCCTTTCTTAAGTATTTGACCAATTGCACTTCCTTCGTCCGGTGACTAAAGATTTCAAGCCGTTGAATCTGACGCCCACCTGAGGACAGCACCAGTAGGAAAAGGTAGGCATGGGCGATTGGAGATGGAAATCCTGGTAGGGTGAAACTGCTATTTTGGGATAAGGACATTGTCTCATGTAGAAGGGGACAGAGCTCCAGAGGAGACTGGGCGCGTGGGGAGTGTGGGGTGGGTTGGATGCCGGTTGAAGAGCTTTGCTGTTAGTGTGGAGGTGCCATTTATTATGCATCAAAGTACCTGATGCTGGCTTTAATTTCCTGCCCATATTCTATTACTAATATACAGAGATTTCCCATGTCAAGGGTGACCTTTTGTAATTAGCATGTCACCCGAAGGATCCATTGAAAGGTAAGGAATTTCGGGGTACACACGTGGAATTCGTCTTTAGTGACAGTGCCGCCTTTAGGAGGCTCAACGTTTGGCTAATCGTTTTCTGTTTTCAGGGAGATTTTGCTGTATTTCTCCTTGACTTTGATGAAAAAAGACACCTCGTTAAATTGAAGAGGGAATTTTTTTTTTTTTTCTCTAAAATGCGCTGAATGCTTTGGGGATTTTTGCTGAAGCACTTTTTTTTTTTCTAACCAGGGCAAAGCAGATGCTACATTCCTGTAAAAATAACATTTTTAAAGAGCATAAAAACTCGAAACCCACAGGCAATTCAATTCTGTATAATTTATTTAGCATCAATTAGTAATATCTTCGTTACGGAAACACCTTAAGAGCAGCTGCAAGAGGGAATGGTATTAACTGTAAGGAGAATCATACAGATTAACCGCTGTCTGCACTCTCGGAATGTACACCAACAGACATGTAGGAGTTTAACGAATGCGGAGTTGCTTAATGCTGATCTCACATGAACTTAAGAGTTGCTTAGCCTACACAGACCTTGAGGGCTTAAACTGAAAGCATTATATAAAAATTTTAATAATTCAGATTAAGCAAAAAGAAATTCTGTGCTTGTATTACATATATCTTAACTCTTTAGGACCAGAATGGACACATTTGGCCCTAGAATCAGATACCCTGACCTTGCTATTTATGTTATATACGTAAACAGTATCTACAGCTGTTTAAATGACCTGCTGGTCTGATATTCCTGCTATTAGTAGAACCTTTCTCAAGAGGTAACCTAAAACAGAAAGCTAGCTCACCACCCGGCACAAGAGAATACAGTTTACACAGGCTGGTCATGGGGTAAATGTTTTAGTATAGTTCTAATTAAAGCACATGATTCAGATGACTTGCTCATCTACTTGCCCACAATGAACCAGATCTGATTTGTCATTAAGTAATTATGAATGCTAATGCAAACACAGCACCGTTCAAACTGAACACCGCTCGCAAGGAATTAATCAAACGGCGACTATATGAGCAGCCACGGCGGTGTCGCAGGCGACGTGAAAGTGGAAGCACGTTAATGATGTCTGGGGAATTTGACAGGGGAGGAATTCAAAGGAAAGAGGATCCTTTTCCCTCGCCGTCGTTTTTATTGCTTTAATAGGAGGAAAGCAGAATTCTCCCTTTCAGAACAAGCCGAGGCACTTTATAGCAATTACAGAAGATGGGGGGTTTCGATATTAGCACTTGCAGGTCCATTAGTGGATAATTTCCCTCTCTGTGGTGAAAGGAGTGTTCGCACTGAGATCTCTCTAATCCTGTAAATAAAACCTGTTGTGTTTTCGACATGCCGTGTGGCAGGCCTACATAAAAAAACCCGTCAGAAGGAGCTGAGTGTGTTTTTACCTACCTGAGGAACCCCACCACCCGTACCCACACACTCAGCTCAGCATGAGACGCCCAGGGAGAGTTGTGTTCCACGCTCTGGGCTTGTCTGGAGACCCCTGGAAAGATAGCTATTATTAGGTAGTCTGTTGAAATGAAACGCCATTACTGAAGAGAGGCAAAGAGAGCCCATTTAGCTGTGTTCTACGAGGCAAAGAACACTCAGTGTCGACACAGGGCTCACAAGGAGAGTCATACATTGGCGCTCTGAGCTTGTATCTCGTCTTCAAAGCAGTAGTGCTCAGCATGCTGGGAAGGCAAATTCCATCTCCTTGTGCTGTTCCGTTGTGCGTTTCATTTCTGACTGGTAGTTTCTGTCTTTAGAAACTAACTGTTTTGCCCCTCGATGCCATAACAGAATAATTTACATGAAGAGTTTTAGTTAAGCACCACTCTCGAAGCCACTACAGCAACTTGCAAAAGCAAGCTTCGGGTTATGAGGCTGCGTCCGAGACCACCCTTCGACCTGCTGCTCGGGAGGACAGTGCTTAAAAGCACTACGTTACGTTACATGAGCAACAAAATGTTGTAATACAATGGAAGTACTGCCGTGAGCTTCCTTCTGGTCCAAACAAGCAGGAAGACAATCAAACACTGTTCTTAGAGCCTTGATGCAAAATTCACAGAAACCACCGCAATTACCCTAACTGGTAAGCGTAGAACTCGATGGTAATTTGGGAGCCTGAAAAAATGAATTAGTATAAATCCAGCTTGATATGAAAGACCTTGCAGATAGCAGAAAGACAGTGCCTTGACTGACTAATGCGATTATCTGCTTGCCAGCCTAGTTCTGCGGCTGGGCAGATGTGAGCCGCAATGTCGGAACTCATTGTGGGACGATGTAACTCATGCATTAAAGTCTGAATAAGTATGTTTCCAAGGCCTTTATTCCCTTCAGTGTCCATTATCAATCCCCTTCACATGGAGAAAAATTACACCCCACTACATTTTAAAGAATTGATATATATACGAGGACAATAATTGCAGTAATTTTTGATTTTTACATATTTTAATATCATTTAAAGCAATTCAGTATGGTCGAGACTTTGTGTTAATACACATATTTCTAAAGCAGTTTTATGTGCAGTGCATTTGCGTGGTTTTATCATTCCTGATCCTTAAGACCAAATGTCCATACTTGTCATTGTTACAGCTATTGGTACAGGCATGCTGTAAAATAATTTCACTTGACTGGACTGTTAAAACGTATTGGTCTAGATGTTTCCACTCCTTTGCATGGCAAACACTAGCTTAAAGTTTCAGAACTGTGGGAGGAAACCAACATGTCCAGAGGACACATGGAGAACATCGATGTCACAGCGCCTAGCGGGAGAATTCGAACACTCCAACCCTCGATCTATGAGATCATAAGGCTATGAGATGAAGTACTACACCTTACAGGTCCTCTTCAAAGTATATTAAGATATCCTCTAAACTTTCAAAGCAGCTTGTTGCTGTAACCATGACAATCACTGAAGCATGATTAATAGACCACTGAGTATTGATTTTTCCGATAATTACGATTAACTGGATTTCAAACATATCTATGCTCTGGATCCCCACATTACTGCATTTTGGGTCTGCCCATGTTAATTGCCCTTGCCCTGATTGCCCTCATGTGTTTCGCATGTTATGTGTTAAGTCCACGTCTCTCCTCTTGTCTTCACCATGTGTTTGTTTCTGTCACTGCCTGACTCGTTTCTTTCCATGCTATCTTTATGATAATTCCCGAGTGATAATGTCCTTTCATTCATGCCCTATTCCCAGTGATCCTGCTCTCGTTTTCTTTTGAGTTTATCCCATGGTCCCCTTATTTTGAGGGTAGATCCCGGCTGTTAAATTTCTTGGTGTCTACACTAAAACAATTCTGTACTTGCATCCTCGCCTCCCTGGTCTCTTGGACCTGCTAACCTTAGACAAGTGAGAACTATTACTCAAGGCTCAAAGTCATTCAAAACTACATTAATAAAACATTTCAATGCCTGTAACATTATACATCGATAAATTGTTTCAATTATTCCAAATATTTTATGACATGTGGTCAATAAATGTAACACTGATTTTTGTTTAGAAACACACATGAAACATATGGCATGGTGGGGGTTATATTGATCCACACCTCCGGCGCTGTGGGTTTGAATCTTGCTCTGTGTGTGTGGAGTCATCATGTTTTCTGTGTGCTTTGTGAATTTCCTCTGGGTTTTCTGGTGTCCTCCTGCAGTCCTAATACATGACTTTAGGCTAATTGGCATCTCTAAATTGCCCATAGTGTATGTTTCCTTCCACGGATTCCAGTGCACACCTTAACCTACATTCAATACAAGTTCATCATGTAACTTCCAATGTTTTTTCCTCCCTTTTAATTTGGCATCCACCAATCGTCCCCATTTAAGT
The DNA here is from genome assembly GCA_009936485.2 of Gymnarchus niloticus. Taxonomy (NCBI): domain Eukaryota; kingdom Metazoa; phylum Chordata; class Actinopteri; order Osteoglossiformes; family Gymnarchidae; genus Gymnarchus; species Gymnarchus niloticus. The sequence continues at coordinate 9,853,560 of JAACJT020000030.1, forward strand.
TCATCTCACTGCAGCATGTTAATTAAGGCATCTTGCCCTCTCAAGGCCAAAATACAGGACGAGACAAAGATTTGGGAAGATTTCAGAATTATCTGTATTATTTTTACATAAAATGTGTTCTGGTGATAGCAACAGATGAAAAAAAAAAAAATCTGTTGGAATAAATGCAGACCTTTACTTCATACTCTCATGTTTATTCAACGATTCCCAAACAAATATATCCACAAGTCAATGGCTGAGGAAGAAGACATTTAGTCCTTCAAGTCACAAGCAATTCATACAAGACAGCAGAAAAATCAATGATTTGCAGCAGTTTACTAGAAAGATAAATGACCCAAAATATCTCTAAACTAATAAGCTACATTGGTCAACAGGTACTGCAAACCTTTGGCCGAAACTTTTGCTAGTACTGGCTGTGAATGTCATTTTTTTTCTTTTCAAAAAACTGGGAAATATTAGCTATATTTTGACAATACATGCGGGAAAACTCAGTTTATATATGTGTGTATTTCAAATAACAATTGAATCTAGCCATGGTGAGTTAATCACATGATTAAGGGATTCCTGTGGTGTCATTTTTAGATACTTACTTTCAGCTTGGCTTACGTTGCATGCTGTCTTCATGTTGCAGAGGCTTCCTGCCACAGTCAAAATACATGCAGTTAGGCAGACTGTCATTGATCCCATAATTTGCTGACAGTGATTTTGTGCCTTGCAGTGCACTCTAACACAGGACAGAGTGTCCCATACTGTGTGCCCTTTGATTCCCAGATGTGATCCAGTCTCATTATGGTCCTGTACTGAATGAGCCATTGAAGGATTGAGAGGCAGTATTATTTAGCTGGTGAGATCACTCTATGAACTTCTTGAATAAGTTATGTTTAAAAACCGAAAAAAAAAAGCAGAATGGCAATTATGTAGCTCTGGCCATATTACTTGCAAATAGTTGAGGCCACAGATTTAAGTTCACCTAGGCTAAGGAATTTCAAACTGAGAATTTTCACAATTCCACGTGTCATGGTACAACACATTTCCGGTGTGAAGTCAATCAGGGTATCTACTTTATTTCCATAAGAATTAATGTCAGAATAATATGTAAGACACAGATTTAATTTGCTTTTATTTACTAAATCAGATGGGTCAAAAGTTTTCATGCACTTTGTTAATATTTGGTAGCTGTGCCTTTCAAATGCTTAACTTGAACCAAAACGTTTAGGACAGCCTTTCACAAGCTTCTCACGATTCAGACCCGGTGTCAGTCATTGGGTTTGTGGGCCTCCTTGCTCAGACACATTATTTTAGTTCATTCCTCAGATTTTCAATTGGATTCAAATCAAAGCTTTGTGAGGGTGACTCTGAAACTTTCGTTTTGATGCATTGCAATCATTCTGTTACAAATTTGGAGGTATGAATTGCATCATTGTCCTGCAGGAAGACCAAGTTTCAACTCTCAGGCTGACATCTTGACGTGTTGCTTCAGAATGTGTAGATGATAGTCCTTCCTCATGATGCCATATCTTTTCTGAAGTACACTAACCCTTTTAACACCCAAACACCCCCACAAATCATGTTACCACCCCCATACTTCAGATAGGATGATACTCTCTGGCTGAGAAGCCTCACCTTCCATCCTCCATACACAGTGCTGATCATTATGGCTAAACACTTCAACTTTTGTTTCATTTGCCCAGAAAACACATCTCCAGAAGGCTAAGTCTTTGTCCTGGTGATCACCTGCAAACTTCAGTCTGGCTTTTTCATGTCAGTCTTACACTACCGACTTCTTCCTTGACAAACTTTCAAGACATGGTTATGATGATTATACTTCTGATGTTACTTATTTAACCATTGAAGAAAGCCAAAAACTTGTTGCTTTTGAGAGCGGTTGGAATTTGTGGGTATTCCTCACATTGATTCCTAGTCAGTTTAGACATGGAAACAAAGAGGAACATAGCATTTCTTTTGTTATTGTCTATCAGCTGGGAGAGAAATGTGGATCTAGCTGTGATCGGGGCTTGTTTGTACTTTAAAACACTCTCTTTCCATGCTATTTTGAAAACTTCCAAGTTTGATGAGCACCATTTATGCTCCAAATTTCTTTAAGCATTTTTAATTTCATGAGTATGGTCAGTATACAGAGGAGCATATTTCTTATCTATAAGAATTTTCTTCCTAAGAGGAGCAACCAAGTCAAGACTGCTGCGAAGTGAGTGATCCATGTTTATCGATACCTGTTCAAGCTCAGATTAATTTGTGGGTTTACCAATCTGGGAGAATTCCGGGGGAAGCCTGTTAACGATAGCAGCTGCAGTTGAGGGAGTAAAACAGTGAGTAACACTCGCTTTGGAGACAGGCAGAGTAGCAGATCCCAGTAGTACTTCAAATGTTAGTAGAGTGTGATCTGAGACTGCAGGATTTAGAGGGAGGAGAGACACATAGTCCACAGGGATACCGTGACTGAGTATCAAGTCTAAAGTGTGGTTACCTGAGTGAGTAGGCCCTACTACATTCTGCACAACACCAATAGATTCAAGCAGAGAGGCAAATGCCATACTGCAAGGATCAGAGTCATTTTCCATGTGGATATTAAAATCCCCAACAATTGCAGCTTTGTCGGTAGTAACAACCAGATCAGATAGGAAGTCAGAAAATTCTTAAATAGCACTGCTATACGGCCCGGGTGGTCCATAAACAATAACAAGGGTAAGCGACAGTGGGGAGTTACGAGCACATGAGCTGATATAAACCAGCTAAAAATCTGATTCAGTAAATAAAGGTAGAATGAAATCTGTCTCTTAGCTATTATTTTGACATTATTTCTTATGGAAGTAAAGTAGATTCCCTGATTGGCTTAAAACAAGAAATGTATTGTACACATGTCATGTGTGGAGATGTGAAACATTGAGTTTGGAAGTGTTACCCTAGGTGTATTTAAACTTTTTAACTCTGCTGTAAATATGGCTTACATAGGTTGTGAGTCCAGGTTGCAATAGTCAGACAAAGTGAATTAACTAGTTATGCAAAGCCAAATAAAACACAAAATTTGCCAGTTTTGTCCTTTTCATGTGGCTGTTTAAATTACCAGTGTTACATAAAATCTAGTTTTAAAACACAGCGATTCACTGTGACACGACACAGCCTTGAAGGTATCATATTGAAAACGCCCATCATTTCAATTGCATGCAGACCGAAGTGATTTCCTCTTTACTAGGAGGATTGTCCAGTTTTATTTAATATTTCATGGATGTTCAAGACAAGAAAAGCAGCTGAGTGCATAAAGCATTTGGATTATTAAATCAAACATAGACTACTAAGGGTGAGACACCGTCTTGCTATTATGAGTTGATGGAGGAAATAACCGCCAAAAAAAGAAGAAATAATAAAATGATACAAACCATTTTGTACAGAAATGGGGCTTTTATTTAGCGTTTTGGTTGAGCCTGGAGAATCGCTTGGATAGAGACATATTTTTTTCTGTAATGTACTGCAAAACTGTAACACATGGCATAGGTCCTCACGGGTTATACAAACAGGGTCCAATTTGCACGGTGGACATGTTTACAATCGACAGTCCAACACATTTGAGAAAATTTACTGGGCTATTATGAGTAAGCCAGTAAATTCATTGGTTGCCTGCAGGCACGGTTCTAGGCATGTGCGACGTGGGTACAACAGTTAGAGGGCAGCACGGAGTACCCTCCCGCCCAACAAATTTCTTGCCACCCCCAACTCCCCCCCACACACACACACATACAATTACGTTGCCACATACTGTTTTTTTCTATGGGTAAGGGGTGCTTCAGCTTGGTGTCCCCCAGGGCACAAAGTAGGCCAGAACCATCACTGGTTGGCTGTTTTGATAAGCTCCTCTGCCCTCTGGCTTCAGGGTCTCTGCGTGACAAACGTCTCAATGTCTCAGTCCATTTCCTTGTTCTTTTGTTTTGTTTTTTTTTTTTCCAAATTGGATGTCTGTCTCGTCTAGTCATCGAGTGAGAAAAACACATTCGGTCTCCTGGATTGTGAGAAAGATCCCCTGAATCGCAACTATGGAATGTAAATGGTAAGCGTTCTCAGGTTAGCTAATAGCTAAGGTCTTATCTTTGCTGTATGGGCAGCCGCACGTGGAGGGAGTGAATGCGGTCAGTGATATAGGCAGAGGTTACTCAGCTCTCTGTCTTGATCAGAATATTCTCCATCAGTTCTGTTTCATCTTCATCTCTATCTCGCTCAGGTGACATGTGACATAGGCGCGCCGTCTTGTAATTGCTTAAATTTAAATACCGAACCGGCCGCACACCCTAGTGACATTTGCCCCTGGCCAGCACTGTATTAACGAAGGACATAAAACTCCACTAACCTTCAGTGGAAGATAAGAAGGAAGGAGATTTTCCACACCCACAAACAAACATTCATCCATTTTCTATAGCTGCTTATCCAGTGCGAGGCTGGAGTGAGAATGGCGCATACAGGAGGGGGACACACAAACTCCACACACAGACAAACATACACACACACGGACAGACAGCTAGAAACTCACAACCCCAGAGGTGTAAGGCTGCAGAGCTACCTTCTGAATAAAATTGTATTACATCTTCTGGAATTTGAAAACCAATATATGCATGGTATTGGCAAAATGTAATATTTTTCATGTATTTTTCATATTATATGTGCTTACTTATAACTATGTTTTTTGAACAAGAGAATGCAGGACAGCAAAAGGATGTTGGCAGATGAGCTGAAGGTTTGATGGACAGTAGAATCTATCAGGTTGCTCCTGTAATGTGACCTGCTGGCTCACTTCCAGTACGCCCATCTCTGCTGCATGGCTCCGGGTCGGGTTCTGAGAGTATGCTGCCGAGTGCTTTTGCCATCTGGGTCCAGCTTCCTCATCGCCTCCCACGGATTCAGAATTCGACCATTTAATTGCCCTCGCCCTTCGCTCGTTCAGAAGGGGAAATTTACCAAAACAATGTATTATTTAGAATAGAGGCAGAACTGAACCCATGAAACAAACTTGCTTTAAGTTCCCAAGCTAACGTAGAAGACAGGCATCAATGTAAACATTATTCAGTCAGTTACATTTGTGTTACATTCCTCATACACGCTTAGACATCTACCTGAGTTCCTTTTTTTGGCAGGACCCAGCTTATATTGTCTTAAATTTACCGATTCTCTCAGTTTCTGCAGAATCTTCCCTTGAACTTGTTTATGTTACAACAAACAGCACGTCAAGGACACAGGAGGAGAAACAAGGCACACGAAAGTTTTTACGACCACGTGCTCCTTAGAGTACAATATTGTGTAACACGAGTTCCACAATTTGTAACAATGATACACATTCCAAGACTGACAGGCAAACTGCCTCAAACCCCTAAACAGAACAGTAATAAGTTTCTTTGTATATGTAGTCCAGTGTAGGCTAGAAATTAAATCAAAGCTCTGACAAGCTCTTAAGTATAGGACTCTTCTTTTTCCGATTTATAAATATATAAATTTTCTTCTCCTTCCACTTTCAGATTAATGGAGCCGAAACAGGAATAAGACCTAATGCTTCCAAGTACTTGTATTTGAATAGCAAATTTTATTGTAAAATTGGTTAACCTTGAGGAAACATCACACATTGACACTGTGCTAAATATGCATCCAGAAGATTTATTGTCTATCAGCAAAGGGCCTGCAACGGCCCTGCAACAATATCCACTTTCTTTTTTTGATTTTTTTTTCACAGATTTTTTCTACTTTGCTTGTCAGAAGTTATGATCTAACATCAGAATAATCCATCACGTTGACATGTAAAAATTGTTAAGCCTTCTTGGAGACAATGTATTCAAGTAAGGATGGCAAAATGTGGTTCGGCAAAGACATTTTAAAGTCAATCGAAGGTGGTTTGGATTTGGCAAATAACAAAACAAAGAGAAGAAGGAACGATGGAACAGACGTGTCTCCAAACTACATGGACATTCTATGTGCCAATATATTCTTTTAATTAATACATAAGTTAATGCCAAGAATTCTGTACCCAGAGGAAACACTTTGGCAGTCAAAACGATATTTTTCATTTCTTTTGTAAAACATTGGCAGTCCTATTTAGACCTTACCTTTGTTATCTGAATGATTCTAGCAAGATTGCTACGAGAGAGAAAAAAAATAATAATAATAATATTAAAAAGAAAAGGAGCTACTGATAAGTCTTATGAAAATAATGGGAATTTTAAACTCAGATGTGTGATCAATGGAGGTCAAAAGGAAATGCAAATGAAGGTTAGCATGCCTGGAGATATTTGGCGTGGAGAAAAGCAAGACGTCTCCCAAAGCCTGCAGTGATCTGTTTTTTTAGACCCAACTTTGGATCTCCCTTCGCGGAGTTTCATCTCAGACCCGTGAGTTAAAGCAGTACATTTCACCTGTATGTTGCAGACGGTGAAGTTACAAATGAGGCTTCGAAACACGTGCCGAGTATCTCCAGATCGCCGGTAGGGATTGGTTAGTTAGGATTGGATCCTTCCAGCCACTACAGGTTTTGAAGGCCCATTTAGTGCCAGCATTGATTGGTTAGTTGGGGATGCTCCCACCCACCATTTGTTCCATCATTAGTTGTGGATACTGTTTCATTTATTGTCTATCCATTTTACTTTCCAAACTACTTAGCCTATGCAGGGTTGCAGGAGCCCTTCCTAGACAAATTAGGGCACAAGCCAGGGGATACCCTGGACAGGGGGATGACCCGATGCAGAGCACATAGTCACCCGTGTTGTGTCCGAACACGCTAAATGAACACCGGTCACTGAACACTCGTACTGAAAAATGATATTTTAATTGCTGATCAAAAATTTCACTTTGGCTTAATATTATAAGTACACAAGAAAAAAAAAAGGCTCATTTTAAAGAGGAATGTTCCCACTCACAAGATCCAGTGATGTTTTCCTTTTACCCTGCAAAGTACATAAACTACAACGAGGTAATTACACCTCCCCATCTTCAGCACGTCGGACTGAATGAAAGCTCTACTTTGCGTGTGTGTTGTTATTTCTTATCCATTATATTGTGACGAAATTATACCATTGAAAATATTTTTTTTTGCAGATTTTTGGTTTTTAAATGTATTTAATTTTGATGTTTCTTCAAAAAACGATCAACTCTCAAAGTTAACATCACGCAAACGGAAGCATGTCTGGTCAAAACAAAGAAAAACATCATTTCACACATCTCATTAAAAGATCTGGAAGAAATGAATGTTCATTTTTGGGATTGTAAGCTATGAATGTCAGCTAGTCCTTTTTAACTTGTGCGACTGGAACCTTGAAGTTTCTCTTGTTAAGTGTGAACTTGCATGACATTGAAAGTCACACATGCAATTACACACTACAGGCAATCGCGACCTGCCAGTGAATCAACATTGCGTGTCTTTGGACTGCAGGAGGGACCCGGAGTGCCCAGAGGAAACCCATGAAGCACAGGGAGAACACACAAACTCCATCCAGAGTGGTGGGATTCGAACCCCTGACCCTGAGAGGCAATAGCAGCGCTAAGCACTGAGTCACCATGACCCCCCGTTCATGTTTCATAACCCCATAAAATATACATATTTACCTTGTTTTTATTTTGAAAAACACAAAACTCTCGCAATACAGTTCTTCTTCTTGCATATTAAAATCATTTAGTATAACCTTTCGTACAAGAAGAAGGGAAGCAAAGTAAAACAAGTTTACTTTGATTGCTATGAACGCCCTGTTAAGGAATAACCACTTAATGAAGATAATGCATTCTGTGTATATTTATTAATTTAGTTTTCAATGGCTGATAAATTGGACTTCTAGGACCTTGTTTCTTGAAAAAGGTGGGTTTGCTTCATTATCCCAGTCACCTTGATGCATCTTGAGATCTGCATAAACAAAACAAGGCACACTAATTGTACAGTCTTAGATACATTTCACATGCCATGACGAGTAACTAAATATATGAAATTAACAGGAAATAAACCTGGAACTGATCAACAGGAAAAGTGATTAATTATTGTTAATGGGTGCCTAGTTTCAATGTTTAAGGTCAACAGCACTCAAGATATTTCTCCTTCAGTTGTCTGATCATAATAATTAAACACTTTTCATCAGTTCAGATAAATGACTCAGACTGGGATCGTGACTCAATTGGTAGCACTTTTGTCTGAAATATCAGGGTTTGGGGGTTCAAAGTTCACCCTCCCCGTGATCTGTGTATGTTTACTGGTTTCCCCCCACAGACCAAAGACGTACAGCTAGGCTAGTGTGTTTTTAACTGCCCAGAGGCTGTGTGAGACAGTGCCCTGAGATGTCCCCTGCTCTGTGCCTGGGATAGGCTCTAGGGTTCCCTGCAACCCTGACCAGGATCAGTGGTGTGGAGGGTATATAGATTTGTATAGATAATTTATTGTACGGTTGCTGACAGACAATAACAGCACAAAGGACCAAACCGGTGAACCCTCAATACTGAATCTGAGTGTAAGTCAAGAGTTTGATTTGTCGTGTGCACAGATTCATGTATACTGGTGCTCTTAGTCAGGTTTGCACTCCCAGCTATAAATGATGGCACGCGGTAACACAACACAGACAATACAACATTTTGCAACCAAATAAAATGCAGCTGCGTGCTTGGTGTGTGGAGGTACAAGTTATAACATTATACGAAAATGCGGCTATACACACAGACACAGACAACCACACACACACACACACACACACACACACACACACACACAATGCCTAGGGAGTGAACAGACTGCTGCTAGGTAAGGTAAGGTGCCACGATGTGCAAAGTACAATCACTCGGTCACAGAGCTACGTGGTCAGAGCCTGAAACGCTGGGTAGAAGCTGCCGTAGAACCTTGAGGTCCTCATCTTGATGGAGCCAAATCTCTTCCAGTAGGGAAGCGCAGAGAACACAGTATGGCCGGCATGGCTGGGATCCTGGGTGATGAACATTGCTTTGGAGCAACAGTGGAGTGTGCAAAACCCCTGCACTGAAGGCAATGTGCCTCCAGTGATCTCCTGTGCTGATTTAATAACTCTTTAAAGAGCCTGAATGTCATGCTTGGTGGTAATCCCATAACAAACATAACAAACATGGTATAATGTAATATGCTAACGTGGTAGCATATTAATGTGCTTTCTGTGACTCTCTTGTAAATCTGTAGCCAATTCTCACAAAGTAACAGCAGCCCGGTACATTTGGCTCTTTCAGAAACGTAGGAAACACCATCTATGTATCAGCCTCTACTGTAATTAAGTGTTTTGTCCATTCGTTTGTTAAAGGATATGGATTTTCCACCATTAACTTGTGAAAGTAATCATCTTTTTGTCAAATAATGGATTCCAGTTAAAGGAAACCGGAATTCGTAGAATGCAAGCACGATGATTACAAACATCCAGTACATTGTGGCTGCACTCTTAATAAAAAGCAATCTAGTCCACACTTTGAACACATTACAGACGTACACAGATTTTGCATGCAAAAAACATCTTAACATTTTCATTCTCGTACACAGTACAACATGTCTTATGCAGTCCAAGTCATTCACCTGGGCAGTAATTGCATATTTATTAAGAAAAAAGTACAGAATTCAACATTAGAATACAGACAAATAAAGAGTAATAGAAAAAGGATTTAAAAAATTTCTTATCCCCAGAATATGTCTGATATCTGGTTTTGAAGGCACAAACAACAATAACTTTGGCTCTGGAAGCCTCTCCTCGAAAGCACACCAGCCAGTCTGTGTATTTTTTTTTAATTCTCTCCGCTAGCTCACTTAACTTGTGAACTTAAGTCATTAATCGGGGCATTTACTAGCCAGACAAGGTGCACTCCTAGCTGAGCCCAGCAACTACATGGGTATGTTGGATGGTAACCGTAAATTCTGGGATGACACAACGAGATGTTTTAAAATATGTTATCCGACACACTTCGACAAAAATGAGCGTAATATAAGCAATCTTGGTTTTCTGCCTAAGACTTTTGCATAGTATATGTAGTGCATATGTTTAAAATATTTATATGTATGTATCTACCATATCTTCGTGTTATACTGTATATAGTTTTTGTATTTTACCGATTTTTAGGCCTTACCATATTACCATACTTAAGAAATGAACAGCACATGAGCTGATCTTTCCAAAAATCAACTTGAGTATAAAAGAAGGTCGATATTTTATCGTTTGATCACACATAGCCTGTAACTCACGAGTCGTAGCAGGCTTGGGCGTATTCCAATGGACCGTGATTCAAGTCATACAGCGAGGAGGTAATGGAACCACATTACAGCCCGACTCGCAGAACACGCCATCTTGACCCTGTCAGTAAGCCTGCACTGAAATCCGTCCTGACACCGAATACACACGGGACTGCTACGTGAGCCGATTCGCCTGTTAGCAGTGAAAGCACTGAGGAGAGCTATGGCGGGGAGGCCGGGGGCTACGTCTGCTGCGGCAAAATGAACAAACGGGCGCTTGAGGGATGAACGAGCCGCCCAGTCTGGCTCAATAACTCCAACCCCGGACGTCCGTTCGAAGATTCTGCCCTGATGGGATGGAGGACCCAAAAGACCTCATCTCAGGCCTAATGGAATCTGACCATTTACAAAAGGGGAGGTGGGGGGTGGTGGTTGAAAAGAGGTAGACAGGGCAGAGAATGAAAAATCAACATGGTTCTGATGGTGGAGAACATGTGACCCCCAGACCTTACTGAGTGACCAGCTGAGATCATTCTCTTGTGTTTGACAGAGTAAAAGCCATAACATTGCAGTAGGTCCTTGTCTAACACTGGCTTATGCCAGTCAAATTTGCCTTAAACAAACTGCGAGGAAATTATCCCGAAGATTGACCTGAGCTCTTGAAACACACTGCACTGTTGTTTTGCCTGTAATCACACATCCTGCAGACAAAAATCAGCTCCTTATTGTTCCATGCTGGCCCCAACATGATGGGATATTAAAACAGGGGAACACTTTTAAATGTTTGCTGTGAAAACACCAGTGGATCGGCGGTTAGAAGATGGACGGATGGACGGATGGACTGGCATTTTTGTCATTCCACAGGTCTTAATATAGTATGCATTTTTGAAACACAACTAATATTGCTTATTGGAACGATTTTTATCTCGCCACATTGGTGTATTAAAATAATAAATCATTCAAATCAATTATTAATCCAAAAGAAGGAAACACAAATTAAAAGTAACCCAATAAAGAGTCATCACAATTTATGGAAGGCTAATTTACGTGAATCTGCACAAAAGTAAAAATATCCAACACGTAGTGTTTTACGGATAGCACTAACACAGCATTGGGAATATGTAAATACGTTAATACGTAATGTGCAAATCACCACAGCCCATAGACGTGTGAATCTTCTTGCATGTCTTACACTCTGTGCTATACCGATTATCTTCACTGTCCTTGCAGTTATTACTAGTGTATTTTTTTCTCTGTGTTTGCCTTATGTAAAAGGTGACTTATGTATAATGTTGCAGCACAGTTCATTCACTCAGTCGTCTCTATAATCTTATTTGCCGGTACACCTCAAAGTAGGAAGTTCCCTACTTCCATTTCCCAGCCACTTGATCATGACAGTAAATAGCACAAGGCTGGAATTCACCTTGGACAGGATGATAGTCCATCACAGGGCACAAAAAAACACACACACACACACACACACACACACATACACACACACACACACACACACTCTGTCCTACTCTGCAGGCATTTTAGAGACAACAGCCAGCCTAACCACCTGTCAGTGCCGTAGGAGGAAACCCACTCAACATGGAAAGAACATGCAGAACTAAACATATGCGGAGGAGAGATGGGATTTTCAACCCCATCCCACGAGGTGTGTGACAGCAGCACTAGCCCGTATCGCTACATGGACCCCAAAACTTTCTTACAATTGTCATCATCAGCATGAATATCTCCACCGTTCTGTGCTTTAAAAAATGAAAACAAGCTTTTTCAACAGGTCTTGCTAAGCATCTTTATGTCTCAATATATAAGATTTCACTTTGACCACCGTTCCCCTTATAACCTTCCGTCAGCTAAACATTAACCCAATCCTATAGCTCTGAGTCTTTAGCATGTTCACACGTTCGCTGTTGTAAGTGTTGTGTCGTGTTGTTTCTACCAGCCAACATTACGCTCTTTTATCTCTAGATCTCTCGCCGGGTCATCCTCCGAGACCTTGGAAGCCTAAATGCCTAGGTATCATGCCTGATTAACTTACGGAGGCATTCATTTGATGCTTTATTTGGTACAGTGCACATTCCACAGCATATTAAGTGCGAAGGGAATCATAAGCAACTGTAAATATCCGTTTTTTTCGTCTTTGGTTCATTTATTTATATTCAACTCTCCATCGGAGTTGACTTCCTTACGTAAAAGGCCGCAGTGATATCATGCATCCCAGCGCTGAAAAATATAACAATAATCAGCCTGTACTTTGACGGGAAACTACAGTGTATCTGTTAGGAATTCATTATCAAACTTCTACAGTGGCAATTCATTATGCATTCCTGGAAGTCGAGCAAAACTCAAGCTAGCTAACTCACTTACACAACATGAAGTTAGCATGGAAATGCTCAGCTTTGACAGGAAACTAAATCTATTAGGAAAAGCTCTTCAGACTCCTATGGCAGCAATTCGTTATCAATTCCTGGAAGTCGAGCAAAATTCACGTTAGCTAATTAACTTACGGCACGTGAAACTGACGTGAAAATGCTTAACTGGGCTAAAATTAGAAGGATTATTTAACAACTGTGCTATGATAGTGCAAAGTGAATATTCCATCTAACTCTCCACATTTCATTCCTGTCTCTAGCAGGTATTAGATACCCATGCAGTGTTGCTAACGTTCACCTTCATAGGTAAATTCCACTTTTTCCCATATATTCTCAAATTGCTCATTGTTAATTCTTTCATTTCTAGTAAGTCATGCATACAGTAGATAGTGAAAACTTTGAATGCGTGATTCCAAAAATCCAGAGCTTCTCTTTCAAAGAATTTTTTTTAGAATGTGGCTTTGTATATTTCCACCCTTTGTATATTAGTCAGGCAGATCGCATGTCTTTATCATGTTAATAGCCTATTTATTGACGAGAAGAACGTAATGTGGAAAATGCAGATAGCCATCCTTCACTAGAAATGACTTCCTCTAATGCCAGGCTGACAGTGGAGGAAATTGATCTCCTGCTCAATTTTTTTTATTCCAGCGAGCAGCAGGATGGGAGCATGTTTGCATCTGCAGATCCGCTCCATCACCCAGGATCCACGAAGATGACATGCCTGATAATATTCTTTGCCATGGCAACAATAAACATGAAGCCAAATTCTATTAGTCGGCGTTACTCTGGCAGGAAGACAAAGACCCAGAGAAGTGGCCCGAGAACTACCCCGACAAAAGACTTGTGCGATTTGTATTACAATAACTTTGCCGATGTCAAGTTATTTAATCTTTATCGCTTTAGTGGACATGTTTAAATCGGTGCTTATAAAATGCCCCGTTTTTAGGAATCCATGGAAGCTTGCGAGTCCTCATGAGAAGAGCCCTTCAGCAGTTAGTGAAGTGAAATAGAAAAAAAATGGACAATTAAAATAGGAAGCATGTGAATCTGTAATTAAATATAATTCATCAAATACAATTTATTCACTATTCTTTGAGTACAGCGCAGAGGTTCAGATGTACATGAAAGTATTAACTGTAAAATATTCACGTCATGCTGTACTTTGGATTGGCTGGCCATCTTCTTTAAGAAGGAATCATTTGGAGTCAAAGCGGAAGTGACATCACATGCTGGTTCTCATCATCATGCTAGCGGAGTTTACCCTGAAACATGCGTGTGATGTTGCTGAAGTTACAGGTAAACATATGGCCTCAGGGCCTTTCACACCTCTACCAGTTTTAATTTATATTTAGTGTATGAACATCTGAAAAAGAATATAGAAAGCAGTAACACACTCAGTTTGGATCGGTATTATTTCATATTACACTTGACTATAACAGAACTTCACAATGTTATCTTCCAGAATCTTCTTTCCGTGAAGGAAATTAAGAACAGAGCATCCACACAGTGGACAAAGGTTCTCGAAAACCTGAAGCGGTGAGTCACTAAAGCTTATTCAGTTTCACATACGACGGACCGTGCGAAGGGAAAATGTAAATATAAAAATGTCAAAGTTATTAGCTAATGGTTTTTCTTTTGTAAAAAAAAAAAAAAAAAAACTCCACCTCTGGTAGTTTAAAGTCATGGATCGTGTTGCGATGGTAATAGGACTGTTTGTCCCAACTATAAAAGAAAAACGGCACTGATTCCACTGAAAGAGGAGGGGTTAATCAGATAACGAGCTTGACCTAGCCTAGCAAATTAGGACCAGGTGTCTAACCAAGTAGAAAGTGGCCTCTGTGTCTGAGCTGTGGTGCACTGTGGGAAGAGGGGTCAGAGGTCAGCTTCACAATTAGGGAAGCGTGATGAGCCAACATTAACCTGTCCAAGTGCTCCTGCTTCCTGTGGGCCCGATGCTTCCTGTAGCTGAGCCGTAGGTCCTCCTCAGATTTACTGTGTGGTGCGTTTCTGGGCCTCTTTCATTAGAAAACATATGAATATTAATCCTGCATCGACAATATAGCATAATGCAACAAACAACTATTTATGGTTAGCCATTTAACTTGACAACTCTATGACCATGACCACCATAAGTAGCGAGAAGCTGGAATGACAGGTCGGTTTTAAAGGAAAAGACAATCAGGAATATAGTAGGTTTACAATAAATGAATAATTTATAAATGTCATAATAGCTTTTTAATGACTAACTGAATAAAATACAGTACTGTGCAAAAGTCTTGAGCCACCCCGTCATTTCTTTATATTTTCCTAGGAAAATGGGACAGTAGGTACGGTGATTTATTGAGACATCATCTGATCATCTGTAATCATCTACACCTGTTTCTTCACTGGTTCATACCTTAAGTTAGATGGCTTTGTTAAGCTTGAACAATTCATACGTGGGTCACCGTATGGCTTAAACAAAAGAACATTCCTCTGAAACTGGTCAGGTACAGAGACTGGACTGAAAATGAGAGTCAAAAACTTTGAAAGTCCTTCAGGAAGCCTGAAGAACTGTTCCTCAAGACTACATTAAAAACATACAAGACAGTCTGGCTCTTTGGAAGCAAAATATGAATAAATGAGAGGTGGCTCAAGACTTTCGCACAGTACTGTAATTTTTATAATACATAATGAACTATACTGGCAGATCTTGCAAGGTAAATGATAGAATGGTTAATGATAGTGAAGTTTCAAAATGGCTGAAATCTTCCCTCACGTGCCGCATTGTTTTATCACCACTGGAGCCAGCTCTCTTTCCCAGCTCACTCTTACACAGGCTCCTCCAGGTCTGCCTGTCATGTGTAATTAAACATTTGCCCCCCCCCCCACTTTCCCAATCACTCAATGTGCACATGCTAACATTCAGCTCCAGAGAATATGCATTTCAAAGAGGACCGGATCCCCAAAAGTGCTGAACAGACGAAGAGTGACAAGGTTCAGCCCGGAGGAGAAGTGTCTGGAGGACGCTGGAAGGAAATACTAAAAAGGCAGACTTTGGGCAGAGGTCTCGGCTCCCAAGGCCCCTCACACTCCAAGCCCAGGGCCTCCGCACCCCAGAGCTTTCTTAGCCACCACCAGAGATCTGCAGACATTCATATCAATTCTCCTCACCCGGAAAAATGAATGAAATTCATTCAAATACCTCGTCTGAAAATACCGTCTTCTAATTACAGTTGTTACATGCTACCAGAATTCAGGAAAAAGGACATTTAACTTTTGAGTTCTTAAGTATCATGGGTCTAAGTTATTAGTTTGATTTACAATTCCTTGTGAGATAAATCGGGCCACTTCATGATCAGAAGCACTGATCGTGTCCCAGATGGCTAGGCACCTCAGTGATGTCATCAGTGAGAAGATCTCCTCCACATTCCACAGTGCCTTGGTGCCTTGGTTCTGCCAGTCCTCTCTCA
Source organism: Gymnarchus niloticus (assembly GCA_009936485.2). Taxonomy (NCBI): domain Eukaryota; kingdom Metazoa; phylum Chordata; class Actinopteri; order Osteoglossiformes; family Gymnarchidae; genus Gymnarchus; species Gymnarchus niloticus. Next base: position 9,869,597 of record JAACJT020000030.1, read on the forward strand.
TCACTACCAATTGCAAGAGTCCTGCTCCTCACCACTTACGCAACCTGGCATCTGGTACAGGCCCTCGTACCACGGCTACCTCCTGGCCAACCGCCCGGAGAGCGTCACAAGATAACTACGGCTCAGACGTTTCTCAGCTTCCTCAAAACCGCCCGTCTCGCTGTTTTTTGTCATCTGCGTCTCACCACAATTACGACAAGATATTTTGGTAGATCTTTGTGTTTGCTGTGCAGTATATCTCTGCTCCTCCGTCATTTTTCTTTCAATTTCATCCCAGATATGCTCATAGCACATGGCTTGGCAATTCCTCTATACGGCCCTGAACAAAACGACGATTACTGTGTGATGGATTCCTCGAACCAGTGTTCAGTTTTGATTAGTAACCATGTTCTCCTGACTAAACTGATTTCACCACTCATCAAACACGTTTTGGATGACCCCTATATTGAATTATGATGGTGAGGCACTCACAAGTTTATTAAGAAACATTCATTGTTTCCCAAACATAGATTATCTGCCTTGACATTAGGAATGCCCTTTTATTTTTGGGGCCCTTTTCCCCCGTCATTTTTTAGGCGAACCTTAATCATTCCCACAATATTTGTCCACAAGAGGGAAGGATTTAAGAGCAAAACAGGATACTGCAGATTGGAATTGGGGTGACTGCCAAGCACAGGCCATTTTAGAGGCACATCTGGGAGGATGGTGGCAGAGGCACCTCCGATGTGAAGCACCACAGCTCTCGATTCACTACCCCCGCACTGCGGTGAGAAGTGCAGGATCACTCGAACACGTCCCTCCATTGTGGCCGTCCTCGCCGGAGCGATGTCGCCGGGCCGTTACAGGAAGCATTCGCCGTCCCAGTGCCAGCTGGCTCCCAGCGAGGGGAAACAATACAGGGATCAGGGGAACAATGGCAAACGACAGATCAGGGCTATTGTGAGGCCGCGTCTGTGCCAGCCTCCCCACGTTGGTCACACAGATGCCCCCCCCCCCCCCCCCCCCCCCCCCCCCCCCCCCCCCCCCCCTCCCCCACCCCCCCCCCCCCCCCCCCCCCCCCCCCCCCCCCCCCCCCCCCCCCCCCCCCCCCCCCCCCCCCCCCCCCC